>BGZK01000518.1:0-375146 GCA_005406025.1 Eumeta japonica
TTCTTAAATAAAAGAGTCGAAATCAATTTGAAAAAAAACTAAAATCTGTTTTTTTTATTCTTATCTTCAATTCTTTGAAACCTCTATATATACACTTTAAAACATGTCTTAATGTCAACGCAATACAAGTTAAAATCTAAGTGTAGTAATATAATATTGAATTTTGTTATGAACTTAGTTGTCAAGGAAGTATATTCAATAATTACATCTCACCCCACTCCGGACGCCAACGAAAGTCTGACGGGGTATCGTCTCCCGCGGCGCGCTAAACTTTCAGCCTTTGGGAAAAAGGACGCAATTCAATCAATGTAGGTCCTGCTCCGAACCGCTCTCGTGCCGCTCCGTAATCCTAAACAGTGGCCTCTCGACTCGGCCTGCCTCCTGCTTGCAAAGAAATAGATAGGTATATAAAATAAACAATAGACGTATAAATATAATCCATAATACACATTTTACGTTCCCAGAGAAATGCGGTAATCTCATCGAGTCGGTCGGAATTAATGTCATTTTTTTTTCGTATCGTCCTTTATAATTTCGCAGAGAACATTTTCTGCGGAGAATTTTTTATTTGACCCGACTTGACGTGGGGTTTTGTGACTTTTTTTTTCATTTGTAATCTGCTACATTTGTTTTGAGAGTTTTTATTTTTTTAATTCGCTATAAATCCGCTCTACTAGGAAACCGTTTTAAAATACCGGCCATCGATTTGTATTATAATTAAACTATTAATGCTGTCACATTTTTTTTTATTTCATATAGACCCCCTCTTTAGTTCTCGAGCCCTCCATTTTACACGCAGTTTGCTTTGGAGGCTGCTAACTACCATTATAAAACAGTCGTCACCAATGTGGTGACAACTTCTTTGATTGACGTTTTAACACGTCATCCGAGGGACGAAGCACACTGCTTAATCTTAAGTTGAAAACTAATTGACCTATTCGCCCATCGTCAGAACTTGAACCCAGTATCTACCTTCTAAATAAAAGACGACTCGCTGGCTAATGGCTCCCCACTGCTCTATATCGATTAAACAAAAAAAAATGGAAGATCTAATAGTCACAAATATGTTATATTATTGCATTGCTCCTCTTCCACTGCTTGTTATTTATTCTATCAGCAATATCACCCTCGTCCTATAAAAATGCTATTGTAGCGAATTGATGACGAGCGCATAGGTAGCCTAAGACCAAAACAGGTTTGCTTTCAAGAGGGTAACATTGTTCGGTATACTTTTACGAGCTGAAGTCTCTGCATAAGTGATAATTTCATTCTCTCGAATAGGTAGACGCACCATACTCCGGGTTTCACTTAAATACGTTATGCTGTAAATGTGCGTTACTACTATCCACCGTATCACGGCAGACAAAGTATGTTATGTATACTAAATGTATTCCATGTCGAAATAAATGAAACTACGCCGCAATTGTACGAAAATTATATGTATAGTAAAACAGTCGAGAGAGAAACGTCTGTACATTAAAGATATTCGAGAAAAACTACTCTGGGGAATGTTTGAAATATTGACTGAATACATTTCAATGTCTGCCTGTCTGTGAATTTATTCGCGAACTACGCACAAAGTACTGAGCAGAATTTGATGAAATTTGGTACGTTAATAGTTTTTACCTAGGAGTAACGCATAATAGTTTTGAACCGTTTCGCTGATATTTTTTATATTTTATTTATTTTGAACAGAATCGAAATCCAGATCGAGACTGAAATCGGAATCAAAAGTAGGAATAGGGTTGAAGTCGAAAATAGGAACTAGATTTGGATTATGATTGAGAGCATGATCGGGAATATAAAAGACGAAAGAATTTATTTGACGTCCACACAGGCGGAACCGTGGCAAAACTATGTTTTTACATAATGATTGAAAAATTATGTATCAAAATTATAAAAATTTAGCGCTTGACATATTTTGGTCATTTTCGTGAAAGCCTTCATAGCTAATTGCCTACAAAATAATAAATGAGGTTGTTATGATTTCATGCGATATTAATTCATCTGTCAAAGTACTTGACGATTCTAAGGAAAGAGGAAAAATTGTACTTTTGTTAAGAAAATACTTAAGTTTATCCTCTTGAATAGAGAACAGTAATGTACGTAACTTAAAAAGTTATTTACACTACTTACTCTTTTTCGTTCTCCGTTTAAATGGACAATGGTAAAGAATATTGAAAATTCAGTTCCTCTCCACCCCCCCCAAAAAAAAGTAACTTGTGAGACAATTTTGGTGTTTATCTATATTCTGGAAAACGTTAAACGTAAAAGCTTGACATGTACATAATTTATATATATTAGTACTTCACATAGACTCTGAGAGTATATACATCAGCAGTTAGAACTTTATAATAAATTTCTATAATGTTATATAGTAACAAAGTTTTTCACAATTTTTGTTTACTCTAGTGGATATAAAGTATGAAAGTTTTGAAAAAATTTGAACTCTTTTTTTTGTACCTGCAATTATTTATTTTACAATTATATTATGTGCCCAGCTTCGGTTTATAGCTCCGTCCACGTGGGTCTAGGATGAAGTCTTTCATCTTTTATATCGTCCGATCGCTCTGTGAAGCGCGATTCCAATTTTGATCTCATTTTCGTATTCATATAAATCCGATTCCAGTCCGGATTTTGATTGCGATTTTGGTTTCGCCTTCGACTTAATTCGGATCAAATTACGCGCACTGCCGCTAAATAATTTATTATAAAAGTGTATTGTCTGCTGCCATTAATTTCGGTCCCGGTCCTATTTGCAAGTCCAATACCGGACCGATTTTGATCTTGATCCTCTTTTGGACAAACTGTTACCAATAATCGAACTATAAATGAATAAGGAATTCGTTCTACATTTGCAAAAGCAAAGCTGCAAATAACAGCTAGTTATAGTAAAACCTGGCCAGGTAATGCTTTTTCATATTGAAAATAGAATTAGTTCAAACAGAGCAGTAGTCCTCGAATTGTAAGCCCACCAACGGACAGAAAAACAAAAGATATAGTCTTTTATAATATTTAAAAAAGAAATTAGAACATACAAATAATTTTAAGCATTATAAAGAATATGCTAAATCTTGTAGTTTTATACAAGTCAAATGATTTAAAATTCTTCTTTTAAAGTTTTTATCAAAGAAAAGAATAATGCATTGAAAATTAAATGCAATGAAAGCTATGGAAAAAGTACTTTAGTACTTTTTTTCGTAGTTTAACACTTAAAATATGTCACAATATTTAATTAATCAATCATAATATATTTATAGTGACGTTAATAGATTATATCATATTGTATATAATAAATATGTTCTATCAGTGCAGGAATTTGCAAACTGATATTCCCTGACTTAGAATTATAATAAAATCTATTTTTATTTCAAGTGAAGACAAATATAGAGATTTAATGATGTAGGTATCGTAGGTGTGTATTTAATAATTGTTCACATTACTTGCAAATACATGTACGCAGTTAAATTTATTTAGATAGGTCGAACGAGGGAAATCCGCGACCGACGACCGCCAACCTATCACTTACGACGTCCCACGCGAAGTCGTGTTCTACGACGTTTTCGACGGCCCCGAGGCGCCGCGCCGCGGCCGGCGAGCAAAACTACACGCGCTGCCGTAGGCGTACGACCGGCGCCGGGCCGCGCCGCCCGCCCCGCATTCCGCGAATCGTCCACGTCGCGCGGATAGCCTGCGGACTCTTTCGGTGTTCGGTTTCAAAGCCGACGCCGGCGTTGGTCACATTCCTCTGCGAGTGCACGGAGACCGGCCCCCGTGTATGGGCTTTGTGATTTCCTTCTACCTCGTTTGATTGCGGGCCGTGCTTGTAGGGTTGTCGTCTGGGTAGCTACGTCGTCGAAATATTAATCGGTGGGATTTCTTAAAACTCAAACCGAATCTTGTTCTGATTCTTGTTTGTGTTACGTCTAGTATTTTATTCTTAATTAAACCATCTTTTTTTAGGTTGTAAAATTAGACAATTTCTATTGCGATTCAACTTTCAAATTGATACTTCTTTTCGGGCCTAAAACAACCATCTTATTGGACCAGGATGCGTAGAAATGATTTGTGATATATATCTACAATAACCATATTAATAACGATTTAAAAAATATTGTCTTTCATTACATACATTTCATTCGATTCCGATGTTACGTGCACAGATCATAATTTTCTTCCGTTCATTTCAAAGAATAAGTCAAGATCATCCATTTTATCCGAAAAATATTTTTTTTCCGATTATAACTATTTTTACGAATTTCTTTTAATATTAGGGCTGTAACGTTGTATCGACCATTGAATAGAAATCAAAAGGAAAAACAGGCATATCCTACACCAAGTTTTAACATTCATATTGATATTTAATTTTATATTCGGCAGAACAGTACCATGGTTTTAGTAAAATACAATCATATCCACTTACAAAAGTGTTATAAACATCGGAACTAGATAATGTATACGATTCGCATTAGCTCGTCGTAATTTCTTAACCGTTGATATCGATGACGCACAGTACGAGCTGAAGTTGGCAGCTTCCGACAACCTCAAGGAGAACTACACGACGGTGGTGATACACGTGAAGGACGTAAACGACAATCCGCCCGTGTTCGAGAGGCCCACTTACCGCACTCAGATCACCGAAGAGGACGACCGCAACCTGCCTAAGCGCGTCTTACAGGTCCCTCTCAGCCGGACAACGATTTAGTTCCGCTGTTGTGCATGGCATGTTGTGTTTCGTTAGTTGTTGGTTTTTTTTTTTTTTATTATTTTTGGTATCCTCATCTTGCTCGTTTTGCTTACGACGTCCCCGCCGCTAGCGTCCGCACCATCGACGGAAACTTCACACTGCCGACCGACGAGCCGACTAATTAAAATTCTACTCCCGAAACTTTAAAGCGCACCTCGCTCATTTGTCGGGGCGAAAATAAATGACTCGCTTCGAAGTTTTGCGTACTCCCAAGATAATGGGAGTCGTTCGATACGTCGTCGTCGCCCGATTCACACGTCTCCGGAATACGTCGAACGGGTCGCGTGATTTATGTCGAAATGAAACTATCAAGGGTGCGGAGCCGAGCGAGGTCTCGAACGGGAGTACCCACTTCCGAATTCAGATGTTGGAAGGTAATTGTGCGTCACACGAAAAGGAAACTTATGTCGTTACGGCAGCGCTACAACGGCGACGACAGAATTTTGACATTAATATCTGTTTTGGCGAGCTCTTTCCGCGGTCGCTATTTTTAACGATCGCAAACTTCAGTTGGCCGTTTTGCGACGATAACGGCACGAGAGCCGTCGTTTTATGGCGAAAGTTGGCCGACCGGGGGCGCCGTCGACGGCCGCGTTACAAATCGGGGCCACCGGGTTCCTTTTCGCGTTACCTTTGTGCCGAGTCGATAAGTCGCATTCATACAGCAATCGAGGGCGGGCCCGTATAAATCGCTCTTTATCGGTTTCAATAAAACTGCCTATTTTATGTATTGAAAATCTTTACGGCGCGGCCTCGTGGAGCATATTCAGTGCTCGATATCCATTTGTATTACCGAATTGTTAGACTTTTTTGTGGGTAACGGATCGAGACGATATGGGGCCGTAATCCGCAAATCGGTAGCGAACGGTGCCGGCGTCGGTGGAAGGTCAGAGACGAGTGCCGGGGTAGTAAAGTGTGGGTTGTGCACAGTACGTGCTGACGCTGGTGGCGTCGGACGGTCGCAACGAGAACTCGACGTGCGTGGTGGTGCGCGTGCTGGACGTCAACGACCTGCCGCCGCAGTTCACGCGCCCCGCCTACGTCACCGAGGCCCTCGAGGAAACAGGACCTTTCCCACGTTCCCTTATTCAGGTTTATTTTAAATTATGTTTCTTTTTATTTTTGTTTATTTCACAAATTATATGTCAAAACTACTCTTTTAATTTTTTACGTTATAAGTTAAGATTTTATCCTTCCTTAATATTAATACTCCCCTATTTCAAACTCATTCTCCGTATTCAGTGCATTTGTTTACTTAATTGTGTTACATATATGCAATACAAACATGTCGTACCCAAATAGTAAGTAAAATAAATAAATTTCGGTGTTACAGTCTACAATTGAACAAAGTTTTTCTGTTATTTAGTGCAGGCCTTCTTGTAGTTGTGTGATATTTTTTTGTTTGAAAAATCATGCATGTCTAGTTAGAATCCTTAGTACCTAAGCTTAGCCAACGACTAACAAATTTTTATCTATATCGTTACTGTGAAACTTGGGTCTATAAATTTCAACGATGGCGACAAATTTTTGTGAATATAACACCGCAACAACTTTAGCAAATCAAGTAACTTTTGAATAAAACTGTAGTATGATATTTTTGTCAAAGTATTACTTTTGCTCAAATTTTGAAGTTTACTAATTTGGAAAATATAACTACGCATTCAAAAAAGAAATTAAAACGGTTTGTCTTTTCTACCATAATTAATTTTCAGAGAATGACTATAGAGGTCCTTAAATTTCACGTTCATTTGGCAATAACTACAAAATTATATAATAAAAGGGAGTTCCAGAAAGTTCACCTTACACGGAAAAAATGACGTTCTTCCAAATTAATGGCCGTAAACGTCAGTAAGCCTTCGCTGTCATCGCGATTATGAGTATTTTTTGTAATTGGGGCTAAATTGTCAAATGATCCGAGTAATTACGCAGACGTCGACCCTCTTCATTTCCGTCGGCGGCGCGGGCGGCGCGGGCGGCGCGCTGTAATTGGAGAGTGTGTCGCCGGCCGACTGCCGTCCGCTCTGTCTCACCTTCCACTTCGCCCCACGGCTCAATTATATGAAATCGGACAAAATTTACATCATCGCCATCTTTCATTAAAGCGAGAGGAAGTCTGCAAATTGACGCTCCGAAACTTCCGAGGCTTACTTTGCAGGTTTTTTTAAGACGAAACTTTACGACGCCCCCTGAAGCGAAACGACTCAAGTATTCCGAAGCTTCATTGATACTCGGTACTTTATGTTCCTGGCTTATATCTCGGGTATATTTTAAGTTCCGGACTGGAAGCGGGAGGCCCTTTGTTCATTTGATATCATACCTTTCGTATGACGGCCCGGGTTACAAGGGGGGAGGGGCAGTATTCCGCAGTAACTGTATTTTTTTAACATTTCAGATAATGCAACAAATCACTAACGGAACTGATACAGCAGACATTCAAATTACATTTCCCTAACGATACGAATACAGGCGTACGAATGTCGCTCGTAACATGATAAATTGCATTGCGATATCTATTTTATAACGTCGCGCTCAGGCCGCGGCTTGTGTATCCTCCAAATTGATTTATTACGTTTATGCCCGAGACGAGAGCGCGCCTCGTATGTCAATAGCGAGTCGTCCCTCAACGCCGCGCCGCCTAAACTATTCACGCTTCCGTCCCGCCGCCCCCGCGCTACGACACGTCACTCGACTGCCGCCCATAAGTCAAAAATGCTCCGCCCAAGTTTCACGGTATCGATCGATGGCTTGCTACCTTTTTTGCGGCGCAAACGACAAGTAAAAACTCTGTTAGTTTGTAACAGTTGCCGAAAAGCTTTCGGTACTAAAATTATTTGGTATATGTTTTGAAAATAAATTTCGAACATGGATTTGAAATTTATATATTATTTATGTAGAGAAAAAGCATGTTTTTTTTATTTCTTGATAATAATGCATGATATATTCAAAAAATAGATACTATTATAAATTTATTTTCAAGTCGAATAACAGTAGACACGCGATGTTATAATATAGGATACCTGTGGTAAGCTTTCTACTTTATCCTTTGAAAACAAACATATTTACATACCGTAATAGTACAAGCGTATTATAAAAGCGCTACGTCTATAAAAATGAATTTTTAAATACTTACGGCTAATTGCATCAATAGATAAAAAAGCTTATTGCTAACTTAAATGTGAGAATTGATAGATAAGTATATAGAAAATCTGTCAATCGGTTGATGTTTACAAATTGCATTTTTTCCTTTGGTGCAACTCCCCGTTATATAGTTCTGATCGACTGAGTTTGATGCGTGCAGGTGACGGCCACCGACGGGGACAAGGACCGTCAGCAAAATATCGTTTATTTCCTCACCGGACAAGGAATCGATCCCGACAACCCAGCCAACAGCAAATTCGATATCAACAGAACCACTGGAGAAATATTTGTCCTTAAGGTAAGTGGAGGATATTTTAAAATTCTTTATACTATATTTAACGATATCATATTGATTTGAGCACTATATTAAATTTTATCTTTACATTTTTTAAGTATGGATTTTTATTAATAAATCTTTAATAAAATTTTAAGGTAGCAAGGTATTAATTTCGTTAACAGAAATTATTTTTGCTATCAGGTAATTTTTTTTCCTGATCGTGTTAAGAATGGAATCAAAATTAAAGCAAGGGGAGTATATGCATGTGATATTTGAACTTCTGAAACATTTTTTTTATTCTCGTACCTCAAAATGAGAAAAAAAAATTGTTTTTTTTAATTTCATTAAAAGGAGTGTCCACTCTCGAGCCCTTTCACTTCCAATTCGATAATCTTATTTGTAATAACGAATGAAATACAAATTATTATTAGGCTAAAGAAACAAATTTCGTTATATGTATATAAACTAAAATGACATTTTTTGTGGTACACTTTATACAAAAAAATAAAATAATAATTAAATCATAAGTTGAGTATAATATTCATTCGTACGTTTAGATGTGTTATCAATCATTGTTTCTGAAAAATTATTAGTAAATAAAAAGTGAATGTATATATTTTTTATTTTCCAGTGGTGGCATCTATAGGTTTTTTCTATTTTATCCAAAAATTAATCGTTTTTATTGTTTTTACATTTTTTTTGTATATCATCCAATCTTCCAAAAATTAATCTTTTACATATATGATGGCGCATATTTTAAACAATAATGTATATAAAAATTAAAGTTTGGTCCAGTGCCCTCATATGTAGCGCAAACATATGAGTAAATAACAACCAATCGTTCTGTGGTATTAAAGATACAACAGCTACTTGGAAAAAAAAATTCAAACGGTCAATTACAGTGACTACACCTTAGACGCCGCTACGTCGCAGTGGTCTGATAATAACACCGAAAACTGAGATTAATTATTTTTAACATTATCATAATTAATTAATGATAATATAATTTGTTCTGTTAACTTGTTAACTTGCGTACCTTATTCAACGTGATTATTTCTTGTCACATACACATTAAAATATTTGACTTTATTTGGCTTTTATGTTAATTACAATTACCCTTGAAGATTTTGGATTTTATTCATATATAGATATATATTCATCTATATATGAATAAAATTCAAAAATCTTCAAAATATATTTATCTAATTGACACCTATCCTTTTATATGTTAGATTTGATAACTCATGCAAAACTCGAGGGTACTTAACCATAACCGTAAATAATATCATATGTCAAATTTAGTTTAATTTATACAATGCTCTAAACTAACTTTCGCCCGCGGCTCTGCTCGATGGACATAGAATTAATTCCTTCCTTGCATATTGACTAATCAACCTATCAACCATGATTCCGGTCGCTATCTCAGCTCTCGATTCTGCTCCCGGTCCCGCTTTTAATTCAGATACCGCTATACCGTTCATGTAGCAAATACTAATATAAAAAAATATGATTAAACAAAAAGGAAATTCAAGAAAAGTACCATCTAGGATATATTATTTCAACTATTACAAGGAAAGAAATGGCTACGATATATGTATTTACTTACTACTAGATGTTACCACTATATCCCATTTCAGTGAGAATATTATTTTTTTGTGCTTAATTATTAATTATAATTTAACGACACCGATTCACAGTAATTTTCAATAGAAAACTATTTTCTGCAATTCTAAAGCTAATAAAAAAAAGGAAATAAGATTTTTTTTTCACCAATGATCATGCTTTTAAGCTCTGCAGAACTCATTGATGAGACGGATTTTGTAAATCAATTTTATAGTTTTTTTCCTTTCTATTACATTTAATATTTTTTTGAAGCCGAGAGAATTATTTTTCATTAAATTATCTGTAAAATGGTATGCAAAATTTCCCATTTTCGTGTACTGTGGATAGTACAGAGATAGAAATTATAATTATTGCTGACAACAAGCAATTCGACATAGAGTTTTCCATTGAACGTGGTTTTATTATTTTAAAATGATTATTGCCCTTTATATTTCAGGACCTTAAGCATTTAAAATACATTCAGTTGTCAACTTCGACATCAAAACGCAATCGAACAAAGGTTTAAGTAATTTGTGACTTCACAGTCCATGACAATTAATAAGTTATCTGTGGTGATATTAGCCTATTTAGTGAGATATTTCCAAAGTTGTATTGAGTGGTTGTACTATGTATTGTGCAATACGGATATCATAACAGAAATTAGTGCTGACATAAGAAGGTTTATGTCATCTCGCCTCAGATACTCCGTAACTATTTGCTTTAGGGGCGTAAATGCTGTGTAACTTTTTAAAATCTATGGCCAATTCGATTATATGACTGCACCGCGGGCGAACGGGTCGGCAGGTTTAGGGCACAGCGCAGATTGGCCAAAATTGACACTCTGTTGTATTCATTGTTATATAATGGCGCAATGATTAGTTAGAACCTTTGGTTATAGAATTTATCGAATATTGTATTCTAAAACATAACTTCGTTATTTAGTTCCTATTCAATTGCATAAAACATTAAATAATTAAAACATATTAAGTATATGAAATTAAAATTTGCAAAACACATCACTATTGATCGAAGCAAAACGTGGCGTCACACGCCACAACAAGATTTGTCGACATCGATATTCATACTGTGCTAGTGGTGTTTGAAATAAAAATCATTAGAGATTTTGTTGCTGTAGTATTGCCCATTAGCTAGTTCAATTTTGTTATTCTGCTGAGATTAGGACGATGACAAAATAGTTTTGTTAAGCACACTCGATCGGCTACCTTGCAAAAACTTCGGAAAAACATTTTCTCGGGTGTACTTCTAATAGTATTTTCGTAACTTTGGCATAAAATAATACCTATAACATTTTTTTTTTAATTTTATCTTTGGTCTCAATACTTTTTAAACTGAAAATGTGGATAAAATAACATGAACATAAAATAAATAAACACTAATCGTAACTTCTGATATTTATCCTTGTCCGCGAAAAATGGCGGCGTTCAAACATATCAAATTTATTCTTTGTTTTAAGTATTATTATTAAACTGGTTTAAACATTTTCAACAGTATTTATATGTTTTTCTATGCTATAAAAATGTAAACAATAATTTTGCCATGTTTGTTATTTCTCATATTAGCCGTATCTGATGATAATACAGCCTAAAATATAAATTACATATTCGTGAATCATTGAAAAAAAAGAACTATTGGTCGCACACGGGTTGGCTCAATGTCCGGTGCTGAGCGAGCGAAACTGTCGTGAGCGTATCAAAGCTAATTCGGTGCTCTTAGCGAGGCACCGAAGCGACGCGCTCGTATAAATATTTCCCATTAAACAAACAGCCCTGTGTTGTAACACAGCCCCATCCGATTCTTTTTTTTTTTTTTGTTTATTCTTCTTATTTTTGCCCAAAAATATTTAATACGCTTGCTGTAAACGAATTTTTTTTTTGGATAGTATTTTTAAGCCCTTTTAAAAAATTCATGCATATACTCCATTGTTTTCTAATACAAGATTTTTATGAAGCCTTATTTGTAAGGGGTGGTTGACATTAAATTCAATTATTAATGTTAGATACCAGCAGTATGTACATGTTATCGAAACTCTTTGATATTGTTTCTGCACACTTTTTGATAATAGCAAATAAATAATAATGTGAACTGTATTTTAGCAACTGGACCGAGATCAACCTAATGGACGTCCTCAATGGCGTTTCACAGTATTTGCTCAAGACGAAGGGGGAGAAGGCCTCGTGGGATACGCAGATGTTCAAGTGAACTTGAAGGATATTAATGATAATGCTCCAATCTTTCCACAAGGCGTGTATTTCGGGAATGTCACTGAGAACGGCACTGCAGGAATGGTGGTGATGACGATGACCGCAATCGATTATGATGATCCAGCAGAGAGTAATAATGCCAAGCTGTGGTATTCTATAGAGAAAAACGTAATCGAAGAAGAAACAGGTTCACCAATTTTCGAAATTGAAGCAGAAACGGGTGTAATAAAAACTGCAGTTTGCTGTTTAGACAGAGAAAGAACACCTGACTATTCTATACAAATAGTCGCTTCCGATGGAGGAGGGTTAAAAGGAACAGGCACAGCTTCTATAAGAGTCAAGGACATTAATGATATGCCACCACAGTTTACTAAAGATGAATGGTTTACCGAAGTAGATGAAACTGATGGCACTAATTTGCCTGAGATGCCTATATTAACTGTAACAGTTCACGATGAAGATGAAACTAACAAATTTCAGTATAAAGTTATTGAAAATAGTGGGTATGGGGCAGACAAATTCACTATGGTTAGAAACAATGACGGCACCGGTTCCCTTAAAATTGTGCAGCCCTTAGATTATGAAGACCAGTTACAAAGTAACGGTTTTAGGTTTAGAATACAAGTTAATGACAAAGGTGAAGATAATGATAATGATAAATATCACGTAGCTTACTCATGGGTTGTAGTTAAACTTAGGGATATTAATGACAATAAACCTCAATTTGAAAGAGCAAATATAGAAGTATCAGTATATGAAAATGCTGAAGTAGGAAAAAGCTTAGAAACGTTTAAGGCTACCGATCCAGATCAGGGTGGAAAAAGTAAAGTCTCATATGCTATTGACCGATCTTCAGACCGAAAGCGACAGTTTTTGATTAACCAAGAAGGTACAGTAAGCATACAACGTTCATTAGACAGAGAAGATACTCCTCGTCATCAAGTCAAAATATTGGCCATCGATGATGGTGTGCCACCGAGAACTGCTACCGCTACTCTTACTGTTATCGTACAAGACATTAATGATAATGCTCCAACATTCCTCAAAGATTATAGACCTGTATTAACTGAGCACATAACTCCCAAAAAAGTAGCTGAAATTCTTGCTACAGATGACGATGATAGATCCAAAAGTAATGGTCCTCCTTTCCAATTCAGATTAGATCCTGGTGCTGATGATATAATTAGAGCATCATTCAAAGTCGAACAAGATCAAAAAGGTGCTAACGGTGATGGTATGGCAATTGTGTCTTCACTTCGATCCTTTGACCGAGAACAGCAAAAAGAATATCTTATACCAATTATTATAAAAGATCATGGGAATCCAGCCATGACTGGCACAAGTACGCTTACTGTAATTATCGGTGATGTAAATGATAATAAAATGCAACCTGGATCTAAAGAAATACTTGTATACAACTATCAAGGTCAAGCACCAGATACCGAGATTGGAAGAGTATATGTGTATGATTTAGACGATTGGGATTTACCAGACAAGAAATTCTTTTGGGAGAGTACGGAACATCCTAATTTTACGCTTAATGAAGAGACAGGTATGATTCAAATGAAACATAAAACCCGTGAAGGACGTTATCATCTAAAGTTTAAAGTTTATGACAGGAAACACACACAAACGGACGTTCCGGCAAATGTGACTGTTTATGTAAAGGAAATATCTCACGAAGCTATCATAAACTCAGGCTCTATAAGGATATCAGGAATAACCGATGAAGATTTTATTCGCGTTTGGAATTACAAAACTCTTAGTGTCTCTAGAAGCAAAATGGATATATTTAAAGACAAATTAGCTTTCTTATTACATACGGAAAGAGAAAATATTGATGTATTTAGTGTTCAACTTAGAAAGAAACACCCACCCATAACTGACATTAGATTTTCTGCTCACGGAGCTCATTATTTTAAACCTACAAAATTAAATGGCATTGTTTTAATGCACAGAGAAGACATTGAAAGTACTGTAGGAATCAATATTACTATGGTTGGAATTGATGAATGTTTATATGAAAATCAAATGTGTGAAGGTTCTTGCACAAATATTTTAGATATTAGTAACTTACCATATATGGTAAATGCTAACAAAACGGCCCTTGTGGGAGTTCGGTTAGATGTTCTTGCAGAATGTACTTGCGGTGCTAGAAATTTCACTCAACCAGAAACATGTCGCAATTCTCCTTGTTATAATGGTGGCCGATGTATAGAAGGAAAATATGGTTTGACTTGCTCATGTCCACCCGGTTACACGGGGCCTAGATGTCAACAAACTTCTAGAAGTTTTAAAGGTAGTGGATGGGCTTGGTATCCACCTTTAGAAATGTGTGACAATTCTCATTTAAGTTTTGAATTTATAACTAGAAGATCAGAAGGTGTACTTATTTATAATGGCCCTATAGTACCACCTGAAACTGAAGAATTAATGGTGTCTGATTTCATATCGGTTGAATTAGAACGAGGATACCCAAGGTTACTTATAGATTTTGGTTCTGGCACATTACAATTAAGAGTGAAAACTAAAAAAAGTTTAGACGACGGTGAATGGCATCGTTTAGATATATTCTGGGACACTGAAAACGTGAGAATGGTTGTAGACTTTTGTAAATCAGCAGAAATTCAAGAAATGGAGGATGGAACTCCGCCTGAATTCGATGATTCTTCGTGTCAATCAACTGGGGGTATACCACCATTTAATGAATATCTAAATGTTAACGCACCTTTGCAAATTGGAGGAATTTACAGAGATCATTTTGAGGCAACGAGTTATCATTGGCAATACACACCTATCGTGAAAGGCTTTGATGGTTGTATTAGAAATTTAATACATAACAGTAAACTCTATGACTTAGCCCACCCAGGATTATCTATGAATTCAGTAGCAGGTTGCCCGCAAACTGAAGAAGTGTGTAGTCAAGCCGAAACAACATCACGATGTTGGGAGCACGGCACATGTGTCGGTAGTTTCTCAGAGGCTAGATGTCAATGTGAGCCTGGATACACTGGACCATCTTGCAACTTACCAACTACTCCAACAAACTTTAGAACACAAAGCTACGTAAAATTTGCGTTAAGTTTTGAACCAGACAGGTTCAGCACACAGATACAGTTACGTTTTCGTACCAGAGAACCGCATGGCGAACTATTTAGAGTAAGCGATCAGCATAACAGAGAATATGGTATATTAGAAGTGAAAGATTCTAGATTGCACTTCCGTTACAACTTAAATTCTTTAAGAACTGAAGAAAGGGATGTTTGGTTGTATTCTGTTGCTGTTGATGATGGTCAGTGGCATATTGCTCGAGTAAGTCGATATGGAAGCGCTGCTACATTAGAAATAGACGGAGGAGAAGGCCGAAGATACAATGAAACATTTACATTTGAGGGCCACCAATGGCTACTCGTTGATAAACAAGAAGGCGTATACGCAGGTGGTAAAGCTGAGTACACAGGAGTTAGAACTTTTGAGGTTTACGCTGATTTTCAAAAAGGTTGCCTAGATGACATCAGATTGGAAGGGAAACATCTGCCTTTACCGCCTGCTATGAATGGCACTCAATGGGGGCAAGCGACCATGGCTCGCAATCTCGACCGTAACTGCCCTTCTAATAGCCCATGTATTAACGTACATTGCACTGATCCATTTGTGTGCGTTGATCTGTGGAATGAATATGAATGCACGTAAGTATACAATTAATTTCTTAAGGAAAAACAGTCCCGTCATTATTCAGTCCATTAGATTCTGAATTGCTAAATGTATAAATTGTCTTTCCAATCATGTAAATCGACCGACATGATGGAATGAATAAATTCTTTGTTGTATATTTTCAGTCTTAAAATCTTTTCAAACAAAAGCGACGAAACAGTAAAAGAAAAAACGTTTTTGTGCTAAATATTCTTTTTAGTTCTTTGAATATATTCTTATATTTGTTATCGAGTCGATGTTGCGCACCGAGTTTAGTAATTTAATTTCTTATAGATCACTTTATTTATACTTATTTGTATTCTTATGTTTATTTATGAAGGGCGGCTTGCACTAAAAGTAAAAACGCAACTAGTAACCATAATCTGTAAAATTTAACTGACTGTCCATATATTAACTATAGAGATTTACGGATTACGTTTACCTATAATGTTTTACCTTTTGGTGCAACCCGGCGTAAATATTTGTTACTTTACCTGCTTTATAAATAAATATTATATGTATTTATATTTAATTATGACAAACGCATTTTAATACACATTATTATCTATGATGCTATTCAGTTGCGGTGAGGGTTTAATATTATCGTCGGACAACAAGGGTTGCGTTGACAAGAATGAGTGTCTCTACTTCCCGTGCCGCAACGGCGGCACATGTGTGAACCGTGAACCCGGTTATCGCTGCCACTGCCCCGAAGGCTTCTGGGGTGAAAATTGCGAGTTGGTGCAGGAGGGCCGTACACTCAAACTCAGCATGGGCGCGCTGGCCGCCATCCTCGTCTGTCTTCTCATTATAATGAGTGAGCTCAGTCAACTGCTCCATCGCACTGTCACCCTCGTTAGACTATATTATCGATATGCACTAATTAGGCTCATCGCTTTTCATCATTTATATGTAGTGTTAGATATAGATTATTGTATTAGTATTTGTATGTAGAATGTGTATTGTATATCATATTACACCTCACGCGTCGTGAACGAACTTAAATGGCGATAAATCAGGTGGGAGATTTATTTACTTTACATTTCATAATATATATTTAAAAAATCACTAGTTGTTCGTGTATATTTGGGTTTGGGCTGTTCGTGGACAAAAGGACACAAAGTAAACTCAGTGCGCAGCGCTCGGCGTCGAGGCCAGGGAGGATAAGTATCCGACCTGATGACGTGTTATGTGAGGCGGAGTCTACTTCGTGCAGGTGTCCAGCAGGCTCGGCCGCTTCGGGAGGCACGTGTGTGAACGTGAACGAGTGCGTTCATAGCCCATGCCAGCACGGCGGCACGTGCATAGACCGCGAGCCGGCGCGGCGCTATGACTGCATCTGCGCCATCGGCTACACCGGCCACGACTGTCAATTAGAATTGCTCGCTTCGGGCATCATCACTCCCTCTAGAGATTTCGTTATCGCTATTATTGTCTGCTTGTTTTTGTTATTAGGTTAGAATACTTTTTTGCATGCCTCGATCGGTTCAATTAAGTACATAAGATAGTTTGAATTTAATTCAAATGTATAATGATCATAGTTTAATATAAAAATTACTATCTAATGATGTTACAATGAGATATACAATCATATCTATGACAGCCAAATGGTTTTTGATAAAATATTTTTCAAATTTACATAATTTTATATATGTTTTCATATTAAATATGAAACAGTACTTTTCAAAATTCCATTGCTGATAGCTATTTGATACGTTTGTTCCTTCTCTGTATTCAAAATACAGAAAGATCATTCTATGAACATTAAATACACTATAAACTTTTATTGGTTTTAAATCAAACTACAACAAATAAAAAAGATATGTGTAATGCTAACTGATAATAAGAACATAAATTTCAATATGATCAATTTTCTTAAAATATAATATTGTAAACGTTCGTTACATTATGATTAAATACCAACTACTAGGAGAATGACTTGCTGTGGTGTCAAGTATTGTTTTAAGGCATACACGTGAATTAGGTTTCAAAAAAAAACGAGTTGAAAATCCGAGAGTTAAAAGGAGAAAAGACTATCAAAAGATTTCACATCACGATTGCTCAACACAAGATAATGTTACCACTTCATCTAAAACTATTTTGAGTCAAAAAGATTCAAAATAAAAGGAAAAATTCAATCAAAGGAGAAAAAGGGAAAAAAAACAATCAAAATTATATTTTTAATTGCAGTGATAATTACAATTCCTCTATATCTGCCGAAAAAAAAATTTAATTGTTGTTTATCTGTAATGCAGATTTTTCCTAATGAGAGATGTTATGATAATAGAAAATTAATGTCTTTTTGAGGGGAATGCAACTGAAAACGACAATTGATTCTTTCATTATTTCTCTACATGTATTCTAAAAATTTGCTGCTTAATGAAAAGTTTGTATTAAATAAAACCAAATTTCTATAATAAGAGAAAATTATCAAAATAGAAAGAATAAAACTACTAAAAATATACTTTTTATTAAGATTATTCTAAAACTATTCCGGCTAATAATTTGCCACTTGATCAAAAATTTAATAAACAGAACCTAAAACTAATAGGAATTAACGCAGCAAAAAGAAGTAAGAACTCTCTACAATAACGTTTCGTATCTTAATCAGAAGTTACTTCCTAAGAGGCCGATTCTTGATAGTAACTGGTTTTATTTTTTCAAAATCGAATAAACCACAAAAACTAATGATTTTTTTTATCTACTAGGTATATGTCAATAAATATCTACTCGAGGAATTAACTTGGGAAAAGTTATGTCGTACTATCATTACAATAAACATCAGATATTAAAAAAATATATATATAGTTATGGCAGCGGAGCTTTAGATTGATTATATGTTCGAAAAAAAAATTGACATTTGAAATAAGCATCAAAAATATTGTAATAAAATTATATTTTAATAATTATCTCCTTTTTAATACAATATTTTTTTCTATCCCTTAGCATCGACCTATGCGGCTTAATTTTATTCATTAAATTGTAGTATCTCCCCAAAGTTCATATCTGTATTTAGCACCTCAGTGATTTCTGGCTTCGCCGACGACGTCGCTTTATCTACAAAATAACCTTCGCCGTGGATTATTTCCATAACGTCTGCCGCCGCCGCCTTCAAAGCTTTGTTCTTCGATCTGGTAACTGGTTATCGTAATGAAATTAATCGCCTTCCATTTAACCATCAAAACTAGGGAGACCCTTTGATTTTAAACTACTACATAGGCATCACTTAATTAGTCATACTATTTTAATATTAAGTCTAACGACATAAACCGTACGAAAAATTCTCGATCAGATGTTTATCATTCTTTTTTTAATATTCATTTATTAAAAATTATAATTATGAAACCAAATTTGAATACACGTCATACTTTATCACATATCCATTTACAAATTTTATCACATATCGCCACATCGCTTGTACGCTTGGGAGAATCGTATCATTGCTTAAATACTCGTCTCGGGTTATCTTACATTTTTGTTAATGCCGGCATTTTACGTGCAGTCCTGGTGCTGGTGTTCGTGGTGTACAACCGGCGGCGCGAGGCGCACATCAAGTACCCGGGGCCCGACGACGACGTGCGCGAGAACATCATCAACTACGACGACGAGGGCGGCGGCGAGGACGACATGACCGCCTTCGACATCACGCCGCTGCAGATACCCATCGGCGGCCCGCTGCCGGACCACGCGCCCGCCAAGATACCCTGTGAGTTTTGTGTTACCTATTCACATTTGATTTACTATGGATTCCTTCTAAATGCGTTCGTTAAATTCGTTAACTATGTCATCAATATTTTTATACCGCATCGAGAGTATTAAACTATCGATTTAACATTCTTTAGTTGACCAATTAATATTTTTATAAAGAGACTTCCATTTATATATTTTTTTATATAATAATTCGGATATCCTGTCTATGAAAATGCACATTGACCCCTTCCCTTTCACATGAGATTCTCCCATAATAAATTATTAAATTTATTTCATGTATTCACATTACGAAACATTTTCAATATAGACGTGTACGAATAGTTCAGAATGTTATAATAGAAAGACTTAGTCACATTTTAAATGCAGAGAATTTCAATTGACGTAAATTTTCATTTGACCCCTTACTCTAAACGATATTCGGTAAAATTTTGCGAAAGTTTTTAAGGTCATGCAATAATGGACGATCCCTAAAGGAAACTTACTGTCAATTGAAATCAGGAAACGATGCCTGTTTGTTAATTTGTTTGTACATCAAGCAAACACTACTAAATAGATTTCGATGCCGGTTTCACTAATATGCTAAGCGAAATTTCAACTTATGGCGCATAATAAAGCTATGGAAAAATTAAGTAAACATTACTGAAATATAATAAATTTCCTTTCTTTAATCTATTATTATTATTATTTTGTAAATTTCAATTAAAGTAATCCTTTACTTGCATTAAAATTTTAATATCGTTCTGAAATACATACGAGCTATGACAGCGAATCTTACTGTAAATAAAACCGCAATTTGCAAAAGTAAACTTTAGATTTGACCTATTATGTACGATTTATCTGTCATTTTTAAGGTTCCGTAATCGATAAGGAATCCCTATAATTCCGCTATGTCTATCCATCGTTCTTCCGTCTGTCTGTTTGTCTGCTTATCTGCGGCTTAGCTCAGAGACTCCTAGTTCAAAAATGTTGTAATTTAATATGGGAATACATATTAATCGCACCGAAAAAATGGTAGAATCAAATTAAAAAAATATATATTTTGGGATATCTCCCCTACACGTAGTGAGAATGTATTTTTTTTCTCATCCATTCCATGTTGTGGGATATCATTGGATAGCTCATTCAAAAACAATGTCAGTCTGTTAAAACCATTTTTTGGGTTTAAGGATCTATTTGTATAATATTAAGTTTTAAAGCATATGAAAAAAATCACAGCAGTAATATGTATAATGAAATTAAAAAGAAAACTATCACAGCTAAGTAAACTTTAACTTAAAACTTTAAAGTAAACTTTAACGAGTAATAGTCAATCAAGTTCCAAAATGTACTTGGAGAATTTAAAAGCAAAATTTTGCACAAATTTCATTCAAAATTACTTAGTTGACGTTGTTGGTTATGTAAAAAAGATAATAAACATAAGTTAATGAACCATGTAAGGTTATAGAAATATGAAATCATAATATCTTCAATAACCATTCTATGTGAGCCTATTTTAGCCGTCAAACCGTGAACTCAATCAATAAGTCCATAGTACAAAACAAAAAGTCATCTTCTAAAGACAAATATTTTGATCGACAACTACGGAACCCTACACTCTGCATGTCCCAATTCGCACTTTATCGATATTTCGTTTATTTTTTGCATCGGTTCAAGCCGCCGTTAATGTTATGAAGTCAATCGAAAGCAGTCGATTCGGCAGAACCTCTTAAAGCATCGCTTTATCGCATTATATCGCAATATCGTAAGATTTTTACCGAATTCCTGATGGATTAATCACCCAAATCCCAAGTGTATGAAAAAGATTTGTTAGCAAATCTTTTCCTTTACATGTACTATTTGACGTTTAGTAAAAAAGCTAAGTATACCGAAATCGCATAAGCGTAGATTATTTCTTACCTAAAATCGTTTTGACACAGATCTATGCATTTCTTTTTTCTATAAGACACGTGTAGTATATATAATGAATTATACTGCTTGTAAGACATTTTAAATGAAACACACTGTAAATATATGCAATGTTCGCACATCGATGTGAAAGATTTAATTAGCATATACCGTATGAAATCAATCATGCATCTTTCTGCAAATATTCATAATTTCATTTTTTTATAACAACTTTGTCAAAAAAAAACATAGTTATTTAAGTAGCCGGTTCTGAGAAAAATGGCTTAGAACGTGTTCTAAAAATTCACGATGTTCTAATCTTGCGACCTTGCTGAAGTTCGAGTGTCCGCGACCGCACGCCGCGTTCTGCCAGTTAAACGCGCAGCGCGTCTGCGTGCGGTCGTTGAACTTGTAGAGAAGTTAGGTATTTTTTTATAAGTGTTACGTTTAAGATATTTATATTTTTAAGATTAAGACTGTGTGTGATTTATATGGAAGTATTTAATAACAAAAAACCATACATTTATTTAATAATACTATTGGCGACCTTTATATATCACTAATAATATCAAGTGTAATTTGTAGGTAGAGTTACTGGATAAATTATTTAAAAATAATGCATTGCAGAGCCCGAGCGTGAATATTTGGTGGGGTTGCGCCTATATTATTTATAAGTGTATTTTTAATCATATATTTTTATTATTATAGTTACTTTGGCAAAGATGAAGTAGATTAAGAAAAGAAAAAGAAGGTTATTAATATTTGCGAGAAGGTGCATAATAGATTCCATCCTGTATTAGAAAAAGACGTGTAGGAATTTTTTACTAGTTCTTTTGCTTCTACTGCTTTTGAATTTGTAGTAAATAAGTTGATAAGCCATTAGAAGAAATCTGCAGTTTCATTTCAAATAAGAGGCGCTGGTTTAATGATTTTTTAAACTAGAATACAGACACATTGCACCCGAAAAGCGCCAAAAAAGACGTAGAATATTCATTTAGTTTCTTTAGCGTGTTTATCTACAAATTTTTCAAGTTATATTTGAAAAATTAGATATTTTATTTTTAAATTTATAAGAATTTTTTTTACTTAAATTTCGTTCTTATTTAATGTCATATACGTTTTTATTTTATATAGAATCTATAAAACTACAATATCATATTCAAAATAAAATTAAGCACGCTATTCCAAAGTTTACATTAACTTTTATGTTTTTTGTGGTCAGATGTTAGTTTAAGGTCAAGATCCGCTGTGATAAACAAATAAACAAACACATGTAGACAGGCACGGAAGTGATTCCATAATGTTTCTATTTTGATACTGAAAATATTGTTACTCAACTAGAAAATTGTGTATGAAAAAGCAAAAAGAGTTTTCGTGTAAAAGTTTTATTACAACATTAGAATACAGAGCGACGTTACTTTTTAATTTTTTTTATCGCGCTTACGTCGCCCCTAGCAGTCCAAAAAGATAACCTGACCATTGAACAAACAGTGTACCACTACACATACTATACGACGCGTACGTAGATTGGAAAAGAATTGGAATTTCTGGTTATCGAAGTGAGTACTGGCAATCAGACCGGAATAGCTTAAACACCCGAAGGCAAATCGTCGGAGCTATTTAGCGAGTCGCTACTGCGCGAACAATAGAGTCGGCACACCGATCGAAGAACGAATGAAAATTTCACCGAAAAAATAGCTTCTATTCCGCGCTATACAATTTGCGCATTGCGCGAATGTGTAATAATACGTATTCAAATTATTTAGGACCAGGTCGTTGGTAGTGACGTGATCAACTATCAATAGGGAGTGTTGTAGATTTTATTCTTCTTGAAACTCTATGTATAGAATAATCTATAGACGAGAATTCTTATATATATAGTTAGTAAGTATATATATAGTTAGTAAGGGACTTTTGGTTAAATACGGCTATAAATAACATAAATAGCAAATAGAAAATTAAGGGCAGCATAACAGAGATAACAAGGGACAACCGGGACGGGCGTTCAGGAGACTGTTATTGTTTGTCTTGCTTTCACGGTCTGTTCGTTTTTAATTGGTTTGTTTTCCTGTTAAACTCATAAACTTTATTACAAATTCTACTCTGTAAATATTATTTTAGGAACTCCGTTGGTATTTACCTACTTTCAATATTGTAAAAATCGCATGTTTATCCGGTTTGTTGATTTTTTTTTTCGTCTCATTGTTTAATAAAGTCCTTTCAATGTTGTACAAATCAATTATACAATTAGACGTTTTTATGGAATCTGTCAACCTTTCAAACAAACGACCACATACAAAACACGCCTTTATACGTACCTATTTTATTTATTAACACAAAAATTTAATCACAAAATTGTTTCTGCGTTTTTGGTCTCCACTGATACCAATTCTTTTCCACCTATGTAAATGTAGAACTAGACGAGTTCATAACTTATTTTCTTTTTCTACTTGCCTTTCTTTTTTTCACATTCTCATGCATCATCTTTGATTTTTTTATTTAGTTTAGCTTTTAACCGCGAATTTTAAGGAATAACCAATATCGGTACCGGGATCAAAACATTAATGAAATCGAAATCGTATTCGATAGCAGAACCAAGACAGGGATAGAGGTTGACAAGGAGATCGAATAGATGTGGGATATAATGAGATTGTGAGTTTAAAAATTTCATTTTATTTCTATGCGAGTGAAACTGAGAATGAATACTAGTATTCAATAAAACTATATGAACATTAGGACTATACTTGTAAAGGTGAACAATATAAGGGTATCAGTTGTAAAAATATAAAAATGAAATATATTGTTAAGTAACGCTGATAAGTATTTTTGGTAATCAATTAAAATGATTTATGATTTGAAAGAGCGTGATCTCCTGGCACAGATATCATTATATTTAAAGGAGGGAACGATTATTTTTGCTGAAAAAGCATCGAGTGCGTTTGCAGAAAAAACGTCGAGTGTTTTTCGTTAGATAAATATTTTTATATCCTTAACAATGCAAATCACCAGCTAAAGTGACCGTTTTCATACTTTGTGATACATATGTACGAGCTTAACTCCATTACATGATATTTTCGCTTCTGTTTCGCCTGTATGCTTAGGGCTAAAGGGTTCAATAATTAATATTCTACGTGATTTTGACTACGCGCCAAACACCGCAGTTTGCTATGCCGCGGCTTACACAAATGTTTAATAGGCGCGTATGCACAGTGTACTAATGGCTCGACAATTAAGCGAACGTTCGAGAACTTCGTGCACATTACGGGGCCACGAGCCATATGTGTTGATGTTTTTGGACTATGCCGTAAGCCACCGATCGATGGTTCGTCTACAAGATAACGAATGTCTTATTTATAATCCGTATGTGAAAATAATAAAATTGGTGCCACGAAAAAAAAACACGGAAGGCCTTACGTTCGTCAATGTGTTGTTGCTACATTACATATCGTTATTTTTTGTTTCCGTTTTAAATAAAAACCTTGTGTTAGAGTTAACTTCATAACAGCAATATTAGCTTTTACAAAGGTCGAGCTTAAAAGTACAATTAGGGCATTAAATCTTTACTTTGATTTGTTTGTTCCAATCACGTAGAATGTTATTATGGAACTTTACCAATTTGTCTATACCAAAACACCCAAATGTATTTTTTAACCAAATTCATTTTCCGTATTATTAACATATCTAAGCAAGGCATTTGTCAACTTTGGAAATAGTTTTTAAAATGCCACTTCCGTCATTACATACTAATAATAATAAATTTGATATTTGAGCACAGTACTTATCATTTTCCTACAAAACCTTTGGGCAGAACTCAGATTGTTTTCGATATAATTAGTTCATTTATAACAATAACTAGGCAATGCAACAAAATTATGATACTATTGATATACATACACACGAAGATCATCGTTAAAACAACCAGAATATTGACAATTTAGAAACTTAACGCATCGACATTTCATGGTTGCTCGATCGGGGTCAAAACAATAATTTTCTAAATTTATATAAAATTTTTAATTTCTAATCAGTGAAAGGTTCAAAAAATACCCAATGTTGGTTACTTAGTTCAGTTTTTGACCGTCGAATATCTTTGTTGGCATCGTCTTAACGCATATTTTCTGCGTAGTCATCTTGATACGATTCTTCAATATTTTGATTTACGGCGCTATCGACACGAACTTCGTTTCGTTCATTTTCCTTCATATTTCTGAAAAACATTTTAAAATGTATGTTAAAATATTGTTTCTAGCCTTTTAGTTAAAATTAAATAATACTTATATCTCTAAATCCTGAATACTTAGCTTCTGAAACTTATATGATTCAATACATTAGTAATGGTGTTTCCGAATGCATTAAGACATTTTAGATATCCTTATTTCTAGCTCTCAAAACTAAAAATAAATAATTTTACATTGTGTTTATTTCAAGGAAATATTCCAAATTCCCTTGACCTCAATTCTGTATCGAGCAGTTTTCGTTGCGTGCTTTTCACGATAAGAAAAATGTTAAATTGTACCTTTGTGTCAATTTCAAATGTGATAGAACTAAAGAATACAATCGACGAATGGTTATATCTGTACCTCGAGATCCAATTCAAGTATAAAATGTCTAGATAATATCTTACAGTAATGGCAAAAGCATTGAACTCACCGGCCTATCTGTGACGTTATCATTAGCGCAAGCTTATAAAAATAGAAAGAAACAACTGCTTACTGTGTATAAAAGAAAAATATTAAAATCACTCGTTTTGTATAGAATAATCTTGGAAGGGAAAATCTACTCTCCTCCCTCCAGCATCCCACTCCCCTTTCATCGCCGTACTTCCCCTTCCATCAGCCTATTCCTCCACCATCACATATCCTATTTTTACCCAAAAAACCGGTAACGCTCTAATGATTCCTATGAGGTTACGAATGTCCATAGGCAGCGGTGACCACCTACTCTGGTGCCACGAGTGCTCATTTGTTTCTCAAAAAATCTATAAAAAAATCTTTAAAATCTTTCTACCGAATTCTTTAAAACAATGAATTTAATTTTAAAGGTTTACATACTTAACTGGATGTAATTAAAACGTTCAGTGGATTAAAATAGAAAATAACTGCGTATTGTAAGATCCTTGAAACAACGACGACTTAGTATAACACATATTAAGTTTCACCACCTTACTATGTATTCTTGTCGAAGGTCGCAACTTTGCGCTTATCATTCCTAGTATATCTATAAACTGCCTCAAGCACTGAAACAGGAAAGTAAGGAAAAATTGAATTTTATCCAACCGAGATACTAGATTACCCAATATGTTCGACGAGCGGAGAGCACACTGCTGTGGCGTATTGCAAGGTTCGTATTGCAAAAAAAAACACAGCGCAACAAAACTATGCCAGTAGCAATATTCTGTTTATGGCATACATTTTCGTAGCTCTGAGCAATTATACATGGGAAATATGAAAAGAGCTACAAGAAAAGTATCCAAAAACGAAGAAAAAAATTATAAATAAAGAATTATTCTTTTATTTTATAAAATTGAGTATCTTCAATTTATGCTTGTCGGTGTTAGAGTATTATTTATTTTAATTTTTTTTTTCACAATAGTATAGATTATAAGTAATATACAAGGATTTTCATAAAATATGGTGATCAAAAATTCAAAATATACGAACGCGATGTGATCTTTTTTTTTAAGAAACCCATAATTATATTGGGAATATTTTTTCGGGACACCTTGATATTTCCGTAACGTAATTTTTGTACACGCCTGCACTAGATCGATCTTTTTCGCATTTGCAATATGATAATTTTAGTTTTAACAAAAATGCAAATGACTATAGCAAATCTTATCTGTGACAAGAGAAACGTTTTTTGCGTATATGAAAATTGTCAACTTATAATGTACTTTACGTAGGTATCCACCGCTAAAATACGTCGGAGCTGTTTCAGTATCGAAAGTATATATAGAAACTCGCTTACTCACCACTTAGTTCTGCGGTCATGGTTCTCGAATAATATAATATTTTACTAAATCAACACTTTCAGCGATTGGATCTAGCGCGTCGGCGACGAAAAATGTCAAGTTGAAATTGAATATTACCCTTATTATCAAGAATGACAGTGTCTGTGACGTCAGTTGAAAAAGGTATCTAAAAAGCCTTACCCTAGACGCGACTGTGTTAAGAAAACAGAGACATAACTGCCTAACGTATGCGGGTGATTAACGGAATATTTATGCTCTTTGGTTTCATTTATTTGCCTATCGTAACTAATATGAAGTTTTGTAACTTTACTATAACATCCGGAAATATATTTTGAATATCAATTTTGTAATGCGATTATTAATTTTAATTTTGTGACATTAACATAAAGATGTAGGACTGCTTAATCCTTCAAACAGGCCTCGCTTCTGCTCCCGTTTTCATTCCCCGGTATTTGATTGGTTCAATAATTTTCCCTCAATAAACGGTCAAACTGATTTTTGTTTTGCTTATCACAAATAGTAAACAAAACGGTAGCACCTGCCAAATTACGTGTAACGCCATATAGACGTTAAATAGATACGAAAATTTTGATTAGGTACATAGCATAATGTTAGTTCCTACTTCCAAACATTTGAGTATAATAATATGAATATCAAATAATCAATACATTTTTTTATTTAATATCTTAATGTTGGTTATCATTTCTGTTAAGCTTTTAGGAATAGAATTTTTGCATCAAGTTTAAGAATTTGGAACAACTCTTTGCGATGGTCTTAACGTAACCAAATATTAAATTCTTAATACTGAAAATTAAAAAATGAAAAATATTTCATTAAATAATTCTCAGTCAATATCATGTGCTAAATCGATGACACTAGTTCTGTAGAGTGCATTTATTTTCTTTACTCTTCTCCCATAATAGATTGATGACAAAAATATATTCCAAAGAATAAAAGTAAAGAACTCAAATCACTACTTGAACTTAAAGTGGTAACAATTACTGTTGCAAAATATTAAGGTTTTTAATAACAGTGTAACGTCCGGGAGTGTCCGTTGTTTTATTTGGATTGAAGAGATATGGTGTAGTCCTTGTTTGGAACGCAGAAAGCAATTTCCCATGTTTGATAATTATTAGTTGAATATATAGGAGTAAAGCACCCTTCACAAAGTTTGTTCCAATGTGTACTTAAACATAAAAAAATGTCATACTAAACAGTATCCATACACCTACTTGTGAATGTTCAATTTCTGTTTGTACTTTGTGACACCGAATATTGAGAATATTTAATCTTACTTCCTTTTTCCCACGATGATATAATAATGTGGCAATAATAACTTACTTTCTTGTTATATTTTATTTTGATTGTAATACAGATCCGCTAATGGGTGTGGGTTTGGGTGTGGGCGTCGGTCCGATGGGTGTGCCCGTGGTGCCCGGCGGCGTCGGCGTGGGCGTCCCACTTCCGGCCGATACCAACGTGGGCTTGTTCATCGAGGAGCACAAGCGGCGCGCCGACAGCGACCCTAATGCGCCGCCCTTCGACGACCTCAGGAATTACGCATACGAGGGTGGCGGCAGTACCGCGGGCTCACTCTCGTCCTTAGCTTCCGGTAGGTATAAATAATACTACGAAGTTTTTGTCAAAATTTTTACAAACTTTTTTTTTATAAAATTGTTAAAAATCATTGAACTCGATTACATCGTTCAGGTTTAATCAATCGAACATCATTTCATTACCATTTATCCTACTGTTACAATCACCGCGCCCCTATAACGCCGCCTTTGGCTGACCAGGCACAGACGACGAGGCGCACGAGTACGACTACCTGGGCGCGTGGGGCCCGCGCTTCGACAAGCTGGCCGAGCTGTACGGGCCGCGCGACGGCGACGAGCAGCTGTAGGGCGCGCCGGCCCCCGCCCCGCCGCCGGCCCGCCCGCGCGTTTAGTCAATTTTACCAGTTCATCGGCGCGCGCCCGCCGACGAACGTAGTGTACATAGAGGTCACCTCCGCCGACGACCGGCGAACGACTCGCTCCTGTATACATATAACGATCATTATCATTTTTATACTGTACTTTAATTTTAATTAGATGACATTTTTAAGTCGTAATATGTTTAGGGAAATTTAACGTAACTCGTAAGGAACTTAAGTGAACGACCTTCACCAAATATTCGAAGTGTAAGTTTAATTTAAATACTTAGCCATATTCCGAGTCAGTATTTTATTCGAGGTTAGCACGTAGACGATTTTTTGTGCGGGAGGGCCGATCCCGAATGTAAATTGTGAGAGTGTATGTAGATAGTGTGCTATAAATGTGAATAATTTATACGAATAATATGTAAGTTCACAGCTTTACGTGATATCAATATGCATGGCGGTCCTCTTGCACAAAGGCTAATTTAAGACGCGGACGAGCCCGTCGCCCCTACTTTAGACGCGTATTGTAGTCCGAGAGCCGAGCGTGCCCGGCCCTCCCGGCGCCGAGCGCGCCGGCCGCCGCTGTACATAGGCACCGACGTCGGACTAGTGTAAAACTAACGTAACGATATCCGAGTTTAACGTTGACCGTGCGGTGAGGGCGCTCCCCGGTACTCCGGCGCAGATCGCGCTCGCCCCGGTGTACATAGCAGCGGTAGAGCTCGCCGAGGCTCGCCCTCCGATGGGACTGTGCCAATTTACTAGCGTTCCGATAAGGCTAACCGGAGTAGCTAATAAGTGTTTGCACTTTATTTATTCATTGTATTTAATATAAATTTTAGTCGCACTTAGGGAATATCAACAAATTATTAAGAGTGTTGTGCTAGATAACTCCGACGACGCCGCGGCCGACCGGCCACGGGGACGGTCTATAAGTCACTAATTTATAGAATATATGTAAGAATTTATAGTAAATTAATTCATAGTTGCGAGTCTTCGACACGGTGTGGTCGCGCCGTCGTCTTAAGATCGAAGTAAATTTAAGAATTATTACTTAATTGCGTTAAAACGACTGATTTTTATTATGCGTTTGAAAGCCTAAGATCTTGTAGTTCCGTTCGATAAGATTTAGAAAAATACTTTAAAATTTAAGCTCACTACTATAGCTTGCACCGAGACGATTACTACAACAATCGGATATGATATAAACTAATTATAAACTATTCTTGTTAATTAATCGATTCGTGTAAGTAGTCATTTGATAGTCTTCAATATCGACGTCACATATTTTTCTTTCATTTTTAATATCGTCACACTGCCAGTATCATACATATAAACGAATAATGATATAGCCTATTTGGTCCGATTTTGTATTCCCAACTATCTTATACACTTTTATATTGTACATTTTTTGAACAGTTTTTGTATTTACTTCGGTGCGGTGGTTCGCCCGTGCCGTAACGAAGTCTCCGCCATCGTCGTCGGCCCCGTTGTAGATTTGCGCGGCTCTGATTTCGAGGCCTCTCCCGCTATCGAAGGTCACTGTGACGCAATCGGCGCTGCCGCCGCGCTCGTGACATGATGTTGAGTTGGACGGCTTGGAGCTGGCAGAGACGAGCCCGCTTCCACGTTCTGATACCGAACACCGAACCGTCGTTCGCTCTGCTTGACAATTTGTTGACGTAGTCACGACAAGTATTTAAAATTAGAAGTATCGTTAATTAAGTTCGTTATAGCGATAAGATGTCCCTTGTATCCACAGAATAAAATGAATATGTAAATCCATTTTTTAGGCCGATGTTATTTTCAAAACGCACTCTAATCATAGTGCTGTGAATTCGTACACAAAGTAATATACATATATTTTTTTTAAATAAAGAGCCGACTATTCGCGGGGATGCGTGAGGATTGTATTTTAAATTACGTTAAGTGGCCCGCGGCAGCGCGGAACCAAAGCGTGAACAGAGCACACGACCAGTACAAAGCGGCGCGGCGGCGCAACACCGGCCGAGTTCTACACACGATGTCGATAGTGTATTTTCGTTCAACTGTGATTATTTAGTTGTATGTGCAACCATGATGATTACATAAAAGAAAAGAAAATAAAAATATCAATAAAAAGAAAGGTGTTTAATTTCCTTCCGTCCCCTCGTCTATATCCAAGGTGAAAAGTTAAAAAGCGCCGGGTCGCCTTTATTCTGTACACTCATAAGGCTGAAATACTAGTTCTATATATTTATATGTACATCTATATCCACAAGAGAGCCAAAAAGTAAAACTTGACCTCCGCTCCTAATGAAATCCACAATACAACAATATTGTATTTAACTTGCAAATAGGAAAGTTAAATTATCGTGTATCTGAGGGAAAACATTTAAATATTAGTTGATATATCATGAATAAAATATTTCTTTGTTTGGTCGTTTATACCCATAAACAATTAGTTACCACATAGAAAAACGAAGTTTAAATATTAAATTTCAGAATCAAAACTCCTAGAATAAGAGGAATTCATTAAAAAAAAATTAATACATTTAATACATAGTACTGGCTATAGCATTTTAAAACTTCATATTTGACACTTATAGACGAGAAAGCATAAACAACCCACACTGACAATTAGAAATGAAAGGACTGTCATATTTTTTAATAGACTTCATTTATTAGATTCTTTTTGTCTTGAATGCAGTATACTTCCAAAATCGTCCCATTTTAATTTCATTGGTACTGAATCTTGCACTTCGATGATACTGTTCAAGAAACTTCTCAAATTAAAATAGGCTACCTAAAGCGATTGAGGTATTGTTATTAAGCTAGTTACCTAACTAAGGTCACGGACGAGCTGAACTGGACCGGACATGGAGTGTAAATGCATACAGCGAAACTCCTTAACGACAAACAGCACGCATGTTGACATTGAATTAAAATTAACATTAAGTCAATGTATTATAAAAGGTTACTATAGAAGCTTACTATAGCACTAAGAGTTAACACGTCGAAATTCTTTAGCGATAACAGCATAAGTATGGTGAATTTTATAAATTCTACTTGTAAAAATTAAGAACAATTTGATTAGCTATTGAAAAAAATGCCATTTAGAGGGTTAAGCAAATTGCACAACAGTGTCATTTCTGACTTAAATCTTTCAACGCATGGCTTATTCAATAATTTATTTGATTCTGAATCAGGCAATACTATTGCATTTCAGGATTAAGAACTGCTGGCTAGAGGTCAGGTGTATCCTGGCCTTTAGCGAAATTTTTAACCCACTTGAAAATAAATAAAGTATGTTTTCAAACAAGCTTTTCTATTATTAAAAACAACTAAAACTTTAAATATAAACTTACCTCGATTAGAAATAATCTATTTTCTACATTTTAACCTTTTATGTCATTAAAGATATACCCGTCACCCTATCTACATTTTGTTTATTTTTTTTTTTAAGGTGTAAATTTTATATGTCTTAGTTAAGTTCATTTTAAGTTGTTATACTTACTCTTCATTTTATTTTGTTAAGAGCCGAATAAAGGATTATTTATTTTAAGACTATATTACTTTTCACGACAAATCAAACGACCCTAAACTCGATAAGGTTGCGTCATTTCGTTACAAAGTTCCTATGACCACCTTTCGACTCCATCATCAAACCAGCTCTATGACATCGTTATATTGCATTCTCATTCGATTTATATGTATATCAAAAGTTTAGTTCAGTCGAACACAGGGAAGTAAGTCAAAATTAACCTGCAAGATTTGATGACAAACATCGACACAGGTTCAAAACTAAGTAAAAGCTTATAAAATAATCTATAAAACGGTGTTGACCCTGCAGGCCATCTCTAAAACTTCTTGATATCATATTTATCAATGTGTTTTTGAGCTCCTCAACTTCAAAAATATAATTGTCTCAATTTTTAAGCTTTTGAGCTCAACAACTCAAAAACAGTCGACTTTATAGGCTATTCCTGAAATTTTCTGCTACTTTCGGGCTCAAAGTCTTTAAAAATATACCTAGCAGTAAATTATTGGATCGACGTTCAAAAGAATGGTTTTTGTGCTTTTACAAACTCTCCGAGCTCAAAAATATAATTTAAATACGTTTTCAACTCTTTGACTTCAAACATCTAGATTTATTTAAATGAACTTCTATTTCCTTAATTTTTTAACTACGATGTCTATCAAATTCGATAGGCGATTTCGATTTACTTTGTGGCATTCCACAAAGTTTTTTAAACAAAGAAAGTTTACCGATAGCAAACATCAATATTGGAGAAAAATATTTCTCCAACAATATCTTTTTAACAATTCAAACATTTTTATAGACTTTGCGGCAGTCGATACAACTGTGTGGGGAAAAAAGCTAATTAGATTTTGGTATCGATCGGTAGATTAGTCTAAAATTTATTTCAAATAAAATCTGAAAGGTTTGTTTTTGAAATACCATTAAATCTTCATGGAGAAATGAGTTCGACGTTTCAGAAAGTTTAAATTGCGTGGACGACTTTCGAGTGTCGCACACTGCGTCTCGATCGGTTAGTCCATTTACAAGTTATTAGGGGTTTACATACACGCACATGCGCACACACACGTCAAGATCTGACGAAAAGTTGATTTTCGAAAATCAGACTGCAAATAGTAGCTTCCCGTCATGAAAATTTTTCAATTTTGATAACGGGAAGTTAAAGAGGGAAAGATTTACTGGAATATAAATTCGCGGAGAAAATACAAATATATAATATGGCAGGTTACATTATCACTAGTTCCTCGAGTTCTACGACTTTGAGGCGCTACCGGAAAGGAAAATTCGGGATCGGAATTGGTTTTTCACTTTCTCCATATAAAAATAAAAGTCACTTGTCTAATATATATATTTACGGTCACCCGCCTGTTTCGGTGGGCGTAAATATAAATTGAGCATTTTTTTTATTATTCAAATGTGATCCCGGTATTGCTCTCCCACGGACATGGAATGAATTTGATATATTGATCTATTTTTCTGTCACTTTTAATCGTGATCGTGGTCTTGTTCCCGACGTCGATTCTGGTTAAACAGCCAGATCCGGTCTCCGCCCCGCTTTCGATTTCAGTATAGAACTTGATACCGATCTTAGTCCTCCCTTGAGCATTAATGGTAGTAATAATAAATTACTGTTTAAACTGCAACGTATATCTAAAGAAACATAATATTATAAGAATCTTCAAACCATCTACAAACAATTTCGCGTCTAATGGTTAAAGTTCTAATTACAATCCTTCCAGCCACCAGTGTATGACAAACATCCAAACAAACATACTTTTACATCTTTCTATTATGATTAGCTTATAACAACCACAAACGATTCCGCGACGAATGGTCAAGTCCTAAGAACAATTCATCCAGTCGTTAGCTTATGACAAACACCCATACAAAGATTCTCTTACAATTTTTGTATTATAAATAACCTATAACCATCAACAGATGATTCTCCATCGAATAGCCGTGGTCCCATCACGATACGCTTAGAAGTTTTTGCGTGATGCACGGCCGAAGTAAACCATTTTCATTTATTAATATGTATTATATATGCGTTTATTTATTATTTATATATATTATATGTGTATTTATATATGCGGAATATCACTAACTGACCGATTCATCATGAGATCTCCGAAACTATAGTTCCGATTGACATGAAACTTGGCATGGTTATTCTTTTTGGGACGTAGACGTTCACTAAGAACGGATTTTACGCAAAGCACATTAAAAAAAATTTCATCTACGCGGGCGGAGCCGCGGACAAAAGCTTCATGTGTATATAATAGTCCAAGCCATGAGCAAAAGTCAGATAAATGTTAAATAAAATTAAAAAAGGCGTCCGAAATTAACTAATACTTAATTATTCTAAAATTTTTTTTTAGAATAATTAAGTATTAGTTAATTTCGGAATCAGTGGGAGCTAAAGCAAGGCAAATAAAAAATATAAAATAATGAATGTAAAGAACAAAAAAGGTGACAAAGATAACCAAAATTAGAGTATCAACAAAGTGTTCATTAAAAATAATATCAATTTATGGAAATTTATTAATTACTTAAATAATTTAATATTCTTGAAGGCGATTTTTTTATGGGACATTTTAAAATCATTTAATTAACTGGTAATTTTTATATCAATTAAAGTATGTAAATAAAAACAAAACATTTCGTTTCGCTGCCGACGCTGTACGAGTAATTAGAACCTGAAAATTATAGATGACATTTTTCAATGTTACCTTTTAAATACATTATTTTATTTGTGCTTCAAAATAATTATATTAAGGGCATTCAGATCATATTGCACAATTAAACAAAATACAATTTTCGTCGGTTTTTGCTTGACAGGGATTAGAATTATTTTAAAATGCTCTTACATACTTTTTGTGCTCGGAATTCCTTTAATGGGAAATCAAAATATAATCATCGGTAAACGCGTCGACTCCGAATCAGTAGGCATAAGGTTCTAAACCCAGTCACCACACGTGCAAATGGAGCAATGAGATTAAGCTTCCGTAAAATTAAAGGACTCGTTTCATGCCCTAGGGAAGACATTAAAATCGTCTGTCGCGGACGTTATTAACAGTCCCCGACCGCCAACGGGCTGCAAATTCTAAATCGCCCATTACGTAATAGAAGAATGTCGAAAATTATTCTTTGACAGCGACTTTTCTGTACATGTGCTTCGTTTGGGGTTTATAGACTTAATGACTATTCAAGACTATTGTTTATCTTGATATGATATGGTATGATTTTATATCGAAAGTTGATGCAAGCGGCGCGTTGTAGTAGAACTTTATGTGGTTTCATATGTTTGAACTATAATACAATCTATTTAGATATTTTTTCTGAATGGTTAAATAATAATTATGTACTTACTGCATTATCATTTTGAGTAACATGTTCGCTGTAAGTTATTGCTAGATAATTTTATACGGAGTCAAACTTAAAAAGTACGTCTCGATAAGGTAAATAGCTTTTTAGTATTTCATAGCCAAAAGGAAACCCACGTAGTTTTGTCATGCCTGTCTTTCCGTTCGTCCCTAAACTTTTTTTTTTCATCGATTCTTATAAAATCATACAGACATATCTTTTATGTGTAGGGTCACTAAATTATCTAGAGAAATTATGGAATAAATATTTTAAGAGTAGCTCGCCATATATGAAATCGAAGTGTCGTTTGGTAAGTGCTTAAAAATAATTTAAACGTTTTAAGTAAGTTTTCCTTTTTCAATTAAAAATTGCAAGAAGATAATGAAAAATAAGAAAATGTAACAAGCAGTATTATTTAATTATATGCAAGAGACGTACGAGATTCAGGTGTGTGGTTCGTGTTTTATTACAACCTCGCGCACTTTTTATTGAACTTGGCTTTAGAACTAATATCTTGAGCTCAGAGCTGATAAATTTACCTTTTTGGTATGCGTAAGTAATAATTAATTTACGACAGTGATATGATGGGCGCTACCCAATAACACAAGTACTCAGAAACTGGATATTGAAAATTGTGAAATTTTCACATTAGATTAGACTGATAAGATAAATATCACCAAACATTTAATTGAACAAAATTTCGCATCTTAGCTGCATGTAACAAAAGCTATAATGGGAATCAATACTCAATAGGACTCAATTCACTAGTTAATGCATATCCGGGAGAGATCAATTTACAACCATGGTTTATTAGACGTTTTTCCAATCAGGAAAATAATGCCCACATAATATTTAGTTATCAGTAAGAATTGAGTGCTGTTCCAATTAATGTTAGATATAAAAAGGAATATGAATTTACTTGAGTTATAACAATGCTTAATTCCTCATATGTTAATAGATCTCTTTATACCACCGCACTTTTAAAGTGACATTTTATGCTTTTTACTGCTGCTTCTCATATGTCTCCAAAGACAGGCCATTAGCTGGGCATGAAGTGAATATTAATTCTTTATTGAGCTGCTTGAACTTGCGCCTGTCCTTTGGTGGTGTCTAGAGGCCTGCAGCTCACAAAGCTCGTCTGGTCGTCTCGTCGTATCGCATCGTGGACTACTACGATACGATTGGAAGCATGTGACGCTGATGAAGAAATCTTGCATTATTAAATTTAAAACTAGTTTAAGATGACTAGGTTTTGTTGATAAAAATGTAACAATACATATGTATGTACTGTACATAAGTACGGTGCGTTGTAACGCACGAAACTCTACCGCTCTAAATTGTCTACGAATGATGTAATGCGCAGGTTTAACGCTCCCCGGACCCTCCCTTTATCTCCACCACTTGTCAGTTTCACGTCATTGCGACGCTTTCGTGGCTTTTTTTTCAGCGGCAGAGTTGGTGCATTGTAGTTATAAGATATCTGAGACATGAATTTTTGATAAATCTGTATGTATCATACAGACGGTGGACCTATGCCCACCACAACTTATTGCTGCTTTTTGAAATAGACTTTTCGTACACGTATTTACTCGGTCCGAAGGCATAGAACTAATTATTTATTTGACTGACTGAGCTTTTAATGTAAAACAACTTATACATGAATGAAATTTTTTTGATACATCGAAAACCTTTGATTCAAAGATGACAATATAAGTTTCTGACCAGCATAAAAATGCATAACCAATTATGTAACTTAGGTCCTGAATTTAAGAGTTGTATTAAATGATCTTTCGTTCCTACTAATGACTCTAGAGAATCATGTGAAACTAAAATATCATCGTAATGCGTTCTATTCGTAAAATGATAAATGCTCCAGGAAATACATGCTAATATTTAATCAATAACTCTTAGAGACACATAACTATTAAAAGTTTTAAGCTTTTAAGCCCGTTAATCACTATGGTTATTTCAATAAAATTTACATCTTCAGATGGCGAGTGTCGCCAAAATATAACTTATAAAAGGAAACGTTTAGGTTCTATTTCTATACATATAAACATGTTTTGAAATCTGCAGTAAAGACATATGAACCTATTCTGAACAATAATAACTAATTGTTTAAGCTTGGCCAATGCATGACCTTTTTCGCGAGAATTTTTTTATCAAAAAAATGCTTTCGTTTTTTACAATCAACTTATCGTTTACTCCTCTTGTTCACTAATTCGTTGTGTACCGTTTTGGTTATGAGCTAAAATTTCCATACAAATGTTTGCGTTTTCATTGAACAAACTATTAACACGATTTTCTTAGTGAGCAGAGCGTTCGTGCTTAGGGTACTAACGCCCTTAAGGCGTAATGCATTTAAACTATTTATGAACACTTTTGAAAATTGAAAAATTTTAATTGATGAACAGTTTTGAAATTGGAAAGTTACTACATCTATTTAGACCATTTTCTGAATATTGAGTTCAAAAAATGTTTTTACAATATTTTGTAAACTACTCTTCCGATCAATTTCAAAATCCGTCTAGTTATTTTTTTTAAAAAGCAGCGTTGTTCGTTACTAATTGCATCAAAATCGGTTGATTTTCTCATTTTAAAGAAAATGTTTTTTAAATATTTCTTAAATCATTTACTGATAAGTTCCAAAAGCAAATAAGCTATTGTTAAATGAGATATCTTTAACAGAAAATTCGAATAAAGAGGTATTTTATACCATATCTATGAAATTTTTGATGAATTGAAATTTATTACTTGCTCATCCGTTTTTGCTAAGAAAACTTCGTCAAAGTTTAAAAACCAAATCAAAAATGAACGACGTGTTCAAAAAATAAAATAGTTGAAAAAAAAAAGCGGTTCTTTTATATATAGACTTTTGAACTGGAAAAGCTCTAAACGTATTAGAACTATATTTTTGGATTGAAGAACATGTAAAAGCACTAAAATAGACTACTAAGCATAATGTACTCAATAATTTATTGCCATTTTATTATTGAACGCTTTGTTCTCGAAATAAGTAAGAAGTTTCAGGGACAGCCTGCAGGATCAATCGTCTTACAGATTTTTTTTGTTTGAAGTTGCCTTTGAGATATCCACGCCTAATTCTCTCGGATTTTTAAAGTTACTTTTTCATTTATTCCTCCACTGTTCACAAATTCGTCACTTGCGAGTTGTTGTACTCGCAAAGAACTTGTAAAAAAATGTGAGCCGTCACGGGACGCCTGGCAGATGTGAAACATCGAGTTTGTACAAGTAATATGCATTAAGGACAAGATTACGACAGGAACTAAATATAGCATTGTGGAAAAATTAAATATGACAAATTTTTTACAGAAAATGATAACTATTTATATAATAGACATTTATTTTCATTAAATGCAAAATCTATTTTTTCAAGTAAAACACAGGTTATGCTTACCGTAGTAAACAGCTCCATCGAAACGAGTGAAAAGGGAGTCGCACAGTCGCTTGCGCAAGGCGACGCGTCGCCACATCGAACACACTACTACCTGTGGAACTATGGAACTGTATATATCTATACAGTTTATCTATCTATATATATATAACTATATATATCGCCACGCAATTTTATAGCGTGGTGACCCGTCGCCACGGCAAGCGTCGCCACGCTAACAATCCGGATTACCCTGCGCCTATAAATGTTTCACATCAAAAATGTTCCCTGTGATTTTGAATTATTTATGATCAACATATCAAAACTAATTTCAAAGGATTTTAACAACATATCTTAGAATGTTTTCTGAAAAAAAAGCCTGTGTAGTGGAGATACGCAGAAGCTAAATGTATCAGAATCTGGAAATAATTGATTTTTGAAATAAATGCAGGTAGAAAAAATATGATGTTTTAACAATTTTTTTAAAAATAAACGTTTTCTATATACTCTAAAAATTACTATATTATTACCAATGCAAGAATCGATAAAATATACCGCGACCATTCGCTTTTTACAGATTATTTAAATGTTTTAGTGTATACATATTACTATTATTAATTTAATTAATTATCATTAAAAGAAAAGTAACTTAACAACATATGAAAGCTTGAGGAGTTTTCAAGTGAGCTCTAAATTAGTTACGGAGATTCGAGCCCCTTGACTGTGGCAAACCTCGTCACGTTGAGTTCAAACTTGCGTGATCTGCTTAATCGCAACTTCGCACGTACATCATAATATGTAGTTAGTCACTTTATGGCTCTATCTGGCTCCCTTGCCGTTTCTTCCGCTACGATTAACCGGTTAATTTAATTAAACTAGTCGCGATCGCATTATGGATGTAAATGAATATTACTCTTTAATTGACTTCAGCATACGACCTGATTAGAAAGTTGGTAACAACTATCTGATGTTAATGGCAGGTTCGCCCGCTTGAGCTTTTAAACCGCGTACCATAGTCGACTGAAACTGTAACATTTTCCGTTTTTAATTTTTGCCTTTTATGCCTTTCTTTTCTATTATAACTCCATCTATAGTCTAAAAGAAAAACTTATCCTTTCTAATAAAAGTTGCGCATACTGTTGTACTGTTGGATGCAGTTGATTTCGCAAAATTAAATATGCTAATAACCTAATTGGAAGAATTATATAACGGACTTAATACGAAAAAAACCAATACGTTATTGGAATAAATTCTGTTTTAAATTTTTTAAGCATTTGGAATGATATTAAATTGCAAGTAATAATACTTCAAATAAGTGAATGCGAATCGCACTTAAAATGTATGTAACACGTGTGGATATGTATCTAATATGTATTATCATGTATAATGAGTTTAGATTAGTTTTTTTAATCAATGAATTTATCAAAAAACTTTCTGTTATTCCTTTTATTAGAAATAAGTCACGTTAAGAAAAACAAAAGACAAGCGTGGCATATAATTGTACAGTATAAGTTCTTTGTAACAGAACTTATACAGTATAAGTTCTTTGTTCAGGATCTTTGTAACACGGTTTACTACACAAATGTCAAATTACTCTTTATAATTAAAGCAAGTGAAAGGTTTGAAATATTACAGGATATCTAATCATGTCCGTACATTGCAGAAGACACTTTCTTTAGCTATTTTACTTTCCTTTGAAGTTTTGAAATTAAAATAATAATTTGTTTGTCTTCATGTAGTTACACGTAAAAAACGCTTAATTATGTGGTAATGCAAATTACTATTTTTATTATTATTAAAAAACATAACTTAAAAACACTCTGTATTGTTCAAAATATGAGAAATATGCTCTTTGTAGCTTAATTGGTGAACTTTAAAAAGTTCGGAAAATTGTATTTTATAGTATATATATATATATGTATATATCGAAATTTTCACTGTCACTGAATACTACATATTGTTTCTCTCAGAATTTATCGTTCCTTGTTCATCACTTTTTGAAATCTTCAGTTGGGAGGCTTCATGATACGGACCGACCGACGGGTTAATAGCACTAGAAACGTAAGTCTATGGTAACACGACACCAGTAAAATTTCGTTATTTCTACAATTAATTAAATTTAAACTAACATCAAAGGAAACTAAAAATAACTTTTTTAAGAAATTATATTCTTCGTTTACAATGTCTTAATGAAATTAATAAAGCGAGTGCTTTGAAAATGTAATGTTCGTAATATAATGTAACCGCGAAGAAAGATTTTAATTAAGTTATCTGTGCAAATTTAATATCGAGAGCTTATATTGAAACGCCTCCAGGAAGCGAGGAGCTAACGATACACCTTATTGCTGAAAACAATACCAAAGTGCGGTGGCTACGGCCCGCAATTTGTCTGAATTTATGCCTACGCACCTACTCGAATTGTTAAAGAGTCAAAAATGGACGAAAACCCGCACAGCTATAATTTCTGAAGGCGGCGATTTCGTTTCTCTGAAATTACTGAAGATATAACTACAAAGTAGAAAGTGCTTAGTGTTATGTAAGGACTAGCTTAGCCGGCTTCGCCCCTACGGGAGCAGGATAGATCCCTATCACTGAATCGGCTTCAAGGTCCGACCCCGATCACGGTCGCTCGCCGCTGACGGCTGTTATCGAAAGCCGTATTGAAATACGTCCGGCGTCGTCGTCGGGCCCCGCAGCTGCGGCCGTCGGCGACTGTACTCGCGTCGTGACGTTATCGGTTGTCAGCGCATCCCGTAAAATTAGAGGAACCTTTTTTTTATTTTCTCGTAAAATGCTTAAAACGTAAGACGACACCTGAACTCGTTAATCCGCGAGAGTTGTCGGCACTTTATAAAAGCTTCGGCTTTATTTTAGTGTTCGAGGTATTTAACCGAATTGTTGTGAACCGTTTTATCTATTTCATAAGAAAACTGTAATGCTATAAAAGCCATTAGCTTTAATTTGACAATGACAAAAATGCGTACCTGAAAATATGGTGATTAGAATTTTATTTACACTGTTATATTACGTAATACTAATGCGACATGAAAATACTAAATTATTACAACATCTTTATTTTATTAAATAAGGATATTGGTATAACTTCATTTGATTTTGAAGTGAGGCACGTCATATCCTGCTGTTGTACTACCATATATTTTACCCTTTTGAAATGATTGCTTAGGATCTCGACTCCGTTGTCATTTTCGAACTAAGTCTTGATTCATTTTCTAATACCGATTCCGATATTATTTTTGGCATATACACATATATATATGAATGTATGTATAAAATAATGTATGATCAATATAAAAAATGAAAACGAATTGAAGACTATGAGATAGCATTCCTTAAGTTCCCGCTTTGAAAAATGTTTTTGAGCATCAGTATCGAAATTACACAACAATCATCGAGACTCTTAATGGATTAAATATCTACATACCAACTACCTTTTTATGGAACCTGTAGGTTGCGAGTCCTATTAGCAATATAAGGAGATACAAATTGGGTATATTCCAGCAAAGTCATCTTTGTTTCAGTAGGAAAAAATGGCGCTACCGACGTTATACGCTTTTTATTTTGCTTACGAAACAGGAATATGAACTCAGAAAGAATTTTTAACCTTATATTACAACATTCAGTATTTTGAGTATTAGAATATTAGAAATAAGCAGAATATTAGAAAATCAAGGACAGTCGCTCTAGCCATTGTCCTTCATTTTCTAATATTCTTTACAATTCTCTTTCTTTACATTTAGTTTTCTAAAACTAATCGAATTGCATTTAGTTTTAGAAAACTAAATGTAATTCGCAAAGACTTACAACGATCTCTTTTGGGAATTGATTTGTTCAAAAATCTATTTCTTTATACAAATAGAATTGCTTATTTGTTACTGAATGTGTAGAATTAAAAATAATTGATTTTGAACGTTATCTCTGTTACATTCCAGAAAATACCTGCCCGTCCTAATTCAAACAAATTTAAGCCAGCTGATGTTAAAAGGTCTACACATATAGTAAAGTTAATATGGAAACAGGCTAGATACAACGAAAAAATATTTTAAAAATTATAGTATTTAATATTCTATGTTAAAGAATCCATGATCAACCGTAACATGCTGTATAGAAAAATGGAAATGTAAACAAAGCTATAATGAAAGATGCGATTACATCTAGTGAAGAACTAGAATTATCACTATTAAGTAAGATAAATAATTGGCAGTTTTTCATTTAATCAAAATTATTTTTTTTCACCTAATTATTATCAAAAATTTAAAATAAATTCTAACGATAAGGTATTTATAAAACAATAAAAAGGTTTTAAATTACCTATCATTACTGTTTATGCCTCGTCCAAATACAAGATGGAAAATAAAATTTTACTATATATACAATATATAGACAGAACACTTATCTAAAGTTCTGCATATCCCCAAAGTCATTTTAAATAACTCAAATCATAACACTTAAACTATTTTATTAGTACTTTTATTTTATCAAATAGTTAAAAAACAAAAATGGTATAGTTTAGTGGTAGATCTTTCAGACAAATCGTTGAAGATAATGCAGAACATACATTTTTATATTCAATTGTACTCGTACCACTCGCTAATAAGCGAGTGGTACAAGTACAATTGTTTCTTTATTAGTTTCTATAGAGTTTCTTTATTAAGAAGAAAAAATTGTAAGGAAACTCGCAATTTAAGGGTAAGTGAAAACTTACCCTCATACCGAATAAATCTGTACGATAGAATCGCAATTCGTTATTTTGGATCCAAATTTTTGCAAAACGTGAGTATGCACCAAATGCGTCATCTCTGAACACCCCATATTGGGAATAATGTTGTGAGGTGTAAAAGTGCTTCATATCATATTAAATAATTAGCATTTACCCAAAGATCAATTATTGTGGACATAACGGTGGACTGCATCAAAAAAAGAAGGAAATCGTAAACTATAAGATTTGAGAGATTATCCACACTTTATCTGTCAAAGCTTACAGTTAATCTTACAATTGGCGTTTTTATCTTGTGATGCAACTCAAATACAGAGTACACGCCTACATCTTTTATGTCGATTTCGTTCCCAGGATATACCAATCCCGACCGCGTTATCAATTGATGCAAAGATCATCGGTTTTAAAAATAAAACATAGTATATGTAGAATTTCAGGATACTCTGTACAAAATAGATTACGTTGATCTCCATAATATATACAACTAATACGTGATTGTGTATTTTATGGTAATTGATTGAACCGTTATAGCCATAGAAGCGAAATCACCCTGCGAATAAACAAACAAACTAGTTCATCCGGGTTTATGCATAGTTTGTGTATCACTTATAGATTGATATCACTTAGAATACTACTCGATCAATCGAACTTCAAATTATTATTTATAGTCGATACATTGGAAGGGCTTAGAGAATGGTTGGAGTTCGCTCTGTTCTTCCGGAAAATCTCTGCACTATATTGGATGATAGGCACGTACATAGTTTGATACCAAGGAACAGACGTAGGTTACTTATTCTTTGTCTGTCATTTCGTAGTTCAACGAAAGTTGAACTGATTTTAATGAAATTTGATAGAATAATAGAGTACAGCATTTTGTAGTCCATAGTTTAACTCTTTGTTAATCTCTCTGTGTATTTGCCTATATATCTGCATAACAAAAATTATTTAACATATTTTGATGAAATTTAGTAAAGTGATAGAACTCAATATCACATAAAATATAGGCTACAGTTTATTTTCCTATATTTTGATCTATACAATTCCTTATTATTAGATGATTTAAGTAATAAATTTTATTATAACTGTTAAGTAGTTTGCTTTACTTACAGAAAAGTAGGAGCGTTTTTAGGGCGGTCGCAAAGGGTCGAGATGCGAAAAAGAGGCAAAGGTGATGTGAGAGGCTGAGGAAGAGTTAAAACGGAAGTAATGAAAAGTGTCAATAATCCTATTGTACCTCAATAATGGTTTAATAATATGAAAACCATGATAATACAAAACGTACGGTAGAATTTTTATATTGTGTCTTTCGTCAGTGCTGTATTCTAATACCATAATGTTATAATTGAGATATTTTTATATCTTTCCTTTTCTGTAATTCCATTGCGCATAAATTGTCAAAAGGATTTGAATGGAATTTAGCACACGAATAGAATATTTTCTAGGTTATACGCATGGTACTTTATACCTCCAAATATTGCGTTTCTGTGCAATAACTTACAAGAAATGTGAATCGGTATTGAGACCGAGTCGAGAACGACAGCGCGATCGGTAAAGAAAGTACGCGGGATCGAAGTAGGACACAAGACCGAATTGACCGAACTGACGATTAAATGGAACTTGAATCGGAAATGGCATCAATTGCAGCAAGATCGCTCGATATACACAATGACGAACTAATTATATTCCCACGCGGTCGGGGCTGCGAGCAAAAGCTATTATCCACTGCAAATGTGTAACACATTAGTTCTAGGTATTTAGTGGGAAGTAATATTGTAAATGGGACGGAAATGTGTATGACAGGAAGTAAGGAAATAGTCATTTTCAATCCACTACAATAAGTAAGATTGTTTGCTGCGCCTTAAAATTGACGTTTCTGCAACAATGGTGCCGCAACGTGAAAGTGCCTATAATAGCGATTAAAAAATACTAAATATGTTAAACCTGTCCGAACGATACCCGACTTTAATATTTGAACAAAAATTTTATTCATCCCTTCATACATTAATATGGTCATGGTCAGATATTGCACACATTAACATATGACGTTTTGTCTATTTTTTAACTTAGATATAAAGTTAGATTTAAATGGTTTCTACAAACAATCCATATTCAAATTGACAAAAGCATACACGTGGCGACTTGTATAAAATGCTCACATAAACAAGTACATACGTGACCCACTAAAATTTAGTGGGTCACCAATAATCCGCTACGACGTATTAGTGACTAAAAGGTTTTAGTTATTATTTGGTCACCTTTCACGCGCATTGCTTTATCGCCTCTCTTCGATTTTCGCGTCATTTGTAGATTAAATAGTGATGTAAGCAGGTGATATTGCGGAAGCAGAAACGAAAACAAAGTTATATCGGTATCTTAAAGGAAACAAGAACAGCAATGCAAAAAGAAGCATAAAAATAAAACTAAATTTAACAGAATTAGCGTTTTTTTTTTCAGTACAAAACGCTCTTTTTCCCCCTTTGATTGACGATATTGTTAACTTTTTAATTATGCAGCGAATTTTCAATTTTTACTCGCAAACTATGCACTGAACATTATTCCCGAGCTTGGGAAACACAATAAGGTGCCCCTTCGTCTCGAGACGCTTCATCGTCGTCACGCCCGCTGCGGCGGCGGGCGTGCGCCTACAGCGACTCATGTTCACTAATTGAAAACAAACAAACAAAACGCTTACGCATGCACATCCTCTCGTTAGCCCTCCAATCTCATTCCGCCACACAGAAAGACGAGATGGGCGGCTGTTATATAATATTCGCTACGTATATCGCATAATTGGTATGCGTTGACCAAATGAGAACCTATTACGCCGATGTATTGTTGCGTTTGCTTCAAAAAAAAAAAAACGTAATTATGTAACTGTAAATAACGTAACGTGGAAGCAAATTTACTTCTATCTAGAACATTGTTGCTTATAAATTGTATAAGAATATACGTATACTATAACGGCTGTGGGCTAAATAGTGATGAATGATAAAAGCTTTTACTTCTACGGGCGAAGTACTTTACTACTTATACTAAGTTTAATTACACGAGCGAATCAATCGATACGTTTTTAAATTAAGTCAAATTAAACCACTTCTCCTTATTTCAAAGCGCACGCTAAGCATTCGGTGACGAATAATATTACTGCGTCTATGGTAATGGACATTAATAATAAATGAAAAGTCTTTTATTTCTCACTAATTATTATTCTTTTAAGCTACTTAGCCAATTTAATAAACTTTACTAATTTTCCCTTGATTGCTTTACAAATAACTAATTTGATTATTTTCATACACTTAATTAGTTTATTTCCTTTAACTGCTTTACGTATTAATTATTGAATAATTTAATATAAAAATTGATTATTTCTACGCAATATTTACAGGAACCCCAAGGTGGGTGAAGTCATCTCCAAAGATGCCCATTTTTCTGTTTCCTGTGCAATCTCTTTCCACTTTGGACCGACTGTCCTTTTAATCTAACCTTCCCAACGTGTCTATGGTCTTTCTCTGTTCTGTTCTGTTTTACCTTGAGGGCATTTCCAAAATGTTTCTTTTATGGTCCATTTCTTATTTTTAAACCTAATGGCATGTTCAGCCCATATCCAGTTGAGTTTTTGTACATAATTCATTGCATTTGTTGCTTTGATTATTGACCTTATTTTTGTATCTGGTATTTTATCTAATTTTATTTTAAGCATACCGCGCACTAGTCCTCGTTGACAAATAGTAATTTCATTTTCTTTTATTTTGAGGTGAATTTCCACGTCTGGCACTCTTACATCAAGCATAGTAGGAGATTAAAGTTAATAACTTTTGTTTTAATAGTTACAGGAAGGTTATTTTAAAAATTTCCTTCAGATTCCGGTATTTATTCCATGTTTATTGTACTCTTCTTTCAACTTCCAATTCGTTGTTTTTTTTCTGCCAAAACTAATCCACTTCTCTAGATAGATGTATTTATCTGTATATTCAAGTGGCACTCCATTAATTATTATTAATCTTCTACAACTATTTATCATTGCCATAGTCTTATTGAGATTCATTTCTAATTCCACCTTAATACTAGTTAAATACAAAGTTTTGATAATGTCCTGTAGCTGAGAGCTGGACTCTGATTACGACACTAGGTTGTCTGTGAATCTTAAGTGACTTAAGTAGTTGCCCTTTATAATGCCCCCTCCCCGGACTTGCTCCAATATAACTTGACGTCTAAAATTGGATTTGCAACGATATTAACAGCCCCTAAATCGAACTAAACATGGAGTGTTTAAAGGTCCCTCGATGTGAAAAAAATTAAAAATGCGGTTGGGGTATGTCCCATCGGGAACGGAGTTTTTTCAAATAATGCAAAGTAAGAAATAAAATCGAAGAGTTCCATTTAATATCTTAGGAAAATATTTATTTTTTAAAAATTACAATGAAATAGTGAATTTTATAAAAATATTAAACTATAAATTGAGGGAGAGAGAGAGAGAAAGTCATATGAAGAGGACATAACGCCTTTTTATGTTACGATTTCTACCAGTCAACTCTTCCCGCTAGCATGGTTAAGGATCTTCGTTCCAAAAGATTGTGGGAGGATAATGCAGTGCGGTAACAAAAATCTGACACAAACTGACATATACCAAAGAATATCATTTTATATATATAATTAAATAAAAGCGTATGACTTTTTGTAGTTATTAGGTACATAGACACGTTAGTTGCTTAAAGAGCCCAATGTTAGTTTCTCTAAACATCTTTTACAAATACATACAGTAGCGTTACCAAAAGTCTCGAGCTGTACGGGCCCTCCCGTTTGCGCAAACAGAAACTGAGTTCTGTAACAAGACTTTTATAATACGGTTCGCTTGCCCGCCGCTATTATCGGCTAAACCTGATGGCACTTAGCGCACCGCGGGGACGCTGTTTTATTTGGCAACCACTTAGATGTACTACATCTTAAAGCTGAACTTCTTGAAATGGTAGTAAACAACACAGATAACTTGATTCTCAGGTAACTGACTAATTTATTTTAGAAAATATTTCGGTCGCTACAATTTTAATATATCTTTTATTGATAAAGATAAATTGCACTTGCAAAGCATTTTAGTTCTTAGAACATTTATTTTTCAGATTAATTTCAATTTCTAATGTATGTCTCTTTTCAGAGGAGTTCATCGTGTACAAGTGTTTACAAGTTCACTACAACATTATGAAAGGAATCTACTAGTATATCTATCAAAGAACATTGAAAACAACTCATTCCACTACGTGCGTCATACTGAAAGGCTTTATAAATCTAAAACTGAAGAAACTAGCAAGTTATTTTTACTATTATTGTTTTTCAAAATAGTGTCCGTCGAGATCAATACATCGGTGCATTCGATGGAACTACTGAGAGATACACTTTGCCCTCTTAAACTTAGGGGTAGTTTCGACGGCCTATTTATATGCACAGCTACTGCTTCCTAGGCGTTCGTAAACCAGCTTCCTCGAAGTTTCTTTTTTATTTAAGAAAATAAATAAAAATCGCGTGGTACGAGGTCGGAATGTAATGCGGGTTAGCCCGTATTTCTATTCCTAACGTCCCCAAATTGTTAGTTCTTTGTCTAGTGGTATATTGTGAGGCGTTGTCATTATGAAGGAGAATCCTATTGCGAAGTTGTTTTTCCTGAACTTTTTCCAAAACAAGAGGCAAACATTTTTTAGTGTAACTGTCTGCAGTGACTGTTTTTTTTTTATCTTCTAAAAAAGTTGTGTCATAATGACACTGTGGTTACGAAAAAAATGCCTCCATTTTCTTCCCGACATTTAGACTTCCTTTTACTTTAGTAGACGACTCCTCGACAGAAAACACCCACTGAACAGACTACCTTTTGGTTTTGGAATCGTAATAGTAAATCCAGCTTTCCTCACCTGTAACCATGTCATACACAGCACTTGCATAACCACCGGCAAATCTTTATCTCGTTTTGACAATTAATAACTACAGAGTTTTTGGGTATCGATCAAATTATGAGGTACCCACTGAGTACAAAGTTAATACTCATGAGGGATTTTGTGCACTTTACATCATAATTAGCAAGAACAGTTATTCCATATTATTATAAATACACGAAAACTTAGATTACTATTATAGATCAGTCATATTGTACATAGAAAACGCAAAACACAACGTAAAGCTAATTTTTTAGTATGTTATTTGGACCCATTAGAGAAGCGTGAAACTACATTTTGCAAGAAAATAAAAGTTGTACTAGTTCGTTATACGTGAAAAATAGCAAAAAAGTTCGGATTTTTTTTATTTCACAATATCATTATTAAAGTATATAAAATTTACGACAATTTTAGCCCGCCAACAGCTCTGTACGTTTAATAACTTAGAAGATAAACACTTTAAAATTGGCATTTAAAAAATTTTGGTACTCCTAAATGGACTGGCAACTATTTGTGTACAATGTTTATTTTCATGGAAATAACAAGAGTGGATTAGACTCTTTGTTTTCCTCTACATCTTTTAATCACGGAGACTCATTGTTCACACCTGGATTAGTATTATTTGTACACGCCTTCTCCGATTGCGACACTACTTCTGCTATTTTCTAGCATGGAAACATGAAGATATTGGAAGTCCTCTAAAAACACCCCAAATGATATATGTGGCTTCCATATTTTTGCAACCTGAAGCCACTCCACTTATGGGGAAATATCTTCTGCTGGAAATGGAAACTCTGTGGCTTTGTATGGCGGAGGAGGTAGAAGCATTCTTCACACTCTCCACTAAGAAATCTTCGTGTTATCAGCTGCTAACCCCAAAATCCACCTGGCTCGTTTTTCCTCAACTGAAGAGGCTGCAGCTCAACATGCATATCGAACATATTACCAAGTCCAAAAGTGATTAGGAGTAGATCAAATAATTGGAGATAGGCCAGTAGCCAGCTGGGACTTTTTCCCGTGACTTGCGTAGAAGACCCAGCTCCTCAAACTCTCTATCAATTTATATCATGCAAATGCGGTAAAGGTTGCACATGCCAGTAAGCACAGATAAAGTGTTCTGCTATCTGTTATTTTCGTCGGGGCAAGTCATGCTAAAATATCACCACAATTGAAATAGACGACTCCGCCAGCGAAGAATATATCAAGCCTTTGGAGATATTTTTAACAAGAATTAATTATCTGAACAAAATGATCAACTGGAACCCTCAAAAAAAAATATTTATAAGATTCTTATTTTATGTAATGCAATAAATATCAACAAACCAAATAATTTTTTTTTTGCTTTTCTTTTCTCCTAATGGGTACAATTTTATGTCATAAGTCCATATCATAAAAATTATATTTCGTGTATTTAGTTTTCGCAGATATTGTAATGTAACTATAAGTTCTACTGACCCCGTCTTATGTTTAGGTAATAAGTGGATATGTGTACTAGAAATTAATTTCTTATCATTTTTCTCATAGATTGAGCGGCTGTATCGACACTCAGTTAACAATTTTTTTTAAATGCAATTTTCAATGAATTATAACCTCGTAAAATATTAGACGTACAGAGCTGTAGGGTCAAAGTGTCATAAATTTAATACACTTTAAAGTTAATATTGTAAAATAATTCAAAAAAAAATGCTCGTGAGTAAAGTACAAAAAGTAAAAAAGCCCCGAAATTTTTGAAATTCTTCACGTATAACGCAGTTAGCACAACTTTTTTTTGCTTGCAAGATGTAGTTTCACGCTTCTCTAATGGGTCCAAATAACATACCAAAAATTTAGCTTAACATTTTACGTTTTGCGTTTTAAGGTTTTTTTTTTTTGTAAGATTTGACTGGCCTATTAATAAGAAAAATAAAACTAATCTAAAATATTATAACTTATAACACAAACTCACAAAATATTTTTTTAAATAATGCTATTTTGCATCTAATTAACAAAGATACTTCTATAACTTTCGTTACTTTTCAAAACCAATTACTATAATTATCAAATTAAGGTAAGCTATAATAACATTGTTATTTTGTAAATTTGATAATGATTATACCAAAATATTCACAAAGAAACTTATTTAGTATTTGTATTTATTTAAAATAAATTAATTAAGAAATTACTAATCACCTTATTGCTATTATATATAAAACTATGAGTAATATACAAAACACTGGAAAACAAACATCGAAGTTTATAATTCCAATATGAAAACGCAAATAGTGTACGGTCTCATAATAAAACAGTTACCGAACACAACTAAACTTGGCTAACTACTCCGTGGCGGTCAAGCTTGCTACCTCATATTAAGTCAATTTAAATATTGTAAAGTTAGATAGTAAATTAATTTGTGTACTGTTAGAGCCTATTTATTTGCTTTACATGTGTATTCTTATAAACAGCTTGCATATACACAATTCCGTTGTATAAATATTTATCTTTACGTCAAGGCGACAGAGAACTGTTTGGAAAACGCGTGGTATATTTCAATAAATGTGAAGTTTTCCTTTACTTCATTTGTTACACTATAGATATGTCCGAATTGTCTCTAATTCTAGAGTAAGATGCAAACTTTCTTAATTATTTTTTTTATAAAAGTTTCTATATTAGTGGAAAAACTTTAAACACTCTTTACGTATTATGATATACCAATTTTCGTGACCACAAAAGCTGCAACGTGTTAACGTTTCCATGAGAAACGTGCATCCACTTTCAAACACATGTAGATAGTGTTCTTAGCAGGCAGACGCCGTTTTGCTGGCAAGTGGCGTTCATAATTGATCAAGCAGTATAAATCTTATATAAATAAGTATCATATAAACTATTATTACGGAACAGGCCTAATAAATGAAAGTAAGATCGCGCTACATTATTCGCATACTGAGATACATTACATGGTATATATACATCACCTTAGACCACACGCATACACATACGCGGGAAACCCGACGCGATGAGGTCATCTACAGTATATCCAAAACCGAACACGTTCAACACAACAGCGTGACGTTTTTACAATTTCTTTAGATAGGCTCTTTGTCACGCAATCGAATTCAAACCACAACAAACACTGTAAAAGCCACAACAGACACTATAACAGCGGCTGTTCATAAAGGATTTAGTACCTAAGTCGTTTACAATAAGTGATTGTCGTTATGCTCCGTCCAGTTGGTCCTAAATTCGTACTTCAATTCATATAATAACGTTAAGAGCATAACTGATATCAATATACTGTTATCAACTTAGATATATAATGAGAATGGAAAAGACAATTTTCTGAAATCTGTCAAATATTTATAATTAAAAAAACATTTGTGTACAGTTATTAAATCCATATTTGAAAAAAAGTGAAATAATATCAACTGTTTCATGTTTTTCTTAAAGCAAGTTTGAGAAAAAATATACGTCTAAGAATATACAAAATATATATTAATTAATCTCGATATGATTCTGGGTTTTTGTCCAAACTAACCTTTTGTGGATTTGATAAAGACGTCATAAAATGCTTTGCAAATTATTTAAGTGGATACTCTCAACTGTTGACATTGTGTCAGAATGATTCAAGTACTGTATCTGAAAGTTTGTACATAAATCGACCTGTGTCACAAGGTACAATACAAGGTAAACAATATTAATAAATTGTATATCATTTAATCAATAAATATATCTATAATGTCAGCTATATAAAAAATATTATATATCGCAGACATTGTTGATAGTATGAAAACTGTAATTACCACTTGTATGTCGATCGTTTACAGATTTATGTTTCATGTAACACTGGCGAAACAAAAAAATCCATATGATAAATCAAGATTTAATGCATATAGAAAATAACTGAGCAGATAACAAATAACAGTTTCATTATGAACTCAAACAAATCAAAATATTTTATCCTTGGTAGAGAGAATGAAATACGTAAAATATTTCCTGAACATTCACACATTTTTATAGTGACGACCACTTGGTGCATACAAACGATTTATATCTCCTTATGGACAGTACATTGCAGTTTAAAAATCACATACCATACCTAACTCTCAACACAGACTAAAAGTGCTGTATCGCTTTCAAACGTATACAAAAACTGTACTTCGATGTACCTATATTGAGTGATTTTATGATAGTATCTAAGTAAAGCTGACTCAGTACTCAGACATATATATGTGGAATATACAATTTTTTAAGGCAAATGTATAAAGCAGCGACATTTTAAACTTTCCGTTCTCGTCAAAACAACGCGAGTGGGTAATTTAACAATCCTGAAGTAATGCAAGGATTGCGAATCTCACTGAACTCGAATAAATTTGATTTCGGCTACCTAAAAATACACAAGGTGAACAACAAGAAAACTTTTACCTCACTAAAATATTCAGTGCGCCTGTCTCAGCTCGTGTTCCGCCGTAGCTTTTATTTTGTACTTTCGCAAAGCCCACATTTAAAAATCATTGGATAAAATCACAATATAGCCACTACTACCAGTAATGTAACACGTCTTTCCCATAGCGTAGATGGCTATCTAAGAACGGCTCACACTTTCTGTGATTTTAATAATATCATTTTATCACTTATTTTTACAATTGAAAATAATTCTTGTCATTTGTGCCAAGATCTAACAAGAAACTATATTTACTACAGACAAACTGGCAAATTTTACTCAATAGCGTTGGCTACATCTAAAAAAACGATATACGGTATTTAATTTAATGTGAACATTTGCTAAGTGCATATTTATAAAAACTACAATTGTATAAGCAGATCAGGTCTTGTAACTAAAAACAAGACGTATTTTTAATTAATTTTAACGATAATCCACATATTTATTTAAGATATCTATCTGCCCATTTATGTATGACTAAGGAAAGTTTTTGTCGGACAGTTTTTTCCTTGACTATGACCAAGGAAAAAACTGTCAGATTTTGCTATATCAAATTCACGTCAAATTGGACAGCTCGCTCAAATACAAAGTAAGATACGAAGGGCACCATTTTATTTTCCATTTACTAGGTGGTTAGATCCTCACAGATATTGGGGCAGATGTTGCACTCTATAATCTACTTAGTAGTTTATTTGTTGAGTAATGCTACTTGCGGACTGTGGAATGCATTGTGTTAAGCAAAATAAGCTGCAATTAAGTTATATATCTTACTTGAAGACTATTTGAAAGTGGTGAAACAGACCCTTAGAGTTATATAATTATGCTTACATACTCTAATTTTAAATTAGCAATACAAACACAATCTGTGCAAATGTGGTTGTACGTCTGTATTGTTTATGGGGAAATGCACACAGTGTTTTGACTATACGAATCAACTTTAAAAATTAATATAACTATTATTTTTATGATAAGCCTTAAAGTTCATTGACACCATTTGTTGTTATTGAATGAGAGTTGAATCGTTATGTAAATTGAAGTTCAGTAAGTATCGGATTATGTAACATCTCTAATAATTTTATAGCGGTCTGCTTACATTGAATCTCTATACAAACCACAGAACATTATATAATAGTACGAAACCATATATGATTCTGTTTGCAGAATACGTGACTAATCGATTGACGTGAGCAGTTACCAGCTTGCTTCGTATGTCTTTATATAATCAGTTAAACACAGGAATTGCTTTAATTAAATTTCAATCATTAGTTATTATGTAAGACTTTGGCCGCTATATATGTATATTTAAAAAAAATCCTCCACGAAAGTCCACAATAGTTTAGGTTAGCTCAAATAAGATAATATGATATGTTCTTCAATTGCCAGAATATTATGTTCATTTTATTTTTAAGTTTTCAGTTCTAAGTGACCATAAGCAAGTTATGAAACGAGAAACGCGAATTATTAGGAAAATAAACCTTATTTTGTGCCAACACCGGGCGCCGAACGGTTTGCCGCTCCAATACACGTATGTACGTCGAGGGGGCACGACGCGGCATGAAGAGAGTCCGATAACGTAGTGGTGGCTAACCGTGTGTAAATATGCGGAGTCTTTGTTTGAATCTTTAAATGATACTTTTTGTGTATGTAGACATCTACGTTTCTTTTTCCAATCTCGCAACCATTAGACTTTGTTATTTTATAAGTGATGATAAATTGTCAAAGATCGTATAGCTTTGTATAAAACTAATGTCGGATTATGAGACGTTTAATTAGTGTACATTTATTGTACACAAAATGTAAATAAATGTTACAATTTTTTGAATTTCAATTTGCAAAAGCATTATCAATTTACTTATAAAAAAGAAGAAAGAAAATAAAAAAATAACGTTTAGTATCCTTTATCAAAAGAAAGGCAAGTGTACTCGAAGGCGACCGTCGAGAAGTCTATAACAAATTCCGGGAAACATCCTTTATAAGCTAGATTTCTACTTATTCCACACACATGAGCAAGTTTTGTTAGAGGACACATCCGTCCCAAAATACACGAGATACTTGAACGTGGAGCGGTAATCCGGTGATTTAGTTGACGCGCTTTTTTATGAGCACCCACTCCACCCTCAGAAAAAGCGGAGAACGGCCGCCGGCCCGCGGCGGGGGGCGGGGGCAGACAAGGACACGCGCCGACCCTTTGTTTAATGAAACAGAAATTAATGCGCCCTTAAGTATAACGTAATTAACGGCTTACAGGGAATCCAAAGTCGTTATACGTAACACGGCAACAACTCGCTCAACTAGTGTCCGCCGCCGGCAAACTAATTTTGTTTTTGTTAAGTACTTCGCTCTAAAGTTTACTTATTGAATTTGTGTTATTTGCACCACAAAACTTAGCTCATTGTGCTCACATGAAATAAACTGCATAGCGTGCTACGATATAAAATTTAATTAATAAATTATGTAACCAAAAAATCCGAATGCGTTAAAAGTTGGATACGGGCCAAACAGCTGGTACATCTTTGAACAAAAAAAAATATTACTCTTTAAAATTATTGGACGGGGTATTATGTAATAGGTTGATGTATGTAGTGATCTGTGCATTATATTATCGAACGTAAATGATAAATTCCAAAATGTGCATACATTTCCTTATTACTTATTTCTTCTCAGTGGTATTATTGTACGATATAAAAAAAATTAATTACACTAGTATAGAATTAAGTGTGCATACATATCGATGGTTTTTAAACGATAACTATCTGTAAATGAAAAAGTGTCATATGCACAACTTCTAAAACATTAAATTGCTTGCGCGTAGTAGAAATGTAGACTTAAAGTAGCACTACCAGTAACTGTATAGAGTAAATACAGTCTAAAGAATAATCCTTTATTATCGAACCGGAAAAGTGTAGTATTTCAACAGGGTATTAAATATACCTGCTTGCGAGTCAATATTATGTATAACTAAAAATTGTACATAATAAAAATTAAATCCTTTAAAAGATATTGAGGGATTGGAAGTGATGGATATTTTATTTTATGTAGGTAGCTTATATAGCAATTATTGGTTACGAATCAGGTAAAACATCTAGGTAGGATCCTTATATCTGCACTAAATTCAAAGGAGATATTTAGAGCTATACTCAAAAGCGCAATAAGCAATACCAAAATTTAGCCCTCCTTTTGCAAAGAAATAATTTTAAAAAATCATCAGATTAATATAGAAAATCTTAATGTGTTCGTCCATGATTTATGGTCTAAATGTAGCTGAGCGTACTAAAGCAAATCAAACAAAAGTAAGCAATGTAGCAGCGGTATTCTTAAAAATCTTATGTATACAAAAATGTCCAAAAAATAAAGCTTAAATACTTATTACAAAATATATCGTAAACAAACATATAAAGGCCAGAGGAACGTGCTACTATGAGTTGCTTGTAAACAGCAAAGAAACAAAATAGTACATTTAGCATTCGGCTAAAATACAGAATAAAAGGAAATAAGCACGCCTATATTGGCTCGTGGAAATGGATTGAGATATGTAATATAATGGATGTAGTCATCAAAACTGATTTGTCTAGCAAATGATAATAAGGTATGAAGAAAGCAGAAAATGGCATATTTGAAATGCCAGGCTGTTCCTGGCATTGCACAAAGCGTGATGCCGTCAGGCGCCTCCTCCGACATATCGGAATTTTATCCCTTTCGACCGCACCACGGACTGAAGACAAGCCACTGGCGATGATGACGATGGTCGCACTTATGTTAGTCGTGAGAGCTCCTATTGTATTACATTTATTTCATTGCAATAACAAAAGGATCCGAAGCAATTACAATAGCCGTAATTACTCTCACGATGTACGCCATGTTATGTGTTTTCTAACCTTCCGACTGACCGTCCACGTCGGCAGCCTCGTAGCAACACGGCACGGACGTTCGGCCTCATTCGGTTACGTTCGGTTTTTCGCTTTATTTTTGACAAGCCCTTGTCAAACGCAAACTTTCCTGTGTAAGTTTGCGCCGACACGCTGTATTTACATTCTTCTGTCAACTGTATTCTTCGAGTTATATTTATAAACAAATAGTATATATTTTTTTAATTCTTCATATTACAAAGGTAAATGGAATAAAACTGCAAATCTCATAGATTAATGTTTATTTGAGCTAAAAGAGTACAATAGTGGATATAGAGAACAACAAATAACCATGAATGAAAATTTCTATAAGTATATTTGGATTTTACAACCTTACAAATAAATGTTAGCAAATTTATATAATAACCTACCAATACCACAATTTAATGGATTTGTCTAAACAAAGTTTGTTATCAAAAAGCTCAAATATTATTTGTACAGCGAGCATCTTTTCAAATCATCATTGTAACACACAATATTTCAAACATCCAAAATCTTCGCTTTTGGTCAATAAGAATAAGAAATACCTATACGTCCATCCCTTAAACTGGCTTACAAAATATTTCATAGATTCTTTTTACCAGAACTTCATTGAGGATGTTTATACAAATATTTATATAATATGTTTATATAATAAAAAAATAAAACTTTGAATAATCCGTGAATTAGGCAATAGGTATTTGATAGTATCGGCTACTTATTTAAATTAAAAACTTATTTATATTAATCCATTTGAAGTTTGAATATTAGGTATATGCACAAGTATTAGGAGACATACTAAAACTTTTCTTTTTAACGGTTAAAAGGAAACGTGACAAATAACAAGATTTTCAATATATTCAATCCCGAAGCACATTCAATGTTGGACACATGTCTAATTACGTCGTCGCTCTGTTAACCTAGATCGGATTTAACCACCGACGTTAGTCACATAATCATCATCATCATCATCATCGTAATCATCATCACCGCCATCATCGTAATCATCATTGCTCAACCTTCAGCCAGCCGCAATGACTAAAAGGGACAAGTCCCGATACACCAAAGGGAGCGTATATTGAAAATGTGAACGTTTATATATTATATTTGGATGTTTGTAACTCAAGTACGCAAAACAATAGTAGACATTTTAATAAAACTTTACGGTAATATGGCTTACATATTAGAATAACATATAGGTTATAATTTAATAAGGCACTAGCTTTTGCTCGTGGCGTCGATCTTTTGAACGTACAGCAAATTATTGAGTTATGCCGATTCTTATTGAAAACTGTATTGTCCAAGAAAGAGTCAAATTTACCATGGCTCCGGGATCGGGATCACGAACGAGTTTGTTTATAATAATAAAAATTCGCGGCAGTAACACGTGTTTTCGGTGTAGGAGTATAGGTTTCTCTGATATAATTTCATCGGCATTGGATTAAGGGCAAAGCGGGATGTAAATAAAGATCCGAATCAGAATCAAAGGGACGGCCACGATCGATATAGTTAACAGCGTGATCGGTCGATATAAAGTTGAATAAATTATTCTATTTCTACGCAGGCGGAGCCATGGGTCGAAGTTAGTGTTATAAAGAACAAAGCAACATTTTGGACCGAGTGACACGACACCACAGCGTGACGTTGGCATCGTGACGTAAACAATCGAATTAGCTTCACTTCGACGCGATCCGGCGGCACAGCCGGTGACAACTTAATCTAAAGTTGATCTTGGATGTTGACATGCGAGCAATCACACGCGCGCGCCGCCGTCGCGCTGGGCGTCCCAGATTTTCCGCCTTCATAAGTTAATATCCATATTATGGCACTAACGCATTCGTTTTCAGAAAGAAATTGCCTATTTTTGACTATTTTTCTATTCACATGGTTAAATGTTGTTACATTTAAGTACGTTATGTGCATAACTTAGTTTCTATACGCTTTCTTTTCAGTTTTCATCTCACTTTTACTAACTAATAAAATTTAATTAATGAATAATGAATACCTACTGTATGGAGAAAATGGATAGTATTTTACAAAACGAGAATATCTTCATTTTCGTTTGACACTTGTATGTGTCCAATTAATTATCATATTTCTAACAAAAGAAATTATAATACTTATCATAATTACTTTTTTATTTTATATTTTCGGAAATTCTTTAAATATACTTGCTTTATATAACAATAACCTAATTAAAATAATATCTAGAACGAATCAATAAAAGGACAATAAAAAAATATTATCAATCTAAAAGACTGGAAATTAATTTAGTAACTGATAACACACTATAAAAATTTATTAATGAAAACACATCTCTCTGGGTCCGTTCATTATTTGATTCTGATAGGAAATAATTTTTTGTCCCTTGTCCAAAATATTAACACTAAAAACCCTTTTATCCGAACAAACAAGTGGTCGACATACTGTTTCGAATTCGACGGCAATGGGTACTCAGTCTTATTTCGTGCTGACTAATATTTTTTTTTGTACTGTGTAAGTCAGTTTAAACAGTTTTTATTTAATGATCAATAAAAACTGCTTAAAAATCGCAAATGACTTACTATTGTAAGTCATAAAGAGTTACTTAAAAACCTCCCAAAATCACCTGCTGTGTAACTCGTACAGTCGTCCATATAAATATAGCGAATCAAAGAAAAATATATAGATATATATATAAACGTTAAACACTCGCACATGAGAGGCGCGTCTTCGCCGCGCTCGCACATTACCAATGCTTTTGCTATAAATAATACTGTTCTCTATCAAATCCGACTTAGCAATAAAACGTTATATCCAATTCATTTTGCATATGCATCAAATGTATCTGTCACAAAAGCTGATAACTACGTATGAAAGTACGAGAGTATGTGTTGAAAGAACTGTATAAATATCGAAAAGTATATGTATACGTTGAGCCCTAATAAGAATTTATATTTATGATTACAATGTATTTCAACACCGGCTTCATTTACGGGCGACCTTCAGTAAAGTCCCGAGTGTCAAAAAATTGTTCTCACTTTTCCAGTACTGTTTCTTTCTTTTAGTAATTTTTGGTGTTAATGAATAAAAAAGCTGTTCGTCGTTAAAGCTTTTATAGAAAAATGGATATTCAAAATTCATTTACGGAACTGTAATGAATAGTATATTTTCTTTGCACTTAGACGTAAAGTCAAACAATACTTTTCAGCAATCCTAAAAGCATTGACATTCTTTTAAGAATAATATTCCTTTTTATTCGCTTAGGTAAGGAAAATAATTTACATGTAAACAACAGCTTCCCTATTCGTGACAATAAAATAAACATCATCTAGATATCTACTCCTCCAGATTAACAGCGATCGGGATCACCTACTGACCTGACCACTGCTCGCAGTCGTTAGTGTTGTTCTTTCGTCAAGCCCGACAGCTATAAATCAGGGATGCACAGTGTCGAGCTCCCGCCCCGAGCGGCCCCTACCGGCCATTACCATGACAAACAACGATAAATTCTGTCGCCCTAATCAATATCCGCTCGCGAGACGCTCCGGTGGATTAGTTATTTACAGACTAATAGAATGGGATTCCTTTCATCGTTGCAGGACGTGTCCTGGAAGCGAATGGCCCCCTTATTTGCGGGCGCTATTATTCGGCGGCGGCGCGCGCGTGCTGATCAGTATTCGGACGCGTTATGGGCCTCCCCCCACCTATACTAATATACGCCATTATCTGATTACACACTTCCATGGCGTGTCCCGATATTGCCTCCTTTGGATTCTTCATTAAATTGACTTTTCAACCGATATTCCGTTTCTTATGTAATGCCACACAACAGAAGGTGCGAACGAGCCTTCCACTATATTCCATACTATTTTTAATTTCATGCCAAGAAAATTTATCGCAGAATTGAGTGAATTGTGGTTATGAATTCCTAAGAAGGGCTTCTGACCATTTTCAAATGTCTGTATCTGTGACCTACTATGAGGTGTACACTATGTACCCTATGAGGTGTACGTGTGCCTGTGGGTGTGCGTTTGCGTGTGTGTCCGTATGCGTAGGTGTACGTATACGTGCCTGTACGTACACGTGCGTGTGCGTGCGTGTGCGTAAGCATGCGTACCCTTGCGTGTGTGCGTGCATGCGCACTGTCTAGATGCTTACATGTGTGTGGGACACGATAGTCGAAAGGACTCGAATAAATTTATATTTCTTGAAAACATGCATCGATCAATTACGTAAATGTTGAGATGCCTTAAAAGCATTATAGTAACATTTTTTCAAATAATTTTTGACCCATAAGACCGATTGGTTTCAAAATTAATCAGTTCTATTCCTAATACTGCTGAGTTCAATGCTGTTAATTTGATCGAAATCGCTTCATTTCTCGAAACATACCATGAAAAAATTTAATTGATTTTCGATTTCGATTCCCATTTCACTGTCTGTTCTTATCCCGGTCTCGTTTTCAAATATATTCTTAAAGCCCGATACCGGTCCTTTTTTCGAATCTAATCTTCCGACCGGCCGTATAGTCGTCCATCCATCCGCCGTTACACTCATCCAGCCATTCTGGGTATCCCATCATTCTGTCACCTTATCATGCGATTATTAAGCCATCCAACATTATGGCCATTCCGCTAATTGTTCATCCAGTCGCTATGACATATATGCTAACGAAAAAAATATAATATAGCAACCCAAGCCAATCCGAAACACCACTGAAGACTACATCCAAATTAAATATTAGTGTACACAAAATACATATCAACTCATATGTAAAATTCTACTTAGAACTATTAAATCTATAGATAAACGGTAAACGCCCAGTACGGCACAATTCAGTCAATGACGAAGCTTAAAATTTTTAGGGTTTCGTACTCTAAGACTGCCAACAGGACCCTATTACTAAGGCTGCGCTGTCATTACGGGCGTCTGTCTGTCCATTTGTCAGTCCGTGTCACAGAACTTATCTTAAGAACCTTAATAGGTAGACACTTGAAATTTTCACAGAATAAGTATTAACTATTGCCACTATTACAACAAATAACAAAGATAAAATAAATCTACAAACTAAAAGCAGTTTCCATACAGGAAACGCGTTTTTTCTGTTTTTTTTTCAGTCGTAATATTTTTTTGTTGTTTTCACGCAACCTTTCATGTGCGATTTCGGCCCGCACTTGTTCGGTTAGTTACAATAGAAAAACCGCGAAGGGCAGTAGACTTTCTAGTTGATATTAACGGGGAGAGGTCTTCCGGATCTGCAGTCAGTATGGGTGTGCCACAGGGTTCAGTTCTTGGACCATTTCTGTACACTTTTTAAGATTAATAGACAACAACCAGATTTTGACGAAGTAAATAGAATCAAATATCATAAACAGTAGTTTACAATTAACAATCTTTTGCTCAATGAGAAAAAAACAAAAACAATTGAATTTTCGTTGTCTAATACTAAATTAGTCAAGACAAACGTAGTAGTCAGGAACGAGATACTAAATATTGTGGACATGACCCTAATTCTTGGTCTGACTTTAGATACTAAGTTACAGTGGAATTTCCATTTAACGAAATTGGCGAAAAAGCTTAGTTCTGCAGCATACGCAGTCAAAAGAATGCGGTAGCTTTCAAATCAAAGCACCGCACGGTTAGTTTATTTCAGTACCTTTCATAGTCTCATGGCCTATGGAATTTTATTAAAGGTTCATGCCGTCGATAAAAACACAATTTTTGTGCTGCATAAGCGGGCTATTCGTGCCATTTGTAACTTGAGACTAACAGCATCTCTCAAAGAGAAATTTAAAGAAATTAATATTTGAAATGTACTGTCACAATACGTATACGAAAACCTGGTATATGTCGAAAGAAATATAAAATGGTTCCTAAAAATGAGCGACATCCATAATATTAATACTAGACATTAAAATGACCATAAAACCAGACTCAGCAAAATTAACAAACCATTTAAGGAGCAATGTGTGCACTTTTATAATAAGATCCCAGTTGAAATTCAAAATTTGCCGTTTTATAAATTTAAAACATTCGTTAAAATATATATATGTGGTAAGGTCTATTGTGCCGTATCTGAATATATTAACGAAAAATACCTGTGGGACTGAAATGCTCGACAATCAGGTTTTTTGAAATAATTTTCAAATGTTATGCTAATTTTATTGACTTTATCTTTGACTTTGACTATATCTTTGAGCGAAACCGAAAAATGAATCAGCATTCGGAATGGGTGTTAATGTTAATACCAAGAGAAGGCCATAGTGACGTATTTCAGGTGTAATTCTATTACCTACAAAATAAAGATACTTTTGATTTTATTTGATTTTGATTTAGTATCAAATGCCTTAAATGTTTTGATAACCTCTATCTACACATATTTAATTCTAATTTTTTTGAGTCTTAAAATATTTTTCTTCAATAATAACTCAGCGAAAACGGGAGATGTATAAAGATTTAGTAGTTTAATATTGGAATGTTTGCAAAGAACCTTTCAAAAGCTTCAACAACCATTATCTCCTTTTTAAGCCCTTGTCATCTATTTTAAGTTGAAAAACGAAATGGTGACCTTTAAGTTTTCAATTCGTTTTTTACTGAGTATGACATTCCAAGTCGTTTTTATCGCATATTTGACATTTTTTTTTATTCATCGTGAAACGAAATTTATTTAAATATTTATAAGAAATTCGTAACATATTCAGTACAACTCTAATGTACAAATGTAATGTAACGTTCAGTACAAATCGCAAAGTTAATGTGCTTCTTGTTTTATTCTTTCAATTTAATATATAAAATCTTGATTTCATAATATGACATTGCAAAAAAAAATACACATCTATTATGAAGCTACGATTCTTATCTTTGTAATGAATTCGTACTTTTTATGTTAAGTAAAATGTGGTACGGCTTATTAAATAATGGGCTGTAACAGACAGACATATATCGAAATAACTCGAAAATTATTCTAAAAAACTATTCTGAAGGTTTTTGACGCAGAAAAGCAAGAATTAATATGTCTCACGTGAAATCTGTCCACGAAATGTGACAAAGAAAATTGATATATAATATTTTTAATATTTTTCTTGGGTTAAAAATACTCCTGATTCTTATAATATTAGGTCAGGAAAAAAGGTTTTTCGTATTTTATAAGCAAAAATTTGTAGTATAATATCTTTGGTTGTGCTATTTGCATCTGGTTAGTTTTAGTACTATTAAATAGATGACATTTTAAAATAGGTAAAATAAAAAAAAGTGTGTGTATTAGTGTACACACGTAAGAAGTGAAACTTCTTTATGACATCATTTTTCGAAAAATGATTTACTATTTACAACTTCACAGAAATTGGTTGAATAAAGCTAAATTAGATAAAGTTTATGCAAAAGGCTTTTATTATCATAGACATGGATACAAAAATAATACAATTATTTCACCTTTCTGCTACTAAGATTATAGCATTTCATCAATTATAATAGAATAATTACTATTATTGTTATCGTTATTGTATATTTTTGTAATTCATGGTTAACTCACTGATATTTACAATCAACAACTAAGGTCAACCTGAAATAACCTTAAAAAAAATAAATACCGTAATCACACCCACTTGTTGAATGTATTATAAAAAAGGTTTAATTACTTACTTCTGTTAGAAATCCACTGGAATGACAATAAATATCTTTTATTCTTTTTGCCAATAACTTTATAAAATTTTTTTCGCTAATCACTTAATTGAAATATTATTTTTCACGTCACTACTGAGTTTCAGAAATAGAAATGTTCAGAGTTTCATGTAGGAGACTTGGTAATGGTATATGTACCTAGAAGGGTGATAGGTAAACTTTTCAATTAATGCGATGTTATAAAGCCATATAGAATTGTAGGAAAATTATCGAACGCTACATATAAAATCGAGTCACTCAATGAAAGAATGTGAGATATAGTTCATGTATGTCGGTTGAAAAGGTTTCAACATAGATAATAGGAAAATGTAATATATACAAACTGTAAATAGATCTAGGGTGTTGACAGAAAGTATATGTGACAGGTGGCCTTAGTAACAATTATATTTATGCCACGATGACATTAATAATATTGAATAAATATGGCGCGTAACGGAAAAATGTTACCCAGAAATAAAAATGGCGCGTAACAGATAAAAATGGCGCGTAACAGAAAAACGTTATATTGCTATAAAATTTCTCCCATACGCCAATAAAGAAGTTTCACTTCAAAAATATAAACGTGGTTCCTCCAGTTTTCTACTGTTTTTCTGTCCACCAAATTTATTGAATTTAAGTAGAAATTCGATACATTTTAAACTTTTATTGCAAAGATAGAAAAAAAGCCACACAAGCTGTGAAGAAAATTTGTGACGTTTATGGACCTAATGCAGTGTCGGTAAGAGTAACATAAAACTAGTTCAAGCGTTTTGAGTCCGATAATTTTGATGTCAAAAGTGAACCTCGCTCTAGTCCACTTGTTACAGACAAAGTCGATGTACTTTGGAAAAAGTAGAGCAAGGTCGGAATATTAGTTCTTACAACATAGCTGAAGAGCTGGGAATTGACCACAAAAAAGTTTTTATCCTTTTGAGAAAAGCTGGATATAGAAAAGGCTCGATACTTGAGTCCTACGCGAGCTCACTGAAAGAAATCTGAAGAATTGAATACAATGAATAAAAGAATTCTTTCACGAAATCTAAAGAATCGTGTATTCATTAGCGATTCTTCATTTAGACGTAATGAAACCGAACCGTTTTTGAAAATATCGATCACTGATAATAAAAACTGGATTACCTACAACAATAATGTACGAATAAGATGATGGTCAAAGGGCAAGCAAGCTCCACAGACTGTAGCGAAATCTGGATTAACTCGCAATAAGTTAATGCTATGTGTATGGTGGGATTAGAAGGACATTAATAATTATGAGCTTTTACCGCCGGCCAAAACCATCAATTCGTATCTCTACTGCCAACAGCTGATGAGACTCAAGCAAGAAGTACATTCTTTAGGAAGTGTTAGGTTAACATTAAGAGAAGAATGGCAAAACTACTTGTCGCAATTTTTTTGATCACAAGTAGCAAAATTTCTACAGCAATGGGATTATGTCACCAGCTACGGAATGGCAACAAGATGTTGAACAAAATGGCATCTATATGATATGTATATATACATAGGTATATATATATTTACCTATATATATACCTATATATTTACCTATATTTATAAGTAAAAAAGACTTTAAACGGACATGTTCAAATCTCATCCTTTTTGAAATTAAAATCGTAATTTAAATCTGTATTATTTCAGTAAATTATTTATAGAGTAACATGTGAATGCAGCTTCATTTCTTTTGAATTCATTTTAATTAATGTTACGAGTTCATTCAAACAGTTTTTTAATTCGTTAACATCTGCGCTTTATAAAATTTCCGAGGTGCCTCTTTTAGCTGCGCTACGTAGGTATTGTACTTACTCATGATTAGGTGGTGCAGCAACGTGCAGAAACTCTTATCATGTATGAAGTGCGCTAGATTAGTAATAGTATTTTTGTGGCAACTTTTACATTTTTAAATTCTTTATACTTAAATATGCCCTTGGAACATTAATTCATACAACAATCAGACAAGTGAAGGTTTTTAGTGCCGGATCCTAGATTTCTAAGATTCTTGTCACAAAGTTACATTCTTATTGAATCTTCTTTTTACTTGTCAAAATTCATTAAAATCGTAGTTGATCGTTTGGATATTTCTCATTCGATATCGCTCAAATAGCTGAATGGATTCAAATTTTGCATAGAGGTAAATTATATCCTGGAATAGAACTGGATTAGAGAAGAAATATATATATTTATATATGTGTGTGTGTGTGTGTGTGTGTGTATTCCGTAATTGGTCTTGAAAATTTTCATTCTAAGATAAGTACATAGTTATAGTGTTATTCTATTACTTAACACCGTCCAATACATTTAGGATGATAAAAAGAAATTTAGTTTTCTTTTTATTCAAATTATTGCAATAATTTCAACGGTTCACTATTAACAATATAGGCTCACTATTCACATAATTGCAAATAGTATATAACCAGATAACCAGAGCAACACGCAGACTGACGGATGTTAATGATACGTGCTTACAGAGAAAAAGTTCTCATTAAAATTAAAAGCTCAGCTCACATTTACCATCAATTTTTCCGCTCTGCCGCCCTTAAGTTTTCAATTGCGGCACGCGTAAACAGATAAGGTTGGCTCCCTTAATTAAAAGGGCCATAAACTGCTCTATGCCGAGTCACGTGTCACCGAAAGATTAATACAACGTGTTTAGTGAGTCAAGAGGTCTGGGTTATTTTTGACGAATTAGAAATCCATGTCACGATAAATTTTATTCAAAATAAACCTACAATTACGAAGACAGACGTAGTTCGACTGTAGACATAGAGATCCATTCTATTATTATATTTTATTAATTTATATCTTTTTATTCATTAGACAAACTCGTCTACCACAAGCGCGTGGTGCACAGCGGCGTACACCAAAGTATGGTGGTACAGATCGTTCGCACGCCGACTGTCATACTATATGTTTGCATGGATCAGAAAAGTAGTGCTGTATGAATGGACCAGCATATAAGCATAATCGGCGTTCGTGCTGTGCCGTTTAGCTGTAGCTGAACAGCTGCCGTTGAAACTTTATGCTATCTTATAGTATTGTTTGGAACTACTTACTACATTTTTTTTGTACCTTAATGCTTAGCAAAATTAATCACGATTAATTAAATTAATGGTTGGAATGTATAGGGAATACAATTTACTTACATTGCAATTGCGACATTTCTAAATTCTGCTAAATAGAAGCATTTCTTTGATGCTACGAACTCCAGCAGCATTAAGGAATTAACTCTAGGCAAATTAGAACTGTTTGCCTTGGTAAATCTTTTCGCATGACTTAATTTGTTATTGAAAATTCAAAACTAAGTTCAATGGAAAGAAAGAAAAGATCGATAGAAATCACATAATACTCTAGATTAAAACAATTAATAAGTGGTAAGTGTAGCCGGTCGTTGAATTTCGTACGAAATTTATGTGATAGCGACAGTTTGTACATAGGCGTGACGAAATTCTATTTAATTGATGTTCAACTGAGCATGACAGACGTCTGTATTTTGTAGTTTTGTTTTATTAAATAATTTAACAATCTTGCCTTATAAATGAAAATAAGTATTTATTTCAAAATATATTCAGTGTATTACAGTAAATAAATACATTATTTTAGTGATTCTTGTTCACTGTTATCATGCCTATTGTCGTTTTATTGCTTTAATGATATAATATACTTGTGAAATGTATATGTATCGCTGTAAATATGTATGCTTGTGTATTACCAGTCCACTGCATTGGTGAGAGAGTAAGCTTTTATTTAGCGTTGGCGTATGTTAGAAAGAGACACACGTGTGTTAGAAAGAGAAAGAGAGAGTCGGTGAGAGTCGAATGTTTTTCTTCACGTGATGATTTTGCCTAAATGATACTTCCGCAAGCCATACTAAGTAACTTGATTATAATAAGAAATTTGTCATATTCTTCTATTTATAACCTCACTCTTATTAAAATTATCATTAGTGACAACCCTTGCCAAAATATCTGTAACTGGGAGAGGCAAATATATTGAATGCAACCTCATTATTATTTTAAATATTACGTTCGACGTTTTTCTCGCTTGTGATATCCCGGTTCCGCTTTTATTCACGATCAATCTTTATGTCAATCATAAGTCTCACGCTTTCGCCGGCGTAAAAATACTATTAAATTTGAACTATGTTTCGGACTTGGACATTGCATTATGACGGAAAAAATATATCTTAGAGGAATTTCAACATTAAACCAATCTATAAACCAAATTCGGTTTACTTATCATTACTATTCCATGAGTGTATTTTTCCAGGTAGCATCCCCTATTCTAAACTGCACGTATAAAAAAATTTCGTAGATTTATAGGTATATTAATGAACTAGAAACCAACGAGGATATTGTTTAAAATGGCAAGCAGTATTCGAAGAAGTTTGATAACTTTATCATGGGATCTGGACATAAAGTTAAAAGGTTGTATGTAAGACACTTATATAAGACGCATGGAGTAAATGCTTGGCAAGCCTCGCTGATAGTAGTATTTTCATTTCAAATATCTTATTTTCTAAAAACATAAAATTTGATTGAATGTCTAAGGTCATTTAAGGCGGGCATTAGTTTGTCAAATATATATACTGTAAAACAATTCGACCTGCGTAGCAAAAATGGACCTAATGTTAAAAGATTTGAGGTCTCAATTAGTAAATCTGAATTACTTATCTCCAAAACGCTTTCAGAAGGAAAGCATTTCATCGGAACTGCTTGACCCGTCGGTATACTGAATTATATATCGGATTATTAATTAAATTTAATGACAAATTTAATTACACTGAAAAAAATCAGGTTTATTTAAGAAGCCAAACGTATTATCTTTGTGTAGATTGAGCATATTCGTTACCCTCTAAAACTGAATAAGTGGAAAACCACTAATTAATAGTCAATAGCTACTATTTTAAGATGTCCAAAGTATACGACCAGCAATAAGTGGTTATCCACTCTTTCAATTAGTAGAAATGATTACAAATTAAAATTGTAAATTTTCTACTAATTAAAAAGTATAATTCTACTATTATAAAAGTGATTATTTTACTAATTGTCAAGTGACTACTAATTCAGTAGTAGTGAAGTTAATATATTACTTTTCAATTAGTGAAAATTACTAATTGAAAGTAGCCACAAACTTAGTAAATCTGTAGTAGATTCAACAAAAAATTACTAATTTTTATGTAGTTTCTACTATTACTACTTCAATTAGTAAAAATTCTACTAATTCAGTTTTAGAGAGTATAGACACATCAAATTAAAATATTTTACATCAAAACTTAGACATAATAAAAAGACTTTGTTGTCCTTGAATTATTCATGAATTTTCTGCAAACAGTTTGTGTTGTTTGATAAAAAAAAATTTAAAGGATGTTTAAATGCGGTTTGCGACATTATAACAGAAGACGAAATGGGAATGAATAATTACGACCCAGACAAGCGACAGAAGAGGCGATCAAAAATCGATGAATACACAAGCAAATACGTGTTCTCTCATTACAAAAGTGTTCCTTCGCACTCCGAAAATAAGACCAATTCAAGTTTTCGCTTCTGAAAGCTTGGAGTTTGCGATCCATCCTACACACGTGGTCCGGACCTCGCGCCTTATGATTTTTTTGTTTTCCCAAAAATCAAATATTATATAAAAGGATTAACATTAATTGAGCTAGAAGAAGTTGTGACAGCTTTCAATCGAAACGTGAATATGATGCATTCAATTCGGTGGTACCCATGTTTTGGAAAGTGGCTCAAGAGAGTGAAAAAGTGTGCAAAATTTACAAAATGGACAATATTTTGGTAAACACTTTATGTATTATCATATTTATTTGTAAAGGGTTTTATTTATGAGTTGCACAAAATATTCAGTGTGCTCCATGTAGGGACTGAACACAAATCGGGTAACACAATATTCACCGCTTTTCGACTTTCCGTTCCTCCCACGTATCGGGACCGTAACGCGTGATCGGACACTCGTCGACTTTCCTTTACGTAACGGATATTTTATGGAAAATCTCATGCTTATATGCAATAAGCGATATATTGTAGTTAGCTATTTATACTGTATGGTAGTTCACCTTTTATTTAATTTTTATTTGCATTTATAATATTAATATATAATATTGCTATGGATGGATCTTTGGTTCACTTTTTTTTTTAATTTCTAGCAGGCTTAAAATTATACTAAAATACAAAATTTTGACAAAAATGGTGTCAGTAAGCTGGATATGAGCCCATTTTTCCAAAGGTACGTGAGTACAAGTATCTTTACTCTTCGTATTGATCCAAAATATTAATATATATATTTGACAACGACATTACCCTTATAAGAATAGTACAGATAATACGGTTATAAATCTTTTGCGATCTATTGATGCCTAATATAACTACGCATACACATTAACAATAATAGCGAGAACGCTATTATTGTTAATGTTAACTGAACGGCGGCCATTTCTGTATTTTCACATGAACGTGGCCTTTCAACAAATTCAGTATATATATATATATATATATATATAATGAATGAATGAATGAAAAGAAAAAAACGACACAAGCCTTTGAGCTCGTAAAAGCGCTCACAGCTTAGAATATACACGAAAACAAGTTTTATAGACCGCTAGTGCCCTAGTAAGTACAGTAAGCACCGATACGAACAGCTCGGATGGCATGAACGCAGGTTGTTTAGTATCCAAAAAAGGCGTGTATATGAAATTTAAAAAAATATATATGGACATTGAACACTTTAAATATCGGTAGGTGTCATCAACGCCGCCTTGCTGAATCCTGTTTTAGTGCTACATCTATAAATATATATTTGTAGAACATCTGCTTACGGTCGGCACGAGGAATTATAGCGCTACCAGCGCTTTTAGCTTTAACATTAACTTTAACATTAGCTTTCTTTCAGGCTCTCCGCTGTGTGTATTCGTCGAGCCGAACACTGCGGAAGCGCGAGTTGCGCGGTGTGGAACTGGCAGGCACCGCACTGCCTCAAGTCTCAAGGGATTCGTCATTTTGCGTCACGCAAATAATAATCATGCAGAGTGGCCTATATTGTTGTGTATACAGATGATGCAATAATGAAATATATAAAAAATATATTAATAAATAACAAAATATCTAAAACAAATCGTAGAAATCGAATATATATATTAGGGTGATTCATTTCCGCAAAGTATTTTTTTTTCTCGGTGCTCAATCAAAATCTTAATCTACACGTAGAAAAAAAATTTCTCACCAAGTTTGAGCCCTTAATATTAATTTTGACCACTTTCTATTTCAATTTTTAATTTTCCCATTTAAAATACACGTAAAAAAATGTTTTTTTTTTTTTCAAATTTCTAATGCTTAAAGACCTTTTACAATATTTTCAATCGGTTTGATGGACCTTATAGGAAATTTCACGCTCTTTAAAAATGTGTTTAGGATTTTTTTCGTATCTCCCATTGGTTCACCAGTAGATGTGGACAAAGTATAATTTTTGCGAAAAATCGCTTTTTTTTCAGTTTTTTCGAGCTAATTGCCGAAAGTAAAAGGAAAATACGACTCAATCGTTAATGAAAAGTGGTTCGGCTGATATATCATGCATTTATAGTGATTTTTATGCCTAAAAACTTAAAAAACCCGTAAATACTATCTGAAAACGTTATTTAAATCCAATTTTCTCAATAATTACCTCTATATCTCTCTATTCAAAGCGTTTTCCTTGAGTTGTTATGATTTCTGACTTATAATCAATATAAAAACAATAGATAAATTCATAAAAACACAACAAAATTTTAATCAAAGGATATCTACAGAAGATACGTGATAAAAAAAGGTTTTTACATCGATTCGTCACTGGTGAAAAAAAGTGGATACATTATGATAATCCAAAAATAAGAATATCGTGGCGACTACCTGGCCGCGCGTCAACGTCCACAACAAAACCGAATATTCATGGAAAAAAAAACTTATTAAATTTGGTAGGATGAGCTGGGTGTGGTGTATTACAAATTGCTTAATCCAAGTGAAACAATCACTGGAACTCTTTACCGAAAACAAATGATGAGAATGAGCCGAGCTCTGAAGAGAAAACGCCCTCAATACTACTCCAGACACGACAAAATTATTCTTGTACATGATAATGCTCGTCCGCATGTAGCGGTTCCGGTGAAAAACTATTTGAAAACACTTGATTGAGAAGTACTACCCAACCTTCCGTATTCATCAGACATTGCGCCGTCCGACTATCATCTGTTCCGGTTAATGGCACGTGCTGTCAGCAACGGTTCACATCATATGAAGATACCAAAACTTGGGTTGATTCGTGAATAGCCTCAAAAGATAAGGAGTTCTTGATACTTGGAATCCGAACGCTGCCTGAAAAATGGAAAAAAGTGCTAGTGATGGACAATATTTCACTTAAAATTAAATTACTGTTCTTTCACAATATAAATTATTTTATTGACAAAAAACGACGGAAATTTATTTGTACGCCTAATTTAAAGGGCTTTTAATCATTTGTCTTTTTTGTGATACTTTCTTTTATAATGATTAAATTCTACAACACCTTCACATTGACAGCAAGCGTAATTTGTAAGCTAATGAAAAACGACTTAACCATAGAAGTACGAAATCCCGCCGCTAACGAGCCGGCTGCCGCTCCTACCACTATCGTAACGCAACATTTGTATAGAAATAGTGTATAGGCCAAAGCCAAGGGGAGGGTGTTGCTATCGCCGCCCTGTCCCCGACACGAAACATGGAAGATTTTTTTATTACATGACAAATTCCTGTAATTGCGGTAAAGCGAGGCTTTCGTTATGACAGTTCTAGGTAACGCGGCGGCGGGCGGGACGGCGATGGCAAGCTTTTTTTACTTTCATGAATTTAATACCATCACACGGAAGTACATTATATATATGTGTACTTAAATAATTCATCAATTTTCGCCTTTATATAAGATAAGGGCGGAACTGTAAATGTATTCAATATAAGAAGCTTCAGACATATTAATGTAATACGATGTAGAGAGAGACAACTATCCAAAAAGGAATTGGATTTATAATATCATTAGAGGGATATAAAAATTGCAAGTTCGTTATATAATACTTAAATACTCTAATGTTATCATCTTCACAAGTACTTCCATCTAATAATATAATAGTAAATAGAAGTTGTATTTATATAACACAGTGTTTGTGCATATGCTCAATGATGTGGATTTAGAGAATGGGAAAATAGGTTGGTTTGATCTACACGTGTTTTTTGGCTGAAGTGTAGTTAATTTTATGTATAATGATGTATGCACCATGCGTTCTTTATTTTTAATCTGAATCAGAAAGGTGTGTTTGGTAATTGATCTAATATAAATTCTTGTATATACAATGTTTATAGGTAGTAACAATTCTTGCCAAAATAATAATACAACTAGATAAGTGAGACATACAATTTTAGAAAATAGTATAAATATAAGACGTAAATAAAATTCCTTCCTCTGTAACAGTGACAATCCGCCTTCATTATCAATTCGTAGTGCTGGATCTCCATTCTTTTAGCATATGTAAATTTTTCCGTTTAGAATCCAGCAGTGTGCATAATAGTATTCCTTAGCAAGTTTACGCGTTAAGTAAAACAGACGAGAAGTTTTAGTTGTAAGATGTACAGCGATATAAACCGTCCTGGGGGGCCTAACCATGTCTAGATGATAAAAAATTAACTCTTTTGCATTCTACTTGTTGAATTCACGCATTGATTTCAACAAGTCATCTTTAATGGAGACTGTAGTGAACTCAACTATAATTGAGCGTGATGTTGAATTTTTAGAATAAGTACGAGAGATACTGCGTATATCTAAGGTTTTCAAATTGCAATTTGTTATGTTTCTTACTTTTTCAATCAAATTAAATAGAGTGTCTTATTTTTGGACGGACTAATTGGTGTATTCCAAAGCTCAGTTGATGTTGAATGCGCATGTCTTTCAAGAAGTTCCACTCTGTGTTCAAGGTACTTAAATATGCTGTTTTTTATTTGCCATAGTTATTTTCAACACATCCACTTTCTACACTAACTCAGGGACATAAACTCGATAGATTTTTGAATATCCATGTTTTTATTCTTTATATCATTAACAACTGTTGTTAGAGAATTATATTTGGAATTCTGGTCTTTTTTCATATCAACAAATAACTGTTTCATTTCGCTCATAAAAATTTCCATTTGATTAAGTTCCTTTTTGTTACGCGAACCTTTTTTAGCGCGAAGGGTCACGTTTGCGTTTGCTGTTGTATCCGTAGGAAATCGCATTACTAATTCGAAGAAACTATTTCCTCGCGAGGAAGGCGGTGTTCTTTTCATCGTGAAAATTGGGTACAAATAGACTTGGGTTATACTATACTGGTGTTTTAAAAGCTCAGGTGTGTATACAATTATTCTTTACGATGCCAATCGCAATTACCCTCCGTAGCAGTCTGAGAGATTAATGTTATAAGTGAGTAGTTATTTTCTAAGTACCTTGACATCCAGACTGTAATTGCCGGAATACACATATCACATTAACTGTATCACTTAAATCGATATTGCAACTTTACTGCGGTGTCTAAAAGTAAAAATAGTTTAACTTTATAAAAATTAAATTTTAATTATGGAGCTAGTGCAAAAACGAGTTTACAATCTGAAAGCCGCGCGAGGGATGATTGTAGTAACCGAGCTAGATATAGGTGGCGCATCAGGCATCCGGTCTTCGTGCCCGCTTCCGCAAACGTGGGTTCTATTTGCATTCGATGCATCAATTTTAATTTCAAAACATGAAAAGAACAGTCAGGGCGAAAAAGAAAGGAGTGGTAGTCAAAAAGTGGATCAGGGCTCCTGCCCATGTACAAAAACTTCGACAGTAATAAAAATCTGAATGTGTAATATTGAGTACATATAAAATTCATGAACAGATAATTATTTGAAGAACTGATCAAATAAATATAGTTTTCCTTTTGCCGATTTTAATTCGAGATCCCGGATACCCAAAACCCGACGAACGGTACATCTGTGATACAAGACATATATTCAGTAAAGGTGGTTAAAGCATTAACTCGTTATACATAAGAAAAAGATTGTTAAACTTTATAGTCTCTGTAATAATTGCAAACCCCATCATTGATTGTACTGTGCCAAAATTGGTATTCATTTTTCATAAGTGTCTGGAAGACTGCTTATTTTTCTATCTGGATAAAGTAAAGCAAAAACATTACACTACAAAAAGGCGGTACTGAATTAATCTCCACCAACTTTACGCCTATATCCATACCCAACATTTAATGAAGCTTTCGCAACTTTGATTCTAAATCAATCGTTTTACATTTCTGTAGTAATTAATTTTATACGAAGAAACAGTTCCGTTTTATCCGTAGTGACTCAATAAAAATCGATGCTGGCTCGAGCTTGTTCACCAAATTTTTAAGTCTAGGAAAATTCGCGAGATACAGTGACAATGTTTTGAGATTTTTCCATGGAATTGGATTATCTAAATTGCGGAACTCCGTTTTGAAAACTATGTCATTGTGGTATTAAGAACCGGAAATTGACCTTCTTAATTCATGTTTCTTTAACAGAATTCAAAAGTCAATGTCAATGGCATGAGAATGTTTGGATCAGCGGTTTACTGGAGGTAAGAATTTTTGATTTATTTTTATTTTAGTTTATATTAATTGATTATTAGATTATAATATTAATAGATTACCTAGCTTCGTTAAAGATTTTTATATGACAGCTTTGTTCCCACATAATGCCTCATTGTTATTTTTTATTTGGACGTTTACTACGAATGGCTTACTTCTCAATAATAATAAAAAAATATATGTAAAATAACATAACAAATATATGTAAAATCCTCTGAAGGAAAAGTATTACTCGGGCACTATTAAATTAACAAACAAAAAATAGGGTTTTTTGATATTAATGTCTTCCTTTGAATCACTGTAGCTAGACAATAAGCCTCAAATGGATTCGTCGTATCAGTAAGTTGCCAAGAAAACTCAGCTCTGCCGCCTGCACAGTTCAATAGATTCATAATAAAACCATCGGGTTAGTTTATTTTTACTGTTTGCACAGCTTGATATTACATGGCATGGAGACATGCTTCGGACATTATAGAATTTTCTTGTGGCAAAAGCGGACTATTTGGGCGATGTATGAACAAAACTTCGTGTAGATAGTCAATTACAGATAAAGATTACAATTTCGTTATACTTACTTGAAAAGATCTTTAAATTAAATGTAAGGAAATTACAATCTTCTTTTAATTTGCATACAATTGAATATAGGTAAGAAAACGTTAGAAATGCTTGTGAAAAATAATAGTCAACATAAAGTAAAATGTACTAGACTACAAAGAGTAAAGATTTTATTTATAGAGCTATGTGAACGTTTGTTCAATAATGCAATAATGTCTCTGTAAATCTACAAAATTTATCCTTATATTTTAAAATCATTATTAAATATAAAATAATATTTAGAAGATAATATCAATGAGTATAACCAGTTCGATCTTTTACAGGTTTGTTTCCCATTGTCATAATTTTATATTTGTTTGTCATGGTATTTAATTAAGTTTTAAAAGAACTATGCTCATGTTTCTAACTCGTAATTCAACGCTAAAAATTGCTTTTGGGACGAATAACGTTATAAACCTACCAAGTAAAGATAATTTGAATTTGTTGACTGTCCGTAAACTATCAAGGTCTACTTGAAAAAATGAAGCCTTGAACTATTTAAAACATCTATTAGGAAGCAAGAAATGTGTATTATTAAAATAAATGTAAAATATGTTATTTAAGAAAATATTAATTAGCAGTAAATAATGTAGTAAAAACCTAAAATAAATTACTTTCTGACAATAAAAGTGCTGATTATTCAGAACCGCTAAGTGTACACCTTTGCCAATGCCACTTTGGCATTTAATTGTCGTGAAACACAAAAATTCTCTTAAGATCTACTTTTCAGTTTCTTATTAGAATACTACTAGTTCACTGAAATCTAATGCCTATACAATAAACTTTTCTGGGCTCTTCAACTTCTCAAAACAGACTGGAACTTTCATTCATTTAATATTTTTTGTATAATTCTGTCCTTGAACATCGAGCAGATTAAAAAATGTATTTACCATTACATCATACATGCACTTACAGGCTTTATACATAACACAAAGGTAATATAGTTTCATAATGTTATTTTTCATTAATATCAGTAAATATTCAATAATAAATTAGCTATTTAACACATTTATTTAATAATATGTGTATACTGAATCATAGTCTCCAAATAGAACACAATTATTAAGATTTTTTAAGTACTTGTATGTTTTTTTCTTCAATCCAAAAACATGATTTTAGAAAATACTCTATCTTTTATTCATTGTTCTGAACGTTTGTGTTGTCCTGTATATTTATGTCCCTCTAATTCCATTTAACTTTGAAAAACGTATAAGATAATTAGATTCAAACGTTCATAATGCATACCCAGTTTAGCTCCATATTTCTTACAAGACATACACTATTTAAATACACTGTACAATGGCATAAATGTATTTTCACTTTTGATCCTTGCTCACATTTCACGTAAACTGTTTCCGCGACTGATCATCGAGCCAGGTAATTTTAGGTGCGCTGTGACGGCGAGAGCATCAAGATATGCCCTTTGCGTCAAATAATAAAATATATTTTTTTGTGAAACAAAAATTTTTCACATATATCTAATTTATAAGATAATCGCTGCAGTTCATAGAACATAGAAATTATATGTTCTCCAAATATAGTGAGAAGTTGCAAATTTTAGCCTTTAACTGACTGACACACGTAGCATATACCGTTTTCATCTTCTAAAATTGTAACATTTAATATATATATACATATATTTAAATTAATCTATACATTTAAAATATAAAAATCAAAATTGTTTGTTCCTATTTTATGCGCTATTCATCCGATTCCAATAAAACTTTGTTCACTTTTTTCTTGCACTCGCACAAAAGTTATAGACATGAATAAAAAAAACTAGCATTTGTATCCGACTTCGATCACTATTTATACTATTAAAATGAACTATTCAACTGATTTTAAAAATACCTTGTCTATTTCATCGAGTAAAACAGACTAATAATTTTTTACCTTGGCTTCATCAACATATCTGTGCTATTACAGATTTTAAAAATTCTTTCACTCATATAAAGTTACACTATCTCCAAGTAATACAATTTAAACTTCACTTGGTATCAGAAATTACCTTGATTTTGTCCTAATCGGAACCCTGACCGGTAGCAGAATTGAAATCATAAGAGGGACGGGGAGCAGAATCGAGAGCCGAGATCGGGTTGCATCGAAATTGAGAATAGAACTAAGGTCAAATTCAAATGTGCGTTCCGATTTCTTTCACGTTCTTGTTTCTATCTAATTTTAAAATCAAACGACTGACCAGAATAGAACGGTACCGAAATCAGAATTGAGAGTGCGACTGCGATCGAGAGCAAGATCACAATCGGAATCCACCTTGTGAGTTCGGTTGGGCGTGTTCGTTTACTTTAAAATAAAATAACTGACTCCAATATCGGTTTAATTTGTTTCACATTTTTATTTTTTCACTATCATTATCACTTTTTTAAATACTGAGTACTGGTGACCCTTAGTTGGCCGGCGACTTTTAGCGAGGGGCTGCCCGAGAGAGAGACTCTAAACTAGACTTGACTGACGATGGCGGTCAGGATCGTCACCGGCGCTGTGGCGCATATAGGTGGGAGCGAAGGCTTTGCTATTGGCTGCCGCTTACGTCATAACTTCCGTCGGAACATCGGCCGGCGCTTCTTACCATATAAAGCAATGAATTTATTCCCGGGCCGCGTTCTGGGAAAGTGCCGTGTGCAGCCTGAGCTCATCGCGCGATCGCTGACGCATCGTCCGTGTATGCGGCACAACCGCTACACACCTAGATCGAGATTGTGTTTGACATCAAAAGTGAAACTACGATCTGCAATGAGGGTGAAACGAAAAAGCATCAAGAGCAGAACCGGGATCTGGTAGAGAACAGTATAACGGCAGAGATCATGATTGAAAGCGTGGCCGGTGGATTCATTCTATCTCCATGTAAGCGGAGCTGCCGGCGAAAAATTGTGCATAAAATGTATTTCTCATAGAGAAACTTTTAAAATTAATCTTGATGATGTGTAAATTCATTCAGTATATGATAAATTTTAATTTGTGAATTACAAGCAGGGTTAAATGAAGTCAAATCAAAATATCTTAATTTCATACGTAATGGATTGAATAAAATACTTGACATGTTTGAAGGATCTGGTGAATTAAATATATTTGCGCAATTCCATACCCTGATTATTTGAAAACAGTTCCGCGTTTAATTGGCTGACAGACTGCTGAGAGAAAATCCGGAGTGTGAGAGCGGGCATGTGTCAGTATCGATCGGTGCACGTGAGCAACCAATAGGATGCACATTGCAAGGATTCAATTGAATATTTGTGCAGGTTTGTTAAAAATTGCTAGGTAGTTTTGGCTTTTAATGTTGTTTTTACGAGTATGCCTAGCCTTTTTTTCTGATCCTTATTAGAGATCTATTTAGGATCGGTTTGTGAGCTAGGCTCCGCTGGGTCGGTTACGACTGTCTCGGTAAATATAAAGAAGTTGATTTTCAGTCTATCAACATAGAACCATACTCGTTTTAAAACTCCGTATCAAGATTGTCTGTCAACTATAACTATATTCGACAGTCTATTCGATTCGCTGCATGGGGTAGACTCAACAGTGCAACGTTCTTCTTTCTGAGGGCTCTTCATATTTCTCTCGGGGTACACCTCCTCTTTTTAACGCACTCCATTCTTAAAGGATTAAATCATAGTAGAGAAGGTAAACATAGTAATCCTGCTTTTCGCAATAGTAGCTGTACGAAATTCCAGAGTATATTTCATAATGCTTTTATGTAGCTTAGTTGATATCATGGTTATGGCCTTGGCGCAACGGATGGATTTCAATACTATTTTTTTTAATTAATCTATTACTCACATTAAAACGAATTCGAACGATCGACGATTTATCTAGGTAAAACATTAAGTACAATTAATTGGTCCTCAACATTCGTATTCCTCATAATCGGCCGATTCAACATTCACTGCAATTATAATGATTTTGGATTGATTAGTTATTCATCTTCCAATGAACTCAAAAGACAAGGTCATATTCGATAAGACGGGTTTGTAGTTAGTGCTCTACGACATTTATCTTTTTCAGTGATGATGTGATCTAATTTCAATTCAAACGCCCGTAATGCTCTTATCAGTTAGTGACCTCTTAGTGTTGACAATGTGTGCACCATTCCGAACCCGGCTCTTGAAAACAATTTGTTAGGGCATTCGCCCTAACGACTAACTGACAGACAACGGAAGGGATGCGCAGGAGCCTGGCATGCCATCAGATTGACGCATACAAACAAATAATGACGTTCCAGTTGCGAAACAAAGTTCACAAACAGCTATGTCATTGTGCTACAACTGCGTAGATATTGTTAAATCTAAAATCATGAATCACGCAATGTTTAAGACCATTACAAAAACTGTCTTGATTTTCAGAAAGATTAAGATTCAACAGCAAAAAGTAGGCACATCCCGATGGAAAACTCGATATGAAAACCAAAAAAAAAAATCGTAGACAAGGAAAACCTCAGAAATATTGCATCATTAAAGCCGTGTTAACTAACAGTAATTTTGTTTTACATTGCGAAAGTTGCTTCAACTTTATTTTACTTTTCCAAACGCTATGTCATAATTGAGTTATCAATATTGTCGACGTATCCGCAACATTGGAATGAAATCGGCTTAAAAATCATGAAATTCGACAACGCATTTCGTCTCTAGAGAATTACAAAAAGAATTACAAAGGAGATAGCCTTAAAGGATATATCTACATTTCTACGACTGGGTAGATACGAATCCAATTTGTTTTAGGCGTAATAACAGTACAAGTCGTGATAAATTACTTGTGGTGTAACGGTGTGGTGATGAAAATACAGTCACCACCGTATTTTCACCACATGTCGCCATCCGTACAGATACCGCTACGTTCGCACAAACATAACATGGATACTAACATAATAATAAATTCACGACACATCACGAACTGGCCCAAATTTCGTTCAGGCCATTCATTATTTTATGTATGTAATGTTCGTCGAAACATCATACGGCTGCATTTATGTGCTCACGTTTTATTATACCTGTTAGCGAGTAAAATGTATTCCCAGTGGAAATTTTGAAGTAACGCGGGAGTAGATATTTAATTTCCTTCGCTCGCTGTAACTCGGCGCAGTCGCCTTCCCGCGCCTACGTCACGGCCGTCTCCGCCCGGGCGCCGTTGGTGACGTGTACGCCCGAAGTACGCCTCAAATCCGGGCGTACGAATGGATCTCTTACGTATGCAGAAACTTGATCCGATTTGTTCTGTCGTTATCGAATTATACGGGCCCAGAGCACATATATAAATATGAGTTCGTTTCGAAACCTATCCCGGTTCTGCGATAATCTAATTGGTGAAACGTAGGATACCGACCGGCGTGAGGAAACGATACGGGCGAATTGAAACTATTCGGGCCAGAAGGCCTAACTGTTTAAACGTGAAATACTAAAACGGAAATCTAGTATCTCGCCGAATCCGATTAAAAAACCTAAATTAATTATCTATAACAATGTTATCAATATCATAAATCACTATATATATTGTCGATATCCAGGAAACGGTAGACTTCCAGCCACAGAATCGAACACCCACCCTTTTCACCCCAGCGTCGTTGCGTTAATTCGCTGCGTAAAGTTGTCACTTTGACGTTAATTCAATTTTAATGAACGAGTTCCTGAACTTTATTAATTATATGAAACTGCCGCTTGCGTTACTTCAAACTCGATGAAACATCTGATAAAGCTATGCTATGCATAAAAGTATTAAACACCTAGTTATCTTTAGCTGTGCTTATCCGAATTGCGATAAGCTTAGAGTTAAAATCAAATAGTTAATAATTTTATTATAGTTAAATTACGGTTGTAACTCCGATTACCTTTTCCTAACTATTAAATTTTTAATACTTCTAAAAATGCTTAAAAAAAACAATCATATTTATAAACACGCAAAATGCATCAAATAAGTCAAAATTAAAAAAGGAAACATCTGGGTATCGATTGACCTTGCAGGCTAGCTCCAAAACTTCCCGCATTGTTTTGAACGTTAATATTTTCGACCTAAACAGGCACAAAAGTTTAAGGTTCAAGCCTCTTATTTTTAAATAAAAAGATTGTAAAAGGATGCCTCAGAAGTGAAGGAAATAAAAAACCTGTCACAACAACAATAAAACAAACACGTAAACATTGTTGCTCACATTTTAGAACTCAAAATTTTCTTTGGATATTGTTAAAAATTAAAAAAACATATGTGATTATTTTTTTCAAATATTTTGTCAAAGTGATCTTTTAGATGAAGTGACTAATGCGAATGTGGCTTACTCTATCATTAAATAACAAACATGTAAAGAAATACACATTCTTTCAACTTTTTAATTAAGATATCTTTTGACGAATAACGAACACAGCCTTTAAATGGGCTTTATTTTAAAAGGATTTGCTTCAAAAATCTAAGAATTATTGTAAAGAAGGATTTTTAAATATATTTCGTTCAAGATATTTCTCAAAGAGATGAACCACTTCCGATCTAGTTAACCAAATTTAACATAGTACTATGAGAAATAGAGCTGATTAGATTTTTAAATCGTTCAGTTTTGAAGGTCGATAATTATTTCCTGAAACATTATATCAATTTTGTTTATGATTTCTCGAAATTTGCTTAATTGATTGCTATCAAATTTTCAGGAACACTAAGTTTGGTGTTTTTCAGTGCGGCAAGTTCGATTCCAATTGGCCCATTCATTTAAAGGATATTCAAAGTTTGCATTCACATACATACATATAGACATCACTCTAGAAGTAGTCCGAAAATTTTCCTAAGATTTTAAAACATCAATATCTGATAAAGCCTATATTACTAAAAATCGAATTGAAAATATCATTACTTCTTAATACACATAACCACAACTTCCTTAATTTTAGAAAAAAAAAATCCAATTGTCTTAACCGAAATGAAATAGTAAGTAAAACAAAATCATACGATATAAAATCGGAGAATTTAGCTAACATTTTCTTTTCATATCTATTCTAAAACATGTAATTACAAAAATTTTAAAAACTGTTAATGCTTTCTCTTAAAATCATTTATCCAGAGTTGTGTTTTTTATATTACGTTTTATTTCAAACTCAAAAGACCCATTTTATAACCACACTTTTAGAGAACAATGATAATCTATTATATATATATACAAATTCGGTTCCCATATATTTGTGGTAGCAAAATTCAAAAAGTATTATAATAGAAATATAGACTTGAAATTTTGACGCAATGTTGCATTCGAATAGGTGCGTATTTCTATTATATCTATTAATACAATTGAAATACGCGCGTTTTCCTCCGCGTATTTGTACTATTAAACCGAACCACAACACTAACTTAAAAAAATTCTTTCACTCGTGGAAATCTGCACAAGTTCCCAGTAACATAGGCTATATTATATTGTGATACTAGCATTTATCCTGGCTTCGTCGTCATCGGAACCCTGATCGGTAGTGAAATCGCGAGCGCAGCCGGAATCGCAAACGAGAATCTGACCGGGGTCTAAATTGAGTGTGAAACAAGTATTTGAATCAAATAGTAACCGGAATCGTAATCAGCAACAGTGGCGCCACTCGAAGCCGAAAGTGAGATTGGGATTTAAAGAAATAGTGTTCAATATAAAAGAATACATTCCATGTCCACGCGGGCGATGCCGCGGGCGGAAAGCTAGTAATAATCTGTACTTGTATTGAATTGTAACTTATTGTAAAGTAAAATGTTAATTTACTAGATATCAAAGTGTCGAAAATTTTTATAGCGATCATAAATGACCAACCGACCTCGAACCGTAAATGACGTGACCGTCCGTCCCGACCCCAATGTTCATACTAATACAGACTTTTCTTTTCCCTGATGTTGGGTTTCATGGATACTCGATAATACGATTGACGTAAATAATACAGCGTATACTTAAAAAAGAATCATTCGAGACGTAGTGTTTTATTTGGCCGTCTTCCCTGCTTTTGAAGTGAATAGGTACTTCTTTAAGCGCATTACCAACAGATATACTAGTACAGTATAGGTTAATACTTCTTTATGCACGTTGCATGATTTTCGAATAGGTAAAAATCGCGTTATCATCGACATACTAAAGTTAACGGTATATGTAAATTACCAATATATGTGAAAATTATTGTGAATGTGAAAATTATGTTTTTGAAAATTATGAAAAGTAATGAATGTCATTTTTTCGTTACTGTGGTCCAGCCATAATTTGGCCAACTTGACTGCAGTACAAAATACACCGGCTCGACTAGTTAAATACTACACTCTCACTGATTACGGACGTGAGTTGCAGCTTCCGCGGTCGGGTTTCGTTCAGTGAGTGAAAGTTACGGTGGCCCATTCCCTTTTCCCCGTGCTATCAACATGGTACCCCTCCATTAAATATCATATTTCATCCCAAGAGGCCAGTACTGCACTGGTGACTCCTCTGGGATTGCGGGTGTCCATGGGTGGCGGTGAACATCTACTCTCTAATGACCCGCCTGCTGGTTTAGCCCCTCGACTACAAGAAAAGCTAAAATTTGGTTTATCCCAAAATGAATATTTGTATTAGTCTTATTTCAAATTTACTGGGCTTGCACAGCCTGTCACATATGTATTTTCATTAATTAATAAACCATATAAAAATATATATAATTGTTACTCACAGTGTAAGTAGATGTGAAAACCATTCTACGTTAATGATTTTAATTTTAAAATTTTGATATTTTAATATTACAATTTTTGTTGATACTTCAATTAATTTGATAAATTAAAAAAAAAATTACTGTTGTCTCACAGCTTTAAGTTTTCGCCTCTGTTGGCAGTCCCCGACGACTGTCTATAAGCGTTTTTTAAAAGAGCGAGTGTTTTTTTTTATGCTCAGATCTTTTCGACTTTGAGTCCTACTGAAATATATAAGAGAAAATTATCAAAAGAAATAATGGTAATATATTATTTAAGTCTCTTTCTTTGGCATAGTCCTTGTATAAATAAAGCTGATTACTTACAAACCACTCAATTTTGAACCTTATTATGAACTCATTTTAATAATAAAATATTATAAAAGCGGTAATACCGCTTTTATAATATACAGTCTCATATGACACATAAAATACTAGCTTATGTCCGTGGTTCCGTCCATGTAGATAAAGAATTTGGATCGAAAGTATGACTTTTTTCAAAACCTGGATCCTAAGCCTGATTCTGATCCTTATTACCAATTCTAATCCTTAACTATTTATGATTTCAATTCCTTTCGTTTTTCCCTTAAATCTCTTTTTTCTCGCTCCCACTTTTCCCCATTCTCAACCTCATACTCCACTCTCTCTCTCCTTTTGCTCTTTCCCTCTAACTTCCCTTCCCTTTCCATCCTCGCCATCATCTCTTCTCTTGAGGCCTTACAGAGAACAGAGAGGCCTTTGCCAATCAAAGTGAACAATTAACAAATAAATATTTATTTGTTTTTTGCTCTTTACGTAAGTTATGTGGGACGCTATTACTTTTTTGTAGGACAGAAGTTTGTGTAATAAGACCAACAATATTGTGTTATGATACACTAAAATTGTTACTGTTCAATGGAACTAATAGAAACTAATCCTAGGTTACCAATCATCTTAAAATATATAATCTAAGAAAATAGACCTATAAATGAAAATTTGCCACAAAATTTTTTTGATATAAGTTATCTTGAATGATATAAAACAAACTGTATAAGCTTTTTTAAAAATCATCCCGAGAAATGATGGGAAAAAAAAATTTTTTTATTTTTATCAAATTCTAGGAGAATGGTAAGGACTAAAAGAAACTTGAAATAATAGTTATAGAGCACCAAATTTGTAAAAAAAATGATCTCTACTTTTTTCGCTATTATCAAAATTAACGAGATAAGGTGACTAGTAACTACAGGAAGAGAGTCCTACTTTTTCTAGTTCTTACCGTTTTCCCAGAATTAAAAGTAAAAGTTCTTTTTTCTTCGCTTCTCAGGAATAATTAAAAACCAAAAACAACACAGTTCATTTTTACATCTTTCAAAGTAACCTATATCAAAAGTTCAAGTTGGAATATTTTTTTGAACTAATATACATAATTTGTTCCTCTACTAAAAAAGAATCAAATGAAACATAATAAATTATTCTCAATAAGTCTATAAGTCTATAAACGGACAGAGCGAAATATTCTCTCATAAGATATCTGTATTTATTTCTATGTTGAAATACTCTTCAATTAGATTAACTTTACTCTCAGAGTCGAACAAGTTGAGTCATTATACATTAATTTAAATGGTGTGTGGACTGATTAAAACTTATTACGAGTCCATGTTAAATTATGAGGAAATTATAAGTTAAATAAAAGCATATTGTAATGTAATAAATCTTTACTGATACTTGAAATAGAATTCTAAATCTAATATAAAAAAGGAAAACACCACTATTTAAGTCTAGAATGAACATAAGGTATCATGTGTAACCTTATAATCAAAACGTATTAATAGTACTCAACGAAATATCATCAAGAAGTTTTATGCGGACCGTGCAAAATTAATTTAACTAAAAACATTATTTTTCCTTATTTTCCTTTGCGTATTGTCTTATTTGTTTTATTTCAATAAATTACATAAAATAATTTGAGCTTTATTGTATTAAAGCTCAAACGGATATTAGGAAACGATAATCTGTTTAATATAAACCTCAGATAATAATATTGCCTTTGAAGCACTATTTCACAATGTAATGTAACGTTTTAATGTTATTACGCACTCAGCGGCTTATTTCACGTAATGGATTTATTTTAATGGATGTACACAGTTAACGGTTAAATCAACTCCGTCTTAACAACTCCGATTTACTACATTTGTGAAATCGAAAGCGAATTGGTGAGAAAATAAAAAAAAAACACTAAAGTTCTACGGATAGCTAAGGAAAAGTTATTACGCACTATAGCGAATTGAGCATATAAACTACTATTGGCGTACAAGGTTCGAAATATCGGTCATTTGTAAAGAAGAGAAGCCTTTTTTCCTATATATATTCCTCGGGATGTAACACTGCGACCTCTCTTCGCAGGGTTTTTGCTAAATAACGGACCATAATATTTTATGCACGCTTTTTGATTTCTTTTCTATGAGCTATATCCTCTATTTTCTTCAGAAATCAGTTCCTACGGACACAATGAATAGACTTTTCCAAGATATATTGTTAAATAGCCACTTTTTTCCAGCTCCGATCACATAAATATCGGTAAAATCTTCACCCGTCTCCATTCCTAATCCCGAACTCAACCTCGATCGTCAGTGTATTAAATGTTTCCAATATACGTACGACGTTCTAAATTTTTTACAGTCCTGGCTGATAATAATAAATGTTTAAATATGGAATTTCGCATTTTTTTGAAATCATTGATGTAGTTAATTTTTTAATAAAAATATTTGTAATCTGTTAGTTGTTTTATTTTTTTGAAGTTCAAGGTTTTTTTCACTTAGTGATTAACGCAAATGGACTTTAGAACGAACATTTTCTTTTGATTATAAAATTTCCCTTTCAGCTCATAGTTATACTGCTCGTCATCTAAATTCCTTTTGAAACAAGCACCTAATCTAAGCATCATGAACTGTCGCAAAATATCTTGCATCTAATCGTGTTTTTTTTTCTCTGTAATGGCATTCGTGAAAGTCAGGCCTCAACTATGTTAACTGAGGAAAATGTGGCTACTATTAGACTATAAATAATCTATTACGAGATTCGAAGTTGTTTATGAATTCGTATAAGCTAAATCCAAAAAAAAATATGAACATTCAAGTATCGAAAAACTTTGTTGTTTCCGGATTGATCATAACCTCACTTCAGACCTGAAATGAATAAGTAAAAATGTCATTTAGATGTATGTTATTGTTCTCGGATTCCATGAAAAGGAACTTTAAAAGACCTATTGATTAAATTCGTCGCTATTATATCAAACAGGTGTTTCTAATTAACAATATATTTGAATATATTTTTAGTTGAGCTATGTTTATATCTATAAAAATTATCCCTAAGGATGGACTTATGTTTTCAAAACTATTTTAATGAAAAACTTCTTGAACGTTTAATTGACTTTTCAAATATACTTGTATATATACTCCCACGAGTTACACAATCCAATTTTTTTATCCACTTATTCCAATTGCCAACCCGTTGCACAAGCGCAGAAGTAACTCTTACACACTACATAAATCTGTCAGTTCATACATATGTCACATCAAAGACGTTGAGTTTAAGCCCTCTACGCCTGACCTATGCGTGTCGGGAGCGACTAACGAGCATTGTCACCAATACGGAGACAGTCTGAAGCTCTCGCCCCAACGACCAATACAAGTTATTTTGATCAAAAACTCATTGATCTCTTTCACCGTGGTCATAAATGAGATCCATTACCTGGTGACCAATGATTTATATTTAATACACAGGTATAATTAGATCGTCAATGCAAAAAAAGGCATACACTTTTCCTCTTTTTCATTGTCAGTCTTACATAAAACTAGTTTTTGTTCTCGGCTCCTCTGAAGGAGATAAAAAATCTTGGTTGAGATTTTGTTTTCGTCAAAACGTGGACTTTCAACGTGGTCCTGATCTTATTACCAACCAATACCAATCTTGGTCCTATTCCCCATTATAATCCTTCTTCCCTTTTCTCTCGTTCTCGCTATCACTCACCCTTTTACTTCACTTTCGCTCTTTCTCCTGTCTCATCCTATTTTCTTTCTCCTCTCCTCGCTCTCTCCAACACATGGGATCAAAATAACATGGCCAAAAAAATTATAATAAAGATAAACACACGATAAAAATGTCGTCATAGTATAGGTCTAGCTTATATCTTATGTGATAATCATTTCTATTACACATCAAGGTTCGTCAAAGCCGATTTATGCATTATTTAATTATAACAAGACGTATAGACGTATAGCCTATATAGACAAGCACTAAATTACATTATTCGCAAAGGTATACTCTATTGGCACATCAAATGTTATTAAAACCAGTTATTCCGTTATTGAGACATGACAAGATATACAGAAACAAAGACAGATAAATAAACAGTAACCTTGTTTCTATATAACAATAAGCTTTTCGTTGTTGAATTTCATGAAAGTGTAATATTAATTTATTGCACATGTGTGTATGATATTAGTATATGTATACTTACCTATAGATTAGGACACACAAACATACAATTTGCTGCGCATTGCCACCACTGCATAAGCACCGAAGCAAATCGCGCTGCGCAGCGATTTTTTTGTAAACGTAATGCATTAAAATTGCTACTACTAATACTCTGGATTACTAATCGTAATCCAGACATTACATTACCAGAATAATACATTAAAAGCACGTTAGAATATTTATATGAAAAAACAATAATTTAACTCGAACTAATGGGTCTTGAGCTACAAACAGACAAATATAAAGAGACTTGTTTGTTTGTATGTAAAGAATTAATACGTGTATAGTTAGAGATAAGGGAGGCCATTTATTTAGTGGTCATGGTATGGTATGGTTTATTCAGCAGTCGTAATCGATACAAAATCTCAGATTTTAATATATAAATTGATACGAGGGTTACTCCAAAATTATTAATACACAGGAAACCATATAAGGACACACCAAATTTAGATAAGTTCAAAGTATAGTTCAAAGTAAATGCACTTCTGTAGACGAATTTTCCACAAACGGAAGGCATCTCGCCAGTCGTTTATAAGAATAGAGTCAAAATATTAAGTAAACTGAAATTTAAAAGTCGCACATTGCGAAAGCTAGTGCAATGAGTAAGGCGGATGCTCTAAAACTACTATATTATTTTCCTTCAAAAAGTTGACAGTGACCGCAACGGGTAAGATAGGCTTAACCGTTGAGAGTAAGGCGACGATACTGCGGTTAGTCGTCAAAAACTACTCTTCAATAACTATAAGTAAAACGTAGTATACACCGAATTAAAGTTACTTATTAATCTACCTACATATTTTCATTCATTTATACAATTCCAAAATGACAATCTTAGCAGAAAACTCGAAGGATAGCAGTAGATTAGTATATTTATACTATACTATAAATATACTAATATTTATACTATATTAGTATATACTAAATATACTGATATAGTATACTATATTAGTATATTTAGTATTTATAGTATAGTATAAATATACTAATATTTAAACTATATTAGTATAGTTCGCCTTATTGTACTGTTCGCCTAACAGTACAATAAGGCGAACTAATGTAATTTAGAAGTAAATGAATCTGTGTTCTCCGTGAATTTTTAAGCTTTTATGTTGTAAAGAATAAAAATAACTTATATCATTGGTATAAGAATAATTTAGTAATTGAACTCCAGCTAAGAATATAGTGACCCTGGAATGATTACCAGCCAACAATAAATTCTAGATCGGTATACTGCTTTGCCAAGTGTTCTGTAGAAAAATAAAGGAGTTCCTGGGAAATTTTACTATCCATGATTGAATCAACATATAAGTTAGCTAAATCAATTATAAAAATCGTAATTACTCGAAAATTGAAAAGTATGAAATAAAATAACTTTTATAAAAATACAAAAGCACCTTCAAATATCTATTTAAACAATAAAGAATTAATTAGTTGTTTTCGGATTAATCGCAGCTAAGCCAAGGCAAAAGAAGGGTTAAAAATAAATCAGACACAGTTATGTCTCCTGACAAAAAGATCTCTTTTTTGACTCAATATTTAACGTTTCATATTCATATCTATAGATTATTTATATACTTTTCGCCTTGCTTTAGTGGAAACCGATTTTTTTTCTCACCATTTTTCGTATTCTCATTTAATAAACAATAGTCATAATTAAAACATTATAACCATGACAATATCCAGAGGTATATCGTTTTTATTTTCTAAAGAGTACAAGTTAAGTATACTATAATGTTCCTTTAACGTAGAGTTACAGCTTTTTCGCGGGACCTCGATTAACTCCGAGCAAAGGCCGAAAACCTACTTAGAGCGTATGCATGTTAACTGAAAAGTCGTTTTTCCTTTCATCCCCTTCGCTTTTTTTCAAAGCGTTTTTTTGTAAAGTGCCGCCATTTAGAAAACATGATAAATAATATATATGTAAGTCCTTTAACAACTTTGGCTCTTTTCATAAAGTTTTCCTTAATTAGCGAAATCTCTTAAGATATGATATTAGTATTGAGTGCTTTGTTGAATATTCGTAGGACTTTTTTTAATACTTTTAACCAAAATTTGTTCTCAATCAAACCAACAACAGCCTACGTGATTCAGAATCAAGTCTCTTTGAATAATAAACAAGAATCAATTTAGCTTAGGTACGCTTAATGTCCTAGCATGTTTAGTTTCTGCATTGCATACTAAATGCTAGTAGGAAACATGCCAGTATTTCCCACTGTCATTTGCAATGCGGAATATTATTATATCATCTTTTAATCACCTCACTGCTGAGCAATCCTTTCCTAATCTGTTTATTTTAAATTAGCTTTTCACTTGCGGGTTCGCCAGCGTGAACACGGAAAGTATTCTTTCATCTTTTCATCTTTTATATTGGTCAATTTCTTTGTCTATCGCATTCTCATTCTTCCGTTCAATTCTAATTCCGATTCTACATTCAGTTCCGTTTCCAGTCCTGTTCTAGATTCTGCTCCCGATCCCGATTATCGATTCTGTTCTTCGTCTCGCTTTCGATTTCATTACCGCTATCGGTCACGGTTCCGGTTTGTATGAAGCTGAAAAACATTTTAGTTTCAAACTAAGATGTGGACTATATTACACAGGATTTATGTATGTAGCTCTTTATGAGAGAAAGAATTCGAATCGGTGTAGTAGTTCAGTTTAATAGTACAAATGTGCGTCTAGATGGCGTCAAATGTCATCATATAGATGACAGGTGCTTAGAAGACAAATGCTAGTCTTTTTTTATGAATTACAGTATACATGTCATTCTGAAGTTTTTACACTGCTAGTAAGATTGGGTGGTTTGAACCGTAAGCCTATTTGCCAGTGGCTTAGTATGGATTGGAACTACTAACGACAGCTGTCACTGCTGTCACCGGTGTTAGTGATGATCCATAGTCAAGGTTCCAATTTCATTCTTTTTGGTTTGAAAACAACGTTCTTGACCACTGGACCTTCACCGCTCCTATCTTGTCTATGTACATGCACACATATACAATATATATATCAACGCACAAACTCATAACTCAAAGTACTGAGTTCAGAGACCTAAAATTGTGCATAGAGGTACTTCTTATAACGTATTGAAAGGATTTCTGGAAATTAAATCCCAAGAGTAAAATCTTGTTAATACAGGACCTCACCCTTGCACCAGAATATCGAAACGGTTAAAGCTATGGGTGTCAAAATTAATATCTTATAAATTTTGACAAGCACAGGACCAAGATCGTAAACGCAAACAGGATAGCGATCGGGATCTCGATTGAAAGTGGAATTGGTCAGTATGCAAGGTGAAAGAATTCATGTTGGAACACGAATCTATGTGTATGTGCATATGTTTTCTTTGGATACATTTTTTGGACGTGGCAAGGTATTAAAATTATCTATAAATATTTCTAGCCTATAGATATTCGCGAAAATTTTGTCATGTGACCTCCCCCATCCATCCACCAGAAGTCTTCTGCCTATAGGTAATTAGTGCTACTCGTGCTTAGTCAAATAAGATTGCTATAATGTATAAAGTAACAAGAATAAATATTCTTTATTTTAATAATACTGAATAATTCATGATTTTAATTAGTTAAATTAGTATGGTACAATATTTATTATACACCATAAAAAATAGATAATATCCAAATTCTAGCTTAAATTTTTTTTAATTTTAAACGTGGGGCACTAAAAAGGATCGTATTATTAATTGTGTTTATTTGAATGGCTCGTGTACGCCGGACGGGTACGGGCCCCGTCAAAGGCTCAATACACACGGTGCACGGACGACGGCGGTGTAGGTGCGGCCCGGGTGGTAAATAAAGGCCGGTGTTTGCGGGTGCGAGCGCTGATCCGTTTGATTGGCGCCCCTCAATCAGGGGATGTCGCCCGGCTCGGCCCGGCCGTGGGCGACGTGTGTTCGATAACTGCAAACATGCGTCGGGCGCGGTGGTCGAATAGAACTTTAGGTGTGAGCAACTCGGTACAGTGACTATCGCCAGTTAACGTGATGCCAATCGGAATTCTTTGGAAACGTTTCCATACCTGTACAGTCGCTTTGAAATTGCAATTTCATTATTGATTATCTAGGTGTTTGTACTGATTTCCGAGTTGATCTATTGATCTATAAATTAGCAATGTGGCGAATTAAATTATCGTTTGTCAAATAGATTCCATTATTTCCAATACAAAAATGAAATTTACAAATTATTGGAGCTGTTTTCAAGAAACTAGAAACATTTTTTTTATATATACATTATACATAAAAAAAAGAGTGTGTGTACTTATGTACACGCGTTAGAAGTTATACTTCTTTGGCGTATGAATAATATTTAAAATAACTCAAATGCAGTAGTAATCGACAATAAATATTAAAATCAATCAAAACGATTTTGTTTAATTGAAAATGTTTTATTAACGTAACAATATAACAATACAGTACAAATATATAATCATTATTCATTATGTGAATGAGTCAAATACATTTAAAAAAAGAGTGTGTGTACTTATTATTCAATTATTTGTTAGAAAAATATTAAGTTCGTTAGAAATATATCTATATATTATACTTACATGGTTAACCTCTAATATTTAAAAACACTTCAAATTTTCACAATTTTTCACAACACAATGTTAAAAGTTTACAAATAATGTTTATATATATAATAAATTGAACAAAAAATAATAATTATAGAAAATTAATACTCAAAATTGATTATTCATATGAATACTATATTTTGCAAGAACTGGGTTATGAATATAAGTACTATGTAATATGTAGCATGAACACTCTGTACTATGTACTATATAGTATAAACACTCAGTATTGTAACTATATTCAGTGTTGAAAATATATTTTTTTATTATTTCTATTCTGTGGCTAACTTCATCATGTCGTTTGTGCGCGCGCAGCTCACAAATTCACTCTCATCCAAACGTGCCAAAAGAAGTATAACTTCAAAAATTCTTCGCTTAAAGAATCCAGATATTTATGTGAAACGGAATCATTTCAGAAATTATCTATTACATTAAGTGACCGCGAACCGAAAGGTATCAAAAATGTTAAGTAATGGTTTAAAATCGTATTACTAATTCAATAAATCTAAACATAATTCAATAATGTAATTTTCTATGGATTTGGATATTAATTCAATAGTTAAATTAGTTAAATTTTTAAATTGAACGAGTTATCATAAGGTATTGTAGTCGCCGTACAAAACCCATAAATGTCTCTGCAAAGGTTCGGAAGCAACCTCTATAAATGCAACTGCGTGGGTTTTTGTGCCCCCAATGCAAGTGGAAGTAAAGACCTGAAATGTTAGCTAATCAAAGTTAATTAGGGAAAACTTCCAAATCGTAAGATTGTAACCTTAATATTTTATGCGTATACATAGAAAAATGGTAAATTGCTTTCTGTACAGCACAAAAACAGATCGGCTGGAACGGTGAAATACCACACTGCTCAAATATGAAATATCACAGAATACAGACGTGAACTAACAATGGAATGCCCCTACAAATCTCCCTCCCTCTTCATCGCCCTCCTTTTCCTTTCATTACTCTCTTTCGTCCTCCATCGGCCCATTCTCATCAGATATCCTATTCCTACCAAAGAGACCGGCAAAGAACTCCTCTGGGCGTCCAAGTGTGGCCGGCTTTTTCGTGACTCGCATGCTTATTTGCCTCTCGACTTGCTTAAAAAAAAACATATTTTTGGAGGGATCAAAGTAAAATTTACTAAAATATATTTTAAGACGACATCTCCTTCGTGCGTTAGATTGTATCTCAACTCAAATGGTTCGAATAAAATCCATGACGACTGCTAACAAATATTTTTATAAAACATAACCCGTTGACGGTTTTAATAAATAATACATCATTAAAAAAAGGATATTTAATGTAGGTCAAATGTCTGTAGGCGTCAATTATGATGTCTATACAATATAAGTTTTCATATTAATAAATGCCCAGTTATAACCATCGACATTGTAAAAAGAATCTAATGAAGATTATGCTATTAAATATTAATTAGTAAATTCATGAATTTACGGTTTTATAAAGTGTATAAGGTGTTCTAAATTAACTAATGTAATTGTACATTTGAACTATATTCAATCAAGTTTTGAAATGAGATGAGAAAAATAATTTTGTTCATTTTGTGATGTATCTATACTACTAAATAAATCTGTACCGTTTTTCTGTACGTACAGTTTTTTTTTTTTGTCAAATTTAGTTATAAATCGTTTTGTAACTCACTGACTTCAATTCTACTATGTACAAAAATTGTCTGTTTATATGTGTGTCTTTTCATAACTTAAGAACAATTTGACCGATCTTGATGAAAATTGATATACAGTAAAATATGTGATAATGCTAATTATAGACCATACTAGATTTCAGTTAAGGGCCTGGCTATTTGTTTGTCTGGGCTAATTTCCGAAACGGTTGCACAGATTTTAATCAAATTTTAAATAGAAGTAGGATTTCTTCTGGAAATAAAAAAAATTGCTTTTTGTTTATCTATCTATGTCAACGTATGAAACTGTGCGTACGACATTCTTACAAAATTTTGTCATAAATTTTTATTCCATGACGCACTTGATCTATACTCATCGTTCTTAAATTTTTACTTCAACTGCAGACACACAGATTGATAAAGTGTCTGTTTGTGTATCTAATCTAATCTCCAAAAAGGCAGGATGGACCGTAATCAAATTTTGCGTAAGAACAGACTATTTTCAACAACTATATATTTTTCATTTTCTTTGGATGCTTAAGCCGTTTATTGGATTATTACGAAACTGGCGATATCGTGTACATGCGAACGGAAGGGTTACTGAAAAAAAAACTAACCATGGTACCCGGTTTCATCCGCATATTTGAACTGAACTACTGAACCTATTCTAAAAGTTACATCACTTATAAGAAGCTCACTGAGTAAAAAACACTTAAGTTTTTATCTCGGTGTCATCTGCACATTTGAACTATTTCAGATTCTAAAAGAAATCATTCACTCACTAAAAGTGTACTTGCACTTGCCGCGGTTTCAACCAAATTGTTAGCGGAAACAAAATCGGGAGCTGGAAGGTAAGCCGAATTGAGAATCGAAACAGGGAGGGATCGAAATCGAGCACGATATCAAGATCTAAATCGAGAGTATCACTAAAATAAAAATCGAAAACAAAATCGAGGGAAGGACCAGAATCGGCGGCGTAATTATCTAAAACAAGTCGATTTCGTATTTGATATGATTTTAAAATAACTTTAGTCATTCTTAAATCGGTGTTTTGAAATACAATTTGTCTTTCTATAAACAGTATTGGCTCTACAGTGAAATTACTGAATTATAACAGTGAAATTTAATTGCATACGCGAATAAAACCGCTAGAAATAGCAATTTCGTGATAATTCTAAAATTACGCTTTCAAAATGAAAACTGGTCTATTGCGATTTTCAAGAGATTTGCGATCGATTTTGCGTCGTTCGTATTTCGTATAAAACGTAGAGATTTTTTAAATATAACTCATTACATCAAATTAAAGCTTTACACATTTATCGAAGACCGATGATAATACAATAATATGGTACAATTGTTCTAATCTGACGGTGGGATAAGAAGGTAGTCACAGGAACTCTATAACAGAATAGCACATCCTAGTTGTGTTTGAGCTTGTTAGAGTTGTCTCACCACAAGCGATTTTCATGGTCTGATGATGGTAACCGGAAACTAAGCACTAGCACTCCATAATAGCATAACGTAGCCTAGCCGCGTTTAGGCTTGATGGAATTCTTCAAATGCACTTTCGTCATGATTTACTTTCAGGATCTGATGATGGAGATGGACGGTTAGCACTCGAACTCCATAGCGAAACAATATATCCTAGCTGTGGTGGAATTATTCTTAGATGCACTTTCACCGTAGTTAAGTTTCAGTCTGATGATGGGGCCAGAAGGTAGGCACTGGAACTCCATAATGAAACAACGTATTTTAATTATGTTTTGACTTATTTCAAATGTCTTGTATTTCAGTCATGAAATACAAGATCGGATATAATATCTTGTTCCGTTATGGAGTTCCAGCGTCAACAATCCGGCTCCACCATCAAATCTTCAAAATCGCTCATGGTGAAAGTGCATTTCAAGACAATTCCTACAAGCCCAAACATGCTTAGGATACGTTATTTCATTATGAAATTCCAGTGCTAAGCTTCCAGCTCCATCGTTAAACTCTGAAAGTCAATCATGGTCAAAGAACCTCTCAGGTCAATTCCAAAAAGCCCAAACACAGTTAGCATGTATAGTTCCGTTATGGAGTTCCAGTGCTAAACGTCCGGCTCCATCTTCAGACCCTGAAAGTTATTCATGGTCAAAGTGCATTTGAATAAAATTGCATCAAGCCTAAATACGGCTAAGCTACTTGTTCCATTATGGAGTTCGAGTGCTTGCCTTTTGACTCCATCATGAGTCCCTGAAAATCACTCGTGATGAGAATACATTTCAAGACAATTCTTACTACAAGCTCAAACACGAATAGGATATATTATTCTGGTATGGAGTTCCTGTGACTACCTTCTGGCTCCATCATCACATCAGTCCAATTGTACCATATTATTGTAGTATCATCGGTCCTCGATAAATGTGCAAAGTTTTAATTTAATCTAACCCTTTAAACTCGCTCAAAATTGCTTATAATAGTAATATTTTTTATACTCAACAAAATCGACTAACAATTTTTTTTCGAAATCGAAATCGATTTCTGCTTTTACGTAATAAGGCCGTCAAAGCCAGAGAGATCAAAACCGGTTCGGAATCAAAAGCGGGACTATAATCGGAATCGGTACTGAGAAAATTGGCTAAATAATATGATCGATCGATGTAGTGGATGAAGGAATTCATTCTACGTCCACGCGGGCGCAGGTGCGAGCGGAAACTAGTTATAATATAAAGCGTTAAATCGTAGTTAGGAAGTGATAAATACATGTCCTAAGATATCAATACCAATGTCAACAAAAAAATGAAACATTACTTTGACGTTACGAGGAATAAATACTCTTAGCAGTCTTCACGTTTATCAGGTATCACTTACAGCAAATAATTTGTGTTCTTCATCTGCAACAAATAGGAACACAAATTAGATGCATCTTTACACCTGTATATGCTTTATTAGCCTTGGATATATTATGTACATTTGTCTGACCGAGGATCCTTCGTTTTTCTAAAAATCGGGGGCTTTCTACGTCGAGCTATATAGAAAGAAAGGAAATTGGCGTGAAAATAGACGAATTGAACCGGAAGCTCGTTGAGACGGAATGAGAAGCGGTTTGCGAAGTGCGTAGGTTTGCTTTGATACGACTCCTTACATGGTCACTTTGATACGGTCCTCTTGTTATAGACAATTTTACTGTTTCGTTTGTTTGCTTGTATCGTATACAGGATGTATATTTGTTTACATCTTATATACTGATTTCCATACTGAAACATGTAAAATTATATCAATTTCATTTAGAGACAAATTTTGTATAATTCTAGGAGGCTTCCACATTCGTTTCTACTTTATCAAAAATAAGAAATAATAAAATATTATTTCACAGATTAACAGCAGAATACCGTACATCAGAATTATTAGGATTTGACGCTATGTCTAACTCTTGGGTTTAATTAGCTAATTTAACTATTCTCCACTATAACTAATTATTATTGAAATAAATGAAAAAATCACTCTCAAATGCAAAATAAGTAATACAATTATCTTATAACTTAAAACTTTAGATATCTTTTAATAGAAAACGAAAATATTTAAGATCGAGTGGATATATTAGTAATATAAATCTAATCCATTTTATGCTTTAATTAATTTATTCCTATATTTAGCTAATTCATTCAATTATTTTGTAGTTTATATTTGATATAATAATTTCAATTAATTTACTAGTAGTTTACTATTGTAATAGTCTTAGTGACTATAAAATTTACTATATTTTAAATTATTATATGTCAATTTACTATATTTTAAATTGTTATATGGCATATTAATGCCAAGATTGATGTTTGCAAACTGTGTATAATAAAAAAAAAACTTTTAATATTTAATTCACATAAACATATTTTAGCGTATTCATAAATATATTTTTCACCATAAAGACGCATATGTTTTTTAAATATTTGAATCATTTTCATTTAATTACGCATAATGAAAATAAAAGTAATTTCCATTTTTTGTCAAAAATTCAAATACTATCTACTATCAAAGTAAAAGTAGATAGTATTTGAAGTGACTATCAAAGTAATACTTACCAATGGCACATACATGTTTTTTTTTGGTTTTAATTAATTTTTACGTGTTATCTGGATACAATTTCCGTTCAGCGGCCTTTTACAATAAACGATCTTCACAATTATTATTTGAGCTAGGAGTATAAATATAAAAGCCTAGACCTGGTAGGAAAAGAAGACAGGTGTAATTGGAAGTCACGTCGAAATTAAGGACAGGAAGTGGGATGGAAAACGAGACCAGAGTGACCATTAAAATTAGGCTGGCGTCAAACGAGCATCTGTCGCGCGTTAAAGGATTGAAACAAAAAATAAATAAATACCACCACAAATAGAAGATGCAAATCAACAGTACAGAGATGTCAAAACCCTACGGAATCACTAGAACATTTATTTTTTTTACAGTACATACGTACATGTATTTAACGCTGGTCGTTGAGATAAACTGATTTCTATTAAGCAAATTTCCGTTTGCTTCTGAAAATTATGAACAATATCATAAATATGTCATCCTTAACTATAAACAAGGTCACAGTCATACAGACTTTCATTATAAACAAAGCAATTTTTAGAATAGTCTAAAAGTTTAAAAATCCTAAATTTTATCAATAAAGCCCTTTGACATGTGCCGTTTATTTGTTTTATTAAGGTAGTTCGCAGCACTGTTCTATCGATTGTTGAAGCGGTCGTTTCCCCGCACACTTGATAAGTATCGCTTGAGTTACTGAATTTTCGTCAAGGCAAAAGCACCACGTAGAAGCCAACGACTGAAAGCTGAGCGCATTTAGATGCGATATCGGTGATGGCGACTTTATAAGAAATCGGGCGAAGTGACTCATTTTCTCAAGAGATAGTCGCTTATCTGTCACCCGCCTTATACATTTGGATTCATTGCATGCCTCCGCTGACGGACCCGTGAACAAATCCGTTTTTGATACATTTTCATTTACCTGATCATAAATATTCCAAATTAAGACAGACTTTGTCTGCCTGTATGTATAGTTCTTTCCAACGTGAAATACGAATGTGAGAATCCTATCTTTGCAGCTTCAAGCATTATAACATTGCCTCTACAATAAACTCTTATTTATGTTATTGTAAATTAATATTAATATATATCAATAAAATATTTTTACCGTCATTAGAAATATGTATTATTTTTAAATTAAATTAAATTTCCTTCAAATGTCAACAACATTAATAAATTTCCACGAGTAATATAAAATAAGTTTATTAGAGCATATTGAATGAACACTCATTTGAGAAAGTCAATCGAAATCTACGAGCAATAACAAATAACGACAAGTGTATTTAACGAAAAAAATAATTCTTTCTAGAAATTGTGTACAATATAATTTGTACTTATACGCGTAATGTAATAAAAGTAATTGTAAGAAGCAATAACCGAGAGAGGGTAACACCATTCTGACTACACTTATACGAAAATACGAATTTTATTCGTATACCAGTGGCGACGTTTTCTAGCGAAAAGAATTACTGCCTATCGAATTTTGGGCGGACAAATCAAAATTGGTTCTTTTTTTCGATGGCGACCCTCACAATATTAATATTTTTGGCGGAATCTTTTTTATAGCCCATAACGTTTTTGTCAACCCTCGGAACCCTTTGAAAACTTTCGTGCACGAAAATTTGTGGCCGCGGTAATTGGTCCATTACATCTCGGCAGTCATTCAAAGTAGTTTCATTTGATCGCTTATGACGAGAGTCCATTGCTTTTAATGTCGTCAAATGATTTTTAGATTTTTATATCTCTAACGTTCTTATATTATTTTTACGTTTCTCTTGGGTCAAGAAAAATGTCATTTCTTTGTGACGTAAACTTCGCATTGTAAAAGTAGAAAAAGTGAAAATTGTCTGATATAGTAATTAAAAGGAAATGCTTGTAAAAATCAACAAACAAGTAGAAATCGTTTCTGAATATTCTAAACTTTGTCATCTACATATAAATTTTGTTAACCTGAACAATTTTAACTCTTATTTGGACAATATAAATAAAATAAATGACAGAAAACGAAGGGGGCAGGATTATATAAAAAAAAATGTATAAAAATAAGACTACATGTAAACTTAAGGTACGCCCGATTGAAGTGAAAGTTTTCGGACAGATATTACAAGTACCCTGATCATTAATTAATTCATGTTACTATTTAGTCATAAAGATATAAATAACAATTGTGATTGAAAGAGAGATCGATCAATATAAAAAATAAAGGATTCCATGTAAGGTACTTTCGAGCGAACCTCCTATATTAAAGTTAATAATCAGGTACAGTAATAAAACTAACACTACATGCCATATCTATTGTACCAAAAGGATTTTTAGATCGGTTTTGGGATAATTATACATATGCAAATATGTTACAAATAAATAACGTATATGCACGTACCTAGCAGGCACGTGCACACCTTCATAGACATAAAACAGATACAGCAAAATGTACACAAATAAATAATATATAGCCATATCTAAACAGATAATAAATGGTTGGTTCACCCGTACTAAATCAAATATACATTTATTTTGTAGGTATAGAATTTACACTTAAAATTATGTCACTATTGTATTTTTAGACATTATAATAGGGGAGCCCATGGGGATAAATGGGGATTTATTTGAGCGTCGTGGGGATCTATAACATTTTGAAGATAAGATGGTAGGAAGAAAAAAACGTTATATGATGTATATCCTTTCAGTGGTGGGGCAAGCACCTACAGGTTTTCAAAAATGTAAAAAAAAATAGTCAAACAGAAAAACTCGAGCGCATCAGATATTGACAGTGTATAACTCTCTCATGTCTCTGATAACTGAGGTATGTTAATCTAGCGGTTTACACGACGGGGGTGGCCATACGGAAGGGTTAAAAATGGGAAAAAAAATTATTCGAGCACGTCCAGATTTTCAGAGGGAATGTTAACTGAAACCGAAAAAACCTCCCATTGCAAAGACTGACGATTTGGAAGTGACGCAAGCTCTTGGCGGCTTTTTGAAATTGCAAAAAAAAATTGAAATTCAGAAAAACTCGAGCGCGTCAGATTTTTAAACAGGCGATTCAGCTTGATGTCTAAGATGTGCTCTTAGACATCAAGCTGAACGGAGGGGTTTTCAAAATCTGATGATGTGAAAAATATATGTTTATTTTTTTTTATAAATCAATGAACATATAAAAAAATGCACGGAAAATAGCATGCAGATAAAAAATCTATTTCTTTTCATTATCATATATATTTTTTGGAAAAATAGCAAAATAAAAAGTTACAAATATTTTTTTTGATGATGTTTTAGCCGAAAGTTCAATAATATCGTATGTCAACCGTGATTTTCTGAAGACCGGTTTACTCCGACAATACTACAAAACGATCTTGAATTTGTGTAGTGATGCCGGTATAAATTTAATAATTTTTTGATCTGTATTTTGTTTACAAAATACCCGAATTAATAGAATAATAACTAATATTTAACTCAAAAAAATATCAAAAACATGAACGAAGTAGCTACAACGTTGTACACATAATGCCACGTACGCGTCTATGACCAGCTGTAAAATAGCGTCATGGCAACGTAAAGTAATGTGGGGACTGTGCGAGAGAGTGAGAGATAAAGAAAGAGTGAAAGGGAAATAATGACGCGGAGTGGGGAACACATGCTTTACTGCAGCGACACGCGCTAAACTTTAATGATACTTTGGCTTACGAAAATCGTCAGAATATATTTTTTCCTTTATAAAAAAAGATTTTATAAATTTATTTATAAAAAGATTTTATAAAAAAAGATCGCGCTCGAGAAAGTCAAGGTCACTTTTATTTTGCAAATTTGTGACCCTCCCACCCCCTTGCGCTCTCAAATCGTCAGATAATTTATATATATTCTTTTTTTCATGTAATTAAGCTACCTTACCTTAACCTGACACGCTCGAGTAATTCTAGCTGTCGATTTTTTTTTTACTATTCTGATCTGTTATCCTGGTCGCACGTTCCAGGTTAAAGTGCTCATACATGCTGAAAGTACTCAAGAGGTTACAAGGATACCCCCTTATGTTAATCTGCTGCGCTCGAGCAAATCCTGAAATCACCCCTTGGGCTCCCCAAGTGTTGACATTATCACTCATGCCGATTCATTCTGTGAATAATGGTAAAGAAACTCGAGGATGCTTTTTTTTACTCAAAGATCAAAATGCTACAAGAATAGTATAACTAGTATTAGTACAAGACTAATAAAGTGAAAAAATTTTATAGAAGTTCAATCCCGGGGTTTTTCGGTGTTATGTTCCGGACGGTATAATAGCTGTCATGAAATGGAAAATATTGAATTTCAACAGGAACCTCACTAAAAAACGCACACATCGTCTCTTAAATGACTTTCTGACATTGTCATGTCTGGTTTTATCAGCACAAGGTCATTCCTACGTCTAGTGTTAGCATTATTGATGTCATTCATTTTTTGGAACGGTTTAATTATTTCTCTTAACTTGAACCAGGTTTATATAAACATATATATTGTGACAGTACAGTTAAAATATTTTTTTTTCTTTGAGAGATGCTTTTGGTCTCAAATTATAAATCGCACGCATAACCCATTTCTGCAGTACAAAAAAGTTCTGGATGTCGGCTGCATGACCTCATAATAAAATTCCATTGAATATGAGACTATGAAAGGAATTAAAATAAACTAATATCGTAGTGTTTTCATCTATAAGTCAGCCAATTATTTTGACTGCATACATGACACTTAAAATTTTTAGAACTAGCCACTTAGAAACTGTAAAACAAAATAAATATGTGTATTTGAATTTTAAAAAGAAATTTCTTTGCCAACCTTGTTTTGGGTTTTGCATTCATCTGTAATTTGTTGTTACAGATTGGTAACAGAACGAAAATTGTTTATCGAATATTAACACAAATTTAATACAAAAAAATTTTCGGGCAATGATTTTCTATGACTTCTATTGCCATTTAAGCCAACAAGAAAGTTATAACAGACTTCGGTCGGCCTTGTCGCTGTTTGTAACTGGTTTAACAAATACAAACGTGGTCGCTCTAATTATACTAATAAAATTAAAGAGAGACGTCCTTCTGCTCCTACGATCGAAGACGACATCAATGATTTAGAGCCCTGACCTTTCACTAAGCGATTTTTATTTATTTCCTCAAACAAAAAAAAAACTTCGAAGAAAATCGTGTACGAATGCCGAAGAAGTGATAGCTGCATATGAAAAGACCGTCGAAGCGATACTTAAGTGCTGGTGGACAAAGTGTTTCTCTCAGTGGTAACATCGAATGCAGCGATGTATTGATCTCAACGGACAATATTTTGAAAAACTATAACAAAAAAATAACCAGCTTCTTAGTTAAGTTTTTGATTTTCTAAAGACTTTCAGATTGACCCATGTACGCTGCAGTACTCTGATTGTTCGCCATTTGCATTATATGACAATTTCGCTTTAACTTAGCATCTGAAGTGAGACCAAGAATAAGGTCGTTCACACAAATTACGTTTGCGTCGATCAGTTTAGCATCGGACAAGGAAAATTTAACAAGTTTTGTATTCTTCTCATTAAGGAGAAAATTGTTAATAGTAAACCACTCAACTATTTCATAGATGGTACTGTTTACTTCATCAAAAACTGGTTGCTGCCTATTGACCTAAATAAGTAAGAAAGTATCATCAGCAAAAAGTACAATCCCGTGTTCATGCTTAGAAAGGTGTGATAGATCATTAATATAAATAAAAAAATTAAATACGAACGGTCCAAGAAGTGAACTTTGTTGCATACCCATATTTACTGCAAATGTCAACAACCTTTTGCTATTAGTATCAATACTGAGGTCTGTTACTTAAATACGGCTCCAGAAGTGCAAGAAGTCGACCCCTGATGCTACAGTGATGAAGTTTTCTGAACAATGCATCATAATCAATCGTATCAAATGTTTTGAATAAATCACAGAAAACATTAATTGCTTCCAAGGAATCTTTTTCAGGCATTAAAAATCTGCTAAATAAGGTCAACACTGGCTTCGTTTGTTAAACGACCTTTGGTGAATCCAAGCTGTTTGACGTTCGTCAATTTATTAATAAATATAAATATATTAATAATAAACGACAATTTAGAAATAAATAAAAATACTACAATAGTTTATTTAAGATCGGTTAATCAAAAAAAAATACCGAAGTTCGATAATATTGATATTGGACGAAAGTTTGAAGGGTCAGATATATTACCCGATTCAAATATTGGAGTAACTTTGCTTCATTAGATCCGGAAACACACAATCATTAGCATAAACATTACGACAAAACGTGTTTAGTTAGCAATGCAGTCTATTATACAACAATATGTTTTCTTAAATTGGCTATCAAGATCGGCGACCGTTTTCATTTTTATAGATTTAATGACTTTAAGAATCGATATAAGTACCTAATGATTTTTTTTAAATAGATTTTATCGACATAATTACACTATGAATTGTATCAGTTATTCTACTATATATTTTTTTAATTTTATAATACCATTTAATACTGTATTACGCAATATTACGTCATAAGGTTAATAAATAAATTAATTGCTTTTTTGTACGTTTTATGTTTTTTTAAGTTCTTTGTTCAATCTCCAGTTCTTCAACTACGTTGTAAGACCTAGTATGCCGTTTTTACTCTACTTTTTCCAAAATGGTGTCGACTTTATCAGTAACAAGTCAATCAGAGCGAGTTCATATTTGATATCAAAAATACCGGACTGAAAACGTTTGAATCAGTTTTGTGCTACTCTCACCGTCATTGCATTAGGTACATAAAAGATACAAACTTTTTTTAACGGCTTGCATCGTATTTTTCCTTTTTTTATAACAGAACTACCAAAGTCTATCGAATTTCTACGTTAGATTCACTCATTTCGGTGGACACAAAAACAATTTAAAAAAATACGAAACACCATTTTTAATTTTTATTTTTCCTTTTCCAAATATCATCTATTTAATGGTATCAAAATTAGCTAGATACAAACAGCACAACCAAAGAGATTTTGCTGCAATTTTTAACTTATAATATACGAAAAAACTTTTTCTCCGACCTAATATATAATACAAGTCGTTACAGCCCGCTTTGAGGAACGTACATTAATAATATTCAGCAATAATTATTTTTTTATGGTTCAAACATGGCCGCGGTTTCGCTCGCGTGTAAATAGAATGAATCCCTTCATTTTTAATATTAGCTGTTCTCGCCGTCAATTTTGGTACGGATGGTGGTAATTTTTTTTGAGATATATGTAAACGTCAAACACATAGTATTATTACATTAATCTTATTTGATTATTAATCTATTTGAAAATATAATCTAACTCTATGTAACCTTTGATTACAATCCGTTTAACCGTTATCTTATGATAAACATCCATTCAAATATATTTTATATTTTTTATATTGTAAATACCCTTTAACCGTTAACAAACGATTTCGCGTCGAACGGTCCAAGTTCCGAGCACAATCCGTCCAGCGATCAGCGTATAACAAATATCCATACAACGATATTTTTGAATTTTGAAATTATAAATGGCCCGTAACGATCTACAAACGATTCCGCGTCGAATGGTCAAAGTACCAAGCACAATCCGTTCAGCCATCAGCATATCATAAACGTACATATAAACATACCTTTACATTTTTTGTATTATGAATAACCTATAACTATCTACAGACGTTCCGCGTCGATTGGTCATGTTCCTATGCCAATTCGTTCAATAGTTTCTGAGGACTCAAAGAAAAAATATCTTCATCATGTATATAGATATATTCCCTTTAGGTCCGACAGCCTAATTTTAATACCCACTAAAAATATGAGCAAATGTTACTACACAAGATACATGAAATAAGAAAATAAAAACATTTTCGATACATTTTTCATTTAATTAAATTAATCATAACTCTCTCTATTTTTTTTTCTTAGCATTTTAGATGGATACTGCATCTGAGCCATCAAAGATCAGGTGGCCACCGCCACCCTTTAACATTCGCAACACGAGAATCACCAGCGCGTTGTTAGCCTTTTGGATAAGAATAAGATATCTAATAGAGGGAGAAGTAGCGTCATGGAGGGAAAGAAAGGTGATGGTACGATGAGTGGGGTGACGTAGGACTATTAAAGCTATGAAGGAATAGTGGACCACTGCAACTCACACTCACTGGACGAAAGAACTAGCGAAAGCTGTTACTTCACCTCAGCATTCTGTGAGAGTGTAGTATCCCATCGGTCGAAGTGGCCCATTTCCGTGCTGCAACCAATCACAGCGTGGCTCAACCACACCCATTACGAAATTACGCTGGAGTCATCTTTATATATTTTTTACATTTATTAAATATAGATATTAATTGATTTGGTATATTACGGCGATCTTTAGATATATAAATGTGAGAACTGGCAGTTATGTTTTAAAATGACCATTATTAATACTAATTGCTAAAATAAGCGAATATTAAGCATTATTAATATCATGATTAATTAAGCATACATTTATTTTTATTATATTCCAGTGCCTTTGTAAAATAGATGTAATCTTTACTCTAACCACAAAATTATAGTTTTTTGGCAATAACTAACTTATCAAAAGTGAAAGTTACTCAAAATGGATTTTAAAGCTAAATATTCATTATTTGAAACCTCGGAAATAATTTTTCGTCACTTTTGGTGCTTAGGCGCGTAATATATGGGAGCAGTTCTTTGATCACATCCATTCCGCCGTTTCGGAGATTAGCACGAACAAACAAACAGATATTTAGTTTAGATATATAAAATTCGTTTTTACTAATGTAAGATTAGAAACACATTTTAAAAATCTCAACAATTTTTATATGAATTCATGGCAAAAAAAAGTACAAAAAATTGCTGATCATAATTTTGGTAAGGCACATTATTACACTTTTTTAACATTAAAAAAGTGTTAAACCTTAGTGCTTGTCAATTACGTTATTATACCCTTTTGTTTCGATACAGACATAATAAGAAATACAAGTCTAAGTAGAACGCAATATGTTACTATTTTATCACTTCCTTTATGCTATCTTTACTCTGAGGAATATAGATTTTTATTAAATATAACTTTCAGCCAAAAAAATGGTTACCAACTACTTTTAAAAAAAGTTTTACTTCATTAATCTTGTAATACATATATGTATGATTATAATATGCCTAAAAATCAGAGGTTTTCTTTACGAGGATCACACGTTTCTTAAGAAAAGAAGACATTATAGGTTCAAGTGTGTACCCTTTATTTGCCTACATGTACTTGTAGACTTTTGTATAAATAAATGTTAATTTATCTCGTTTTAAGAGCTCTTTCCAAAAACCAAAGCAAAAAAAGAATTTTAAGGGTCACTCAAGACTTAAACCTCCAAAAATAGTCTTTTTCTTTTATTTTAATTTAATTTTTTATTAAAACATGAAAAATTAACATATATCAATAAGAGTCTTAAAAAGAAATAGGCAGTTTTTTTTTTCACCACCTTAGTGAATATGACAAATGCAAGAAAAATGGGAAGAAGTCTGGCTACAAAGTTAATTATAAATATAAATAGTTACTAAAGAAATGAAAACAATAAATGATTAATAAAAAAATATTAATTACCACAAAAAAAATACAAAGTATTATTAAACGTAAACTCATGATTACATAGACACAAAGACGAGAAAATATAATACTAGAATTAAAAAATATAAATTACTTCATTAGACATTATGCAATTGTATTTGGAAATACGATAACATACTACACAAAAAGATATTTGTATATGAATAGGTTACTACCAACATTTTCCGCATTTAATACATAAAAAGTTGTCCATGGTTTAACCAATCGATATTTCGCGATATTAGTAGAAAATTCGATCCATATTCAACCCCGGTGTTATTGTTAGCAGCACGCCGTTTCAGAAACGACATTGTCATCGCAATCAGTGTGTATCGATATAATTCAGTTTTAGCAAGACTGAGCTGCTGTTTGTGAACACAAACAGAACTACCAACAGAGATATTACACCTGTTATATGCTCACAACTGCTTATAATTAGCCACCGGTGTCAAATATTACCTAAGAACTTAAAATTTTAGTAGCAATTGTTCTGATATTTTGTGAATTTTACAGAAGTTAAAATTCCGAAACATGTCCTTACAATAATCAACTTATTTTATTTTGACATACCACATTAATTATGATAGCAATTTGTAAAACGCATACAAACAATTTTATTTAATTTTAAGCTAAATGCTTTAAAAGATATTTTTGAAATTGTCTTAAAATATTTTTTGACGTGACAACGTCTTATAAATTGGTTTGCCGGGTGACACTTCAAGAAACTGCGTTACGCTCCGCTCACGTTATGCGCTCACAATGAGAGCGAGGTGAGAGGCACGCGTCCCTTCCACTCGGCATGGTTAGCCCGCCTAAGAGCGAGAGACAGACATAAAAGTGAAAGGCACGCGTCCCTTCCACTCAGATAGGAACAAGTTAAGTTGTAGTAAACGCTGTTTCATTGTACGCAAATGTATTGCAAGTTATTGATTGTATATTTGTATATAAATACGTATGTATGTGTAAAGGTAAAAATAAAATTTTGTTAATATGAAATTCAGTGCGAGATTCTTTGTATAAATTAATGTTTTAAATATAATTCTTTGTATAAATAAATGTTTTAAATTGTTACTATTATTTCATCCTTCTTCCTACTATACGAAATGAATATTCACATTAAAATGATTTTACCACTCAAAGTCGTTGTCACGTAAAACTTTCGCCCGTATACCGACTTTTTAAATGTACCTAACCATTCATAACAGCCTCTTTTTTTCTGTACTAATGAAACTACTATAGTGAAAAATAAAAAAATACAGACACCTACACTTTTTAAAAGAAAGTAAAAAATGGCAGATATGTTGCGAATTTCTAAAATGTAATTATTTTAAATATGTTCTTTTTAAATAAACACGAAAAAAACTACGTACTCTCATTATCTGTATCTATGAAGGAGGGGAATTTGAAAAAAAAATATTAGGCAGAGAACCGTACGAATACAGGGTCAAATCGTACTTGGCCTTTTTTTTATTATTTGATTAGGTAATTACCGAGCGAAATTGATCTATACTCAAAAAAGGCACAATTGGTCACTCATGATGGGCGCAAATCCTTGAAAAATGAATAAGTTTGTTCATAATTTTCAAATATAAAAGATGTATGTCAAAAACTTTAGACGCCAAACATCTATATCAGGCTATTATATAAATCTATAGTATATGACTTACACAAAATTTTACGAAAATATTGAAATGTACAGACATTTCAATATTTTCGTAAAATTTTGTGATATATATTTTAAGACTAACTGCCCCCAATTCTACCATTTTAAAAATTTATGCCTGTTTGTTTGTCTATCTGTCTTTACGTACTTTTATGACTCAAGGAAGATTTGACTGATCATGATGAAAATTGGTATAGTGTAAGAACTTGTGATTTCGCAAATGACAAGCTACTGTTTGTCGGTCTGTTTGAAAATTTATAGCTCAAGAAAACGTTTAATGGATCTTATGCCTTTAATGTTTAATATTTCAGCCACAGAGACGGGTTTTACATTAAAAATGAAAGAAATTTAACAAATGAAGTGTGGATATGATTTTCAAGTATATTGTATGATTTTTTATAAAAAAACAATAAGGTTTATTCAACGGCAGTGATGACTCGACGATTAAGATTTCGATCCTGATCTCGTCCGAATTTATCAATAAGTTTTTAATTTAAGTCCATGTAAACCGCACGCTCCGTGCCTCGGAGAGCACGTTAAGCTGTTGGTCGCGGACGTCGTCGTCGAGTCGGCGACGATCAGCCCCCAATCAGCAATGGGCTGACGCGGAACGATTAAGTCACTCGATCTGAAATAGTACAATAACTAAAGCCGTACAACAATCAGTACGGATATTTTATAGATAAAGAACTTGCTGTTTACAATGTGTTAATTAACGAAGTAATTTATTAAAATGATGTAAAATAAAAGCAATCCCTACTAATATTACAAATACTAAAGTAACTCTGTCTGTTTGTTACCTCTTCAAGCTTAAACCGTTGAACCGATTTAGATAAAATTCGGTACGAATATAATTTGAATCCCGGGAAAGGAAATATCCGACAATTGGTTTGTTCGTCTTCGTGTTCGCTGGGATATTTTTTCGCAACTCAACAATAGTTACACTCCTCTTAATGAAGTTAAATGTACTAATTTATCAGATCATTTTTTCATATATAGGTCATTGCTTGTTTATTTTTCTGTCTGATTGTCTGTATGTCTACTTATAACTCGACAATGACAACCAATTTTGATGAAATTTGGGGAACTGGTAGAATTCATTGTTACGCAAAATAACCTGTATTTGTGAATAAAGTGTTTATTTCTTTTTACATTTGTCTGCATAATTCCTTATAAATAGAAAATGTAATGGTCATACGTTTTATTTTGCCGGCCATTCTTATTGTGTGCTTTGTTTAGAGAAGGTGCAGTGTTAGAGTAGGCGATGAAAATTGACAGGGAGTCGAGAGAGTAAAATAAAATAAAACAGAGTGAAATAAAAACAAAAGAGAGTGCGAGAGAGTGAAGGAGCAGAAGCGAAAGTAAGAGAGATAGTCGATCCGAACAATCCGACTGTAAGTGTATGATTAACAATGATGGTTCAACAATAAGAAAGTCATAGTACTTAGGTACTTTAATTTAGATTAAAAGTAACTTTTACACTGCGTTTTTCCTTTTTAAATATCTTTATTTCATAGGTTACAAAAAAACACTTGAAATACGTCATATTTTTTTGCGAATTTACACTTTACCGCTCGTTCGAAAGGAAATTTTTCCTCAAGAAGAACGAGCAAGAAACTTAAGGGTAGCTCTTTTCTAATTTGCACATACATAACCAAAACAAATACAAAACCATTAAGGACGAAACAGCCCGGTAAGAAGTCGAGTTGCTTATGCCCATGGATATTTGTCTTTTAAATATTCAGAAATTGCATAGTACCCTTTTTTACTGAGTGATTGTTTAATAACACTCTTAAATTTATATTGGGATAAATCTTGTATATCTACAGGAACCTTATTGAATAAGCGCACACAGAGCCCTCTGAATGAATTTGTGACTTTACATAGTCGACTAACATGTGAAATCAGTTTATTTTTATTTCTGGTATTGAGTTTATGTCGACTACTATTTCTTTTAAGCATTTCTAAATTTTTTTTACATATAATAAATTTACATAAATGAATAGAGATGCCAGGGTTAAAATTCCAATTTCCTTAAACTTATTTCTAAGAGATGCACGAGGTCCGAGCTTGTAAATTGCGCGAACGGCCCGCTTCTGCAGCACGAAAATTTTCTGAATAATCGCGGCGTTTCCCCAGAGCAAGATGCCATACGACATCAGACTATGGAAACAGCCAAAATAAACCAATCTGGCAGTTTCGACGTCCGATAAATTTCTCATTTTTTTGACAGCATAGGCGGCAGAGCTAAGCCTTTTCGCCAACTTACTTATATGAGGACCCCATTGAAGCCTGTTATCTAAAGTAATTCCTAGGAAAACTGTAGAATTAACAAACTCCAGTTCTTTGTTGCATACTGTAATAATTCCCGATTCATCTCTTACATTTGGAAGTGAGAATTTTACACATTTTGTTTTCATTTCATTAAGAAGTAGGTTATTTGCAGTAAACCATTTCTCTACCTTAGAGATAGCTTTTTTTTCGATATCATATCCTATTATTAAAATATTACAAATTTGTTAATTTGTGTTGATGTTTGTCTGTAACTCAATCACGCATAAGCAACTGGACAGGTTTAGATGAAATTTAGCATACGAATAGAATTGGTATTGGAATAAAGGGCAGTGAATCAATCGAGCCACACCGAGATGAGAATTGAGAAAGAGATTGAGGTCGAGAATGGAACTAGAATCGAAATCTACTTAAATCAAGACCCTCAAAATGAAAAATAGAACTGCGATTGGAGTCGACGATGAGACAAAGTGCTATCGAGAGCAGGACCGGGATCAGAACCGAGGACGGGATAACAATCGGAATTGTTCGGTCGGCATTTAAGACGAAGAATTCGTTCTACGACCACACGGGCGAAGCCGTGGGCGAAAACTAAATCATATCACATATATTAAGAGTATTTGAAAGTTTCTGAATAGATCTTTAACTGATAAACTTGCATTCTTCAAATATCTACAGGAACTTACGTTTTAGGTATTTACTCTTAGATAGGTGAGGTAAAGAGTAAGTAGTTTAATTTCACTTCAGTTATTGTAAAACGTAAAAGATTTTGCCTCATTGTCCCATAAGCCAACTGTTTCACAAGTGACCGGAACAAATAATTCATATAAATATGTCACATCTACCAAAACTATTTTTATGTTTTTAAACGATTACAATGCAATTTTTATAGACAGACTTGTAACTGTACATAAATTTTTTAAAGAAAATTTAAGTTTATTTTTATAAATAATAAATATAAATGCTTTTTATAAATACATTGAGCATCTGAAAATGTATAATAACCCGTGTAACGCTCGCTCGCTATACATTGTCAGCACTCGCGTCGGGACTATGGCAATTGCTCTTAAGAGACGAGCGAGATCTATTGTTTGGGAACAAATATTATGGCTTATTCATAATGCTCTTGACATCTTCGTTGTGCGCCGCCGCCGCGAAAAATTCATATTGTCATCTGCGTCGTAAGCTTTTCTCTGAAACTATGTGAACCGCTCGAAGATTTACGTGACCGCAAGTCCTCGATCATAAAAGGTATGAAAAGCATGCCTAGTAGGGTTATTTCTTATAATTTTCATATTTCTACTCTATATTATTTGAAACCGAAGCACTGTATGCCAGTTCAGTCTTTATGTCTTTATAATAATAACGGCTGACTGTTTTTTTCACATCGGTTAAGTAAAGAGTAAAATTAGAATACCCACCCAATGGAATAGGAAAAAAAAATTCCGAAAACCTAAAAATGAACAAACTATTCAAACGTTTTTGTGGAAAGACCTTTGGTTCAGACGTAACCTTAAATGAAGGACTTAATTACGTTTTTAATTTCGCCGAGAAGAGTCGCCACCGCAGTTCGCATAATGATGAAGCACTGCTATTTTGAATGTACGCACTTTGCTTTTATAAAAATTTTAGGGAACGGCGTTTAATTTTGGTCTCATGATTAACTTATCAATGATGAATAGCGATGACAAAAAATTAAAGTGTTTTAAAAAATTATCTTGCTACGCGACAGACTGGAAAAATGCCTTTCCTAAACATATTTTCCGATTGGGAATCGAAATTACCATCTTGTCTAGTTGGTTCATGAGGTCATTACTTTTATTCACGAATATTTTTATATTTCAAACACAGTATAATCAGCTAATATTGAAAAATATACGACGATAATGAAGCTCGTAATTAATTCTCTATGAGCTTAATACTATTGTCGAATATAACCTAACGTAGCCTTAAAACGTAATTTAATTTTCGATGAAAATTTTTACGATTTAAATAGTTCCGAATCAAGCAGTACCTTGTATCTATCATTACAAAAAAAAAGTGAAATCTTGAAAAAACGAAATCAGCAACCGCTATCAATCACCGTCCTCAAATTTCATCCTTAAAAAACTTTAGCAGCTTCTCTAAAAATCTACTGTGCACAGTAATCTACAAAAGCGCTCCAAGTTATCGCCTTAAATCATAGTTACGGAGTTTGGTGACGTCCCGCACGATCCGAACTCCCATCTTTCATTGCAAATCAATATTTTTGTTTTATATTACTTTCTCAACATTTTCATAAATGTGTTTTACAATGTAATACTAAGCGACTGGCGCACCTTTGCTGAACTGCGCTAAGATGCCGAGCTTAAGGTCCAAATCCCCAATCTGACACAAAAACATTGTGGAAGAGTAGACGAATACTGCGGCAGCGGGGTAAGTAAAACCTAACATAACAATAAAATATAAAGAATTACCACTTTTTACATTGTGTGACATATAAAGTACACAATCGGTTCCACACTTTAGTATAATTCTGTGGCTATAGAGCCTGTATACGGCATGTCTGCTTGTTTTTAAACAAGTATTTCATTTATTACTAAATTACATTTGTTTTTTATTTTTCTCCTTTCTATAATAAATTGTAAGGGTAATGTTTATACCCTAAACGTACAAATACTTTTTCTTTTTGTCAATTTCGCCATATTATAAAATTGCATAATTTATTTATACAGTTTTTTTTATATCAGTAAATTTGCATCACGTTAGCTACAAAAATATTCAAAACAAGATGGAATTGATTCTTTAAAGTAGTTTCCTGTGGTAGTTGTGTTGTTAAAACTGACGTATTCTCTGGAATGATCTAATTAAAATGCAAGAAATAATTTCCAAATATTTTGATAAATTTTGAATATAAACAGATGATAGTTTTTTAATAATTTTCTTTGTACAGTTCCGTTTTCATTTTGGAAACATCGACGTCCAAAAATGAATTTTTGAAATTTCAGAAAAGTTGTTCTCAAATACATTACAAATATTTTTTTAAAAACCTTGTACTATTTAATATGTAACAACATTATCAATACATTAGACTCGCACAAACACTTCCATCTTTAGTAGACGTATGAAATCGCGAACAGCTAATAATTCGGTGAGCCTTATTCACGGCTGCTTTAACATTTAAAAACAATTTGCCTCGGTTTTAGACTTGCAGACAGGAAAAAACCGTTTATCAAGCAACGGCGGGGCCCGCGGACAGTTTAATTAAATTTTTAATTTATCGTGCGAAGACGGCAGAGCGCGCCGCGGCGCCGCGCGAAGGGCTCTGGGTCATTACCTACTCTTTCCTAGTGCGTCGAGTAGACGATAGGGGTACGATTATTGACATTCATTTGTTTTAGTTACGCATCTGCATTTAGATCACCTTTAGAATTCGGACTACCTAAGTAGAGTTATAATTTCTACAGTTATTCAATTTTTGTGATCTAAAGTTCTGTGTTGGATTTGGTGAATATCGGAGAAATAAATTGAATAAAATTGTTTGCCAGGGAAATAGTTTATTTTATGTATTTAGAATTGATGAAGTTTTGGGAAATATCATGATGATAACATTAAAAAACGCTCCATCTGTTACGCGTTTTACCAAATATATAAACTCATTTGTCCTCAATGTCCCTTTTCAAAATGAACATTCTTTGATTGGACGAAAGTTTGCGCACGAACCTCTCGAAAGCTCTCAGTTTATTTTCATTATTATGTAAATGCGGAGAAATAATTTCTGAAATATTACCACGGGCCCGATTTCCAGCGAGGGCTCACGGCCGGAGCCACATAAATAAACCCATCCACGAGCGCCGGCCTTAATGATCGTCCAGCTGCCGCATTCCTGGCTGCGGGGGTCGGGCCGCGCGCGTCGACGGGGCCGCGGCCGGCGCGCGCCGAACGTCATAAAGGTAACCGAAGCCGTTAACACGGCGCACGTTTTCACTCACGGACATAAACTTAGACGTAATACGTTCGTTTGCCGCCGCGGCCCGAGCTCCCGGCGTGAACTCGACCCGCCCGAGCGGCCGCTCGCGCTTGCGATTCGTGCGCAACGTCGAGGTACGTCCGAATGCAGGACGTCGTGGCGTATTATCGTGTTTTATTTTAAGGAGCAACGAAACGAGATTAATCCCTTGCTCATATATTCGTATAATATATGTATTATATGAAAGTGCATGCACGAAAAACCGAGGCGTACCTAAACATGATCATAATTCAGGTACAGTGCGCGCGGGAATGAATGGAAACATCTCGGCGGGGCCCGGCGGGGCCCGGGTAGCCGGCGATAGAAAAACTTCGAACAAATATTATTCGTTCGCACATCGCGTACGTGCCGGGCGGCCGAGAGCGGAGTTTGATTTAAACATAAAAGGTTTTGTCTGCAGGCCCGGGTTCACTATTCCGTGCCCGGGCCGCGCGCGCGCGAACGGATTACGTTTTCATGCCGTTACCGCTTACGTGCTCTCGGCGCGCCGTGCGGGCCCAGCAGATGGATTGGGGTGTATTGTTGGAGCTTGATCACGAGAAAACATCGAGATATCGGGCCGTACGAAAAGGAACGGATGGAGTGTATCGACTCCTAATACAATATTGGAACAACCTTTGAATCGTTTACGATTGCGCGAAATTAAAGAATTAAAGAGAGAGAGAGAGAGATATGTTTTTAATAAAAAATTATGAATCTAACAGTAAATCTCAGTTTTAAACCTTGAAATTCTATAGAATATTGCTGAAATTAAAAAAATATTTAAGCATTCAAAAGAGAAATGTATTGAGAAACAGATTAAATGCTCAAAAATAACTGTGGTATAAATTTGAAAAAGGTATCTCTTGGGCAGTTGTGGCAAGTGCAAATACAATACAGAAGGGCTTGTTGTATATATTCATTCGTATACATTACAAAAGGCAACTTCTCACCTCTTTGTCGTTGTACTTATAATTAACGAACCACTTACAACTCTTTTGTTAGAGATATATTTTCTGGCCAAGTTATTAGTGATTAAATGAATCATCGTTGTGAAGCGAAAGAAGCAGTCTCACCATTTTACAGACATCCGGTAGAAAGTATCTGTATTTATTAATGTATCTGACTAACCTTTCCCAATATTTAATATCTTTTAAAATCTATAATCTATTCAAAGACCAAGTGTATTTTGGTTATTGGGTTGTCTCCTTCTACAGTACCGTGAGACATCCAAGTTATATTTATATTATGCTCAGTGTATTATTGTCTTGTTTGCTTAATCCTATCAAAAAAAAATTGCTCAGTTCATGTTGTATGTACTCAATAAAATTCTAAAGCACCAAAAGAGTATACTGCTTGATTTTCTCTTGTTAGTCGTTATTTTACAGTCGCGTTTTCGTTACTATAACAAAGTAAGGTTAACAAAAAAGTGAGTTTGGAAATGGGGAATGGATGTAACTAAATTCAATATTCAGAAAGAATTATTATATAAATTTGCACTACATCAATATCTCAGTTTTTATACTTAAAATCCGATAGACATTGATATTTTTTCATAGGAATGGTCGTATGGTCGACCCAACAACTTTTTAATATCAAGGGTAGTGATACATAACAAAACCAATATATTTTTACGAATCTAAAAGCTACATCGACTCAGTCGAGTGTAGTATTTTGTAGCTTGCGCACAGTTACAGTTATAGCCCACAAAATATTAAAAGCAACGTCTCTTACACGTTCTATTTTTCCTTGCCCTCGAAGCACAACAAAGAGGATCGTGCAGTGATCGTTCCAAATGCCTACCCCTAGTCGATTAACTTTGGCCGAAGGGCCATCAAACCCTTTAAACCGATCAAATACTTGCAGAACTTTTCTGTTTCCAATTGGTCCCCGCGTAAGGCAGGCCGCTCAATCCCTCGGATAACACCCGTGCCGCCGTTGAGTAGGCCGTGGTGCACATGTTACGGCGTAACATTAATGACAACCCAATATACACCAAATCTCAATATGTATTGTGCTGGGAATGCATTCGTCTCGTTTGCATTGTCAAATATAAGCTCTGTGTGAACACTGGTCATAAGTTTTCGCCTTAAAGATATCGACAGCCTTTATTGCATATTTTTCAAAATTTACCTAACTCCGCAATTATTGTTAAATCTTAATTTGTAATCAGTAGTTGTAGCAAAATATATGCATGCGTATACGCTTTACATAAGTTTTTTTTTAATTCGTAATGTTTCCTATTTTAAAAACCTCGTTAAAGATTTTTATGTAACCGAGTGAAAGGAATACAATGTGTTCGGCAATGCAATGTACAATTTTATATAATTCATGCAAATAAACAATAAAGCGAATAAAACCTGTAGTATAAATTGGAAAGTGTTATTCACATTAATTTGCCGGCCAATTTCGATGGAGCATCACCGGCCTGTTCCTTAGAGAGAATTATGCGCATTCATTCCCGAAAGACGCGCTTGTCCATCCATCCAATTAATCGTTTGTTACGAAAAAAACAACAGTTTATTTAGTAATTCCGTACTTAAAAATATACAATAAAGGTTTTCTTACCTTTATTATGAAAATACCTTAATGTTTTTAGGCTGAGTGACCATTGTCACGTGTTACATCTATCGGTTTGTTACAGTCATTTTTTACTTATTCAATAGTTTTTTATCATTTCCTTATCTAATTCGTGTATTACGTGACGTTATTTCACAGATGCTGAGACATACTTGAGTGCGAAATAGATATCGTAGAGCAGGGGTACCCTTTGCCGGGTTTCGGTGCCCAGGATCGTAATTAAACAGTTGGCAATGACAAGATTATGTTTATTTGGTCAGCTCATCAAATTATCCGTTCAATAATTTTATATACACTCAGTATTACGCTACTTATTACTTTCGTATTCAATTCTCGCGATTCGCTATCGAGGGTAGCTACGCGGGCGAGAGCGCCGATCAACTAACTTATTTTCAATCACACACTCAGTCTCGCCTTGACTAATCGTCTAGCATTTTAAAATTGAAATCGATAACACATTAAATTTAAGAAATAATTGTAGATTCATATAAACCATATTTAAAAGAGACGATTCATTTTGGTTTATTCTTTTTGATAGATATGAATTTCTAAACAAACATAAGTAGAGAAATCAAAGACAGTAAGTAAGAGATTAACAGAAATGTTTAGTTTAGGCAATATAGCGTATGTGAAAAATATGACGTTGAACCAGTTGGCATACAAAGAGGTAATTGTTTTTTGTATTTATTTTAAATATGACTTCAATGGATCTCAAAACCTAATTATAATATATAAACATTAATCGGCGCCAAAATTTGCTGTGAGTGATATTTGTGCTGCAAAAAATTATATGGTAAATGCCTGTATAGTAGAAAATTTCAAATATTTATTTCTTCTTCAACTAAAAATTTAGAGAGCTTAGTATATTTATGTGATTTGTAAAAACGAAGAATGTTTATAATTCTGGAGCGTAAAGAAATAGTCGTAAAAAATGCTGAAGGTATGTTTCATTAAGTGATTTTTTTTCGTATCTGGAGAAATGGAAAAATTTAATCATTAATTTCATTCCTTTAAATTGTAATATTTACATATCACAATATGTATTACAAATTTTAGAAATATGAAATATTGGACACTGATTCATTTCTTAAAACTTTCATCACAATCTATCTTAAACAATAATACAATTTGACTAAAATTATAAAATCTAGTAATTTTTTATAATTATTATCCAAAGTGATAATTTATTATTTATAAAGCACATTACTTGAACACTTGTTTGGAAATGCTATGCATATAATACTCTGAACATACGTCGATAATAGTAACAAAAACAACTTCATAAAATTTACTCAAAATCGATTTACAACATTTTCGGCTATATAGTTACTTCCATTTCAAAGGAGTGTTTCAATAATGGAAAACACCTCGGCAAAATTTTGAAAAGCATAAAATTTCTCTAAATCTAACAATCATAACCAAAAGTGAATGGCTTTTGGCTATGATTTTTTACTACAACTACAAGTGTTGTAAACCTATAAATGCCGCTGCTCGAATTGTATTAATTAATTCTGTCGAGAAAAATGTACATTACGAAATAATAAATCTGTCGGTCTGATTTTGATAAAATAAAACTTCCAAATATTTTTCCATAATTTTATACTGTTCCTCTGACTTTAGTAAAGTAGAACAGTAGACTCTTATAATCATACGTTTCAATTAATAAATTTGACGCTGAGGTTCAAATTGAAATGAATTAAAGCTTTTTAGGCTTCTTACCCGTCAAGAGATCCGTGAGAAAACAAACAACTGCTATTATGATTGAAGAACTTAATGGTTTTGGTATAAATTTACAAGATATAAGAGAACAGGAATAAGACGACAGGTCCAACATAAGGAAAAACAAACTCTCTTAGTAAACAATAGATCAATCTAATTCGTGATTGTATAGTTTAGTAACTACTGTTCTAATATTGTTGTTAATGTTGAAGCAAGAGTACCCTTAGAAGCCTCTATTTGTCAATAAGAAATACTTTTAAATCATGTTCAAGATTTAACTTTGTCACTAGATGGGAGAATGGAATAGATGCCAAAAGCCTTAGAAACTCAATTTGGCAGACATATACGAACGCCTGGCTAAGAAATTACGAAAACCAAGCAATTGATAATTTGATAAGAGACGAGACCTTTGATTGAATTATGTTTAAAAACTAGTTGACCCGGCAGACGTTGGTCTGCACTTTCTTGTTGGTGACTTGCCCGTATAGTTAATGCCCGCAGCTCCGCCAATATGGACGTATATTTTTTTTTTCTTTTGCATCGATGGATGTAAATTTCAATCCCGGTCTCATTTCGATTCCGATCTCAGTCATACTTTTGACACTGATTCCGTCCCCACTCTTGTTTTCGGCCCTCGTCCCGTACTCAATTTCGGTCTCGGTACCGCTTGTGATTCTGATCGTGACCCCGTTCTCGATTCTGCTCTCCGTCGCGGTTTCAATTCCGATTCCACTAAAATTTACTCAAGAATAGTTCAAATATCTATTAGGATAGAATGTTTAGAATCGCTTTTGTTTTTATCAGGATAACAGATTTTTATCAGATTAATGGATTAGGCACGCATAGTGGACAAATATAGTTGCATTGATTTTTATTTATATAGAGCCGTAAGAGACAGCCTCCCATGGCTTCTCCTTTGTGAACATATTTCAACATATTTGTATCGACTAACGACGCTCTGTCCATTATGATTCTGATTCTGCTCCTCATTCTTGATTTCGTCTCGATCTAGACCCAATAGGCCTTTTCATCAGAAGACGAGCGCATGCGTAGCCGCCATGCTGAAATGGTGGGAATTCAAAAGATTCGTACAGTTTTAATGAACAATGGCTGGAAAAGGAATACTATCACCACAATCAAATAAATTATTGGAAGAAACCATCGATGGTGCTTCACTTATTTATGATTCAATTGAAGCTCATAATTGTGAGCAATTAAAAGATGGCTAAAATGTCATGGATATCCACAAAAGGGGAAAAAAGCTGATTGAAAGGTTAGGTATCAATATTTGCTTACTATTTATATAAAAGAAAAAATATTAACAATTTTATCTTTATCAATAATATTAAGTCATTTGTAGTACTGAAAAAGCAGTTTTTAATATGAATGTCACTCATAAAAATATAATTATTAAAATAAGTCATTAATATTTTGAGATTACATATGGCATTATTGATAAGAAAATGTAAATAAGATATTGAATATTATTTGTATTTTTTATTATAAATAAAATCTTAATGACGAGAGAATATATAAAAAAATTATCAAATTTACAGAGTCAAAAATGCAATTAGGAATAATGTACCTGTAGATCAAACACTTGATAATTGATATTTCGCACATGATTTGATGTGTAATTTACTTGAGGATTTTATTATTTTCTTACGATATTCCAGACAAGGCTTTGGAAAATTTATAACATAATATGTATTGTCTTTGAATGATTTTAGCCCTGTATCACTTTTACATACTTCATAACAACACCATTTTGTTGTTCCTTTTCGTACAGTCAACACAATTAAAAAGAAATGTAAAAAATTTTTTTTCAATTATATGATTTATTACTTTCTTTTCTTTCAATTTTTTACAGTGAAAATGCTTCAACAAAAATTGTTTTATTTTTATTTTTTATGTACGGGCACTTTATCGTGGTTGCTTATCAAAAACTGTACGAAAAAGATGGCTGATGCTAACGCATGCGCACAAAAAAATTTTGAGATGAAAAGGCCTATTCGGATTTTGCTCCTGATTTCGGTTCCGGTTCCACTTCAATGAACTGTCCTATCTTTCACCCTGCAACCCTAAAAATTATCGCGATAAAATGTATCGTAAATGTAGTCCGGTAAAATTCTCTACACTTCTGTGAAAGTTGCATCATGATTTGTTCAGCCGTTCCGAAGATACCCAAGCAAAAACCAAAAACACAAACAGATAGAATATTAAATTTAAATGCAAATAGAATATTAAATTGCATTTAAATTTAATAAGGTTTTATGAAGTTAATTTTATCTTATTTTATTTTGACATTGATGATGACGTCATTAGAAGGTATATTTTACATTCTATCATCAATCATTCAATGCAGTGCATATTTTTAATAGCATTTAAAATGTATAAATTACGTAGTTAACAATTCGTGACTAAGCAATTAGTTATAGAGAATCTACTGTTTTGCACAACTTGATGATCAATATTATGTTGATACTCCTTTAGTTTTAAATATCTTATTTTATTAATGTTTATATAAAATTATGTGATTCAATTGAAAATAAAAGTATGCATCATTATTTAACATTGAAGAAGCTAAGAAACCACAAGTTCTCCTTTGGTTCGGCACGAGATAACTCCTAAAACGGTTTTAAGTAGAGTAAATTTAATATAAAAAATATATTCGTGGAAAGACAGCATAATAACTATGTTTAATGAAGATAGAAAATTGTGTATTTTTTTAACGGAATAACGAACATATGCATGAAAATGTCTAATACAAATTCATTTATTTGGAAAACAAACTATTAGAATACCACTCAGACATTTATGACCCACTTGATAATTAAATATTAGTTCATAATTTTTTTTCTTTTCATTAAATCTTAAAACACTCAATAAAAATCCATAGAATTTCCTCCATCTATCACGTTTATTGAAATTTACGATAGGCACGGAACACTGAACGGCGCACTTTCAGATTGCAAATATTAAGAATTAAGATCGAGTACTATGCTACGAGCTAAAAATTAGTTTGGCTGTACTCGCGCGCCGAGCCGCCAGGGGGCGCGGCGGCAATTGTGTTAATCGAAATAGACAATCGTTCACGAGAACAATTTCGCTATTGCGTCAGTCGAATACGAATTTAGTTGGGGCGCTCCGAGCACACCAGAACACATAAATTAATTTTCGAACGTTAGGAGAAGATATTCACCTCACCTCACCGCCCCCGGCGCCCCCACGCGCCGCCCTAGACCTTATTACGCCAGCCAAAGATTGTTACCTGTCGTAGTGACTGTTAATGGTGAATGAGCTCTGCATCCTTGGTTCCTTATCCTTAGTTATTATAAGACGGAGTCCTTCACCCCCGTTTGTCTGTCGATGTGTGAAGATTAATTTTAAAAACTACTGCAGAGATTTTAATACGGTTTTCTCTGATAACTAGACTGATTCGAGAGGAAGGTTTCTTTGCATCAATTTAGACGTACTTCATCCTAACTAGCCAAACTATGTTAATGTTTGTTAATAAAGTCAGAAAACGTAAGCCCCTTGAGAGCTATGCTGGCGTGCGCTACTTACGTCGTTGAAATTATATGAAAATGAAATTATTCCTCTCAAAAGGTGTAAAAAAATTCGCGACGTCTACTTATTAACACACATTAAGAGATAGTCGTGATAGCAGATTATAAGGTTCACAAGACACAGGTATTTTATCCTTATTTGAGATTAAGTAATTGAATATCGTTCTTCTTCTTCTTTATTAAAATTCTTTTTTTCTTGGATAAACTCTTTGTTTTAATAAATATAATCATAGTTTTCTATGTTTCATCTGTGTATTAGTAGTATTTTACTTGTTAACTGACTTCATAAAATACTAGACGGCGAATAATTTCCTCAACGGTAAAAAGGCTTTATTATCTTTATACTCTTAACGTTCCGTTCCTAATCGGTGCCAACAGTACCCTATCACTGAGACTCCGCTGTCTGTCCGTCCGCCTGTTCCAGGGCTCTATCTCTTGATCCGTAAGAACTAGACACTTAAAATTCTCACCATTTATGTATTATACTGTGGCCGCTATAAGAACAAATAGTAAAAATAATATAAATTTAAAAATTATAGGAGGTCGTCATACAAGAAACTTGTTTTGTAATTTGATTTTTCTAAAGGCATTAACTAGATACTTGAAATGTTCACTGTTTATATATTACAATAACAGCTACAACAACAAATACTGAAAATAAAATAAAGTTAAAAATTAAAGGGGTCGTCGTCCAAGAAACATTTTTTCTCCAATGTTTTTAAATCTATCTATATAATGGCACTAACTAGATACCTGAAATTTTCATCAGTTATGTATTACTGCGGCCACTATAACAAAAAATACTGAAAATATAACAAAGTTACAAAACAAAAGGTGTCGTCATACAAGAAACGTATTTTTTTTCAACCTTTTCAACTAGAGTTTTATAATAGCATTAATTAGAACTTGAAATTTTCACAGAATATGTATTGCTGTAGCTACTATTACAACAAATAACAAAAATAAAATAAATTTAAAAACATTAAAGGGAGTTTCCATACACGACACGTTTTTTTCCGGCTTTTGTTGCTCGTTCTTTAGATGCTACGAGTAATGTCATATTTGATGACAACAGTACGCTGCTATTGGCTACGACTATAGTGTGCGTGGATTTTAATTTAGATTTGCTAACATTTAATGATAAAATACCCGTAAAACAATATTTCGAACATATTGGTTTAAAATCAAAACTGCTTCAAGTTGTAACTATAACGGGTTACACTCCAATAGACAACGTATTCGGTAACGTCGACATAAACGCTGGCTTATACACGAAACTATATACTTACCGTTGTAGATACAATTTCAAATTGAGTAGAATTCGATTGACCAGAAAAAAAAATTAAAATACTGTTATTTTGTGAAAAAGATATTGACGGATGTAATAACACCATTATTTTATAGGTCTTTACGGATAACCACATATTGATATAACACGCCTACCTATCTTGTTTTTTACTGAACTATTTGTAAAACATTGTACGGAGACACGGAACCCTTCATATACGAGTCTACTCGTACTTGACCAGTTTCTGGTATTTACTACCTGCATTTTTATGAAAAGTTTTTTCGTATATTTTGAGCATAGATTCAAGCAGTGGCGAAAATACGCTAAAGACAAATAGCTCTTTTATATTGTTAAAAAATTAAATCATTGCATTACATAAAAAATATAAAAATCAATAGAAATAAAGACTTATTTAATAGAACGCCAATATAGTTACAGTCAAGCATCTCTAGCGTTTCATAGGTGGTACGCTATTGAACGATTAGACAATCAGGTCAAATGTCTATTTTTGTGTATGTGTGTCGTAACATGTACGACACACATTCGTAAAAATTCGTTTTTTATTCATGACAATCTATCTGCATACAAACGCAATTTTAGCTTCTGGTCGTGTTGAGTGACCGACAAAATTAAATCGTTTTGTAACCTGAACGCTTTTGTGCTTTTTAATATGTACGTGTCGATACTCATTTTAGCAGTCACAACGCTTTTGTTTTTCTTTGTACAACGCTCGTGGGACACCGCAATGGCGATAGTTTTATATTGATTGTTAACAGAATCAACGCAAAACTAATGTCGTTCTACTCGTAACTACTGTCGTACAAGTAATAAGAATGTTTAGTTAAAGTTGTGAAATTCGTGACGAAAATGTTTGCTTATTAAAATTAAACAGTAGTTTGCATAAAAATAGGAAAAGTAGACTATAAAGTAAAGTATTAGTAAAGAGTTAGAAATGTTTAGTTTTCTCATTGCTTGCAAACGGAAAAATGTATTGTTATGTATTCTCTATATTTTATTCGCAACTACGAAATTGGTTTAGAAAAATCACGGGTACAGACGTTAATTTTCATAATTTACCAAATGCAGTCAAAAATTACGATCACTTTAAAAAACATAGTTGTGTTTAAATAACATACTTTTGATAAAACTCTCATCAAAACCAGTTTAAGCAGTCTGTATAGAATAAGATATTCAAAAACACAATTCGTAAGCAGAGAGAAAGCATAAAATTTTTCAATGTTTAATCCATATAGTTTGCTTTTTTTTTTGTAAACAAGAAGTGTTGTTCATGTTCAAGGACATGAAACAAACTTTTCGTTAAATAGAGAAATCTATTTAGAAATTATAGAACTGTTGTCGAAATATGACGGTATTTTGGAAAGTTATTTAGAAACTTCCACCTGGGCTTTTACGGACTTAACTAGTACTGTATAAAATGATTTAATTTCTAGAATTGAGTCTCTGATACAGAAAAGAATTTATTTTTATTTCTTTTATGTCAAAGTACATAAAACAGTCGAAATTCAAATCAAACGAGTTTTTCATCAAAACGATCTGGTCGCCTTGGACACCCGCTAAGGTTTTATTGTAATGGGACTGGTTTTCACCCTTCTCTAACAGACGAAAAACGCATTCTCGAGCTAAATGTGGGGACCACTCTTTAGAACGTGGTTCAGATTTTTTTTTGGGAGAAATAGAAACACCTTTCAGCTTGTTGTGTCGACTCAGATAGTGAAGAGTGTGTAAGGTTTTTCCAGAATAACACTAGACGTCTCCTCTCTGTGACTCGTCTTCCTTTCTGAGATAATGAAAGCTGGAGACTACGAATTGAAGAAATGGATGTCCAACTCTTCAGCTCTTTTGACTGCTTTCCATATGAACTCCAGCAAGATCCTCATGTCTTTGAAAAATAGGCAACCCTTATAATAATATTGTCTACATTTGGAGATCAATATAAGCTAGTCTAGGTGGTCTTCACTTATCGAGGTGAACTAAATATCCCCAAGGTCCGGACTAAACGCCTTATTTTGTCTATTATAGCGAGGACTTTCGAGCTAAACTGATCTATTTTCCCAGTCATATTCTCAGCAAAATGCCTTCTACAATGGCTTTATATTGGTAGCGTGTAAGCATGGATAGAGAGCATGGGACGAACCTCTTTCGGGAGAAATCTTGGAATGGGTCTTGTTTGTTTCGATTCTTACTCTAATTGGTAGAAATCAATTAGTCCGCAATTTATAGAAAAAAATCTCCCGCACAGCATAACTAGAATAAGCCTTTACGGATTTTATGACGCATCTGAAAGTGGGCATGCAGCGATTGTATATTTACGTGCGATCGGCATCGTCCGTCGGAACCGTCTCCATGAGTTTGATCCCGGCGAAAAGTAAAGTCGCTCCCCTTCGAACTGGACTCACATTTTCGAAGTTGCAAATGAGTGGAGCTGCTCCTTTTGTTCGCGTTTTAAACCAAATCTTCATTATTTTAAAAGTGCTTGATTGAAAGTACTTGTGTATTTGTTTGGACTGATAGTCAAATCGTTCTTTGTTGGCCGAGAACTTCTGTCCATACATGAGAGATCTTTGTAACCAATCGGCTATTTCAGATCTAAGCATCTGAAACGCCTGGAACATGGAGACATACCAGGGGATATGAACTTTGCAGACACTCGTCTCGTGGATGCCAATGGCCTGGTCTTCTATGTCACTCCTTATGGTGGAAATGAAGTCGGTTAACTCGTGCCGAATCGTATTGAAATTGTAATTGGGTATTGTCAACATAGCCGTCATCTGGTCTTCGGGTTCTCGCCGTAAAAAAGGATCCAGCTTTGAGTCCCGATTTCTTAATTAACAGGTGTGGCTATCTCGATAAACTGCTTGGAGTGATGGCTTGGATACAACCTATTATTCTTAATTGTAGGTAACTAAAAGACAAACATCTGTCTCCGTTTCTATTTCCTGACGACCTTCAAACAGCGCTTTTACGTTGCGCTCGAGCCGTCAAAATGCGTCATTTTAATCGAGAGTTGCAGATTCTACCTACCAGTAAATCTTAACTGAAGGTACCCACAGCTTGTGCCTACATCTGTACCATGTATAGGACATAGAAATTAAAGATATATATTACCGGTTTTTAAAATAGTAACTCCAAAATATTTGAGTGGTGACATCTATTGATTATTAATGTTTCTAGCTAGAGTTAAATACAAATTCTCATGTAATCCTTTTTTTCAAATGGCGATGGAAGACAGTTGTGTGTCGATGCGTGCACGTCGAGGTAATTGATTTAAATCTAAATTATAATTGGATTTCTTGCGATAGTAAAATAATTAGATGTATAAAATGGTGGTAAACAGTTTTATTTTCGTGTAATTATATTAAACATGCCAGACACAATATTTTCATTTTTATGTCCTTTGCAAAAGGCAAATTATTAAAAGTAAGGACGCCTGCGCTAAGTCTAATAGGAATATACCTGATGCGTATGTCTAGTGTCTATCAACTGTTGACGCTCCCTCGCCTATATAATTGTGCATTGTCGTTGTCTAATTAATTTTTTTTAAGTAAGTAGTTATTTAGTATTAATTGCTTTTGTTCTCTCATTTCATCACAAATGTAGGCAATAGACGTTTTGGTACCAAGACGACCGATGTACTTCATAAAGTACATTGATAGATATTTTCTCATATTTGTGTTTGTTCCAGCTTTAACGGATAATGACATAGCGGAGGCTTTACGTGATTCTGAGTTAAAGTTAAACTTATGGGAAAATGATTCAGGTGAAGATCCGGAGTTTGTGCCGCCAGAACTTAACCAAAGACTATATGACCATCAAACCAGTGATTCGAGCAGTTTAAATGAAGAAAACATATGTATTCCTGCAGCTACCTTTCCGACGTTCTCCAGTAGTTCTAATATCACATGGACGTCATCACGGTCTCGCTCAAGAGGGCGTGGCAGAGGTGTTTCGCGTGGACGTGGTCGTGGCCGTAATCGTGGATGTGCTCTCAGTTTCAGGGAAAATACTACGCGACCCCAATCGTCGCATTTGTCAAACCGCCAAATTGCGATCAGTAATCGTCGACATAATGATGGCTTTCAAGACACATGAACGAAGGATACATTAGATTCATAAGTTACTCGATTGATGCAACCAGAATATATACAAAGAAACCATTCCATTGGGAATAGAATCAATTTTATAATCAATATATTTACAAACGATATTTTAACAACTATCGTCAACTGTACGAAGAGAACGCATATTTTGGAGACAGGGAATTATATGGGGCTAACTTTAAGAGAACTTAAAATATATATAAGAATACCAATGATAATGTCAGCACTGCATATCTACAAATTGATATGTACAGATCAAAAAATGGAAACTTCCCAAAATTGCGATGGCTATGATAAGGAACAGATTCTTTCTTATTAGATGAGGCTGAAGTCTGTTTATGATGTTGAAGTAACAGCAGAACAAAAGATACGAAAAATTTGGAAAATACAGTCGCTGTTTGATCGAATCTTGGAGGGCTGTCACGAACAAAATCGGTACAAAAAATGAGTATATATGAAATGATGTGCGAAATGTCCGATGTCCTTACAAACCGAACTCTGTTGGGATAAGGTGTTTATTTTTGCTACGCCGCAACACGTAGTTTGTGACATGGTGATTTATCAAGGTAATACCATATTGTCCCATCTAATCAGCCAAGGATTTGGTCTAGGCGATGCTGCAGTCTTACATTTGACTCGAACATTGGTTCCCGAGCACTAGTTCTTTGACCGGCTTTTCACCTTAACCAAACTCTGTGACGAACTGTTGAGGCACGGATTCGATGGCATAGGTAGAATAATGAAAAATGGTGTTCTGAAAAATTGCGTTTTAACAGAAGAAAATTTTTTTCGAAAAAAAGCTAGAGGAAGTGACGAAGTTAAACTTAGAGAGGACGGTAAACTTGCTGTTACCGATGCGTCTAGGTGACAAACTAGTTTTGATGATGTCCACTTGCCGTTGTGATCAAAACTACAACGAATGCGAGCGATGATCAAAAACAATCAAATGGTATGAAAGAGTTAGGGTACCTGTAGTTATAAAAACGTACAACCAAAGTATGGGTTGGGTTGACCTCACAGACTGAACGCTTTTTTTGCCCATCAGATAAACGGACCAAAAAATGGAGAATTCGTGTTATGTCACATCTTTTCGATTTGATAATAGTCAATATGTGGCTGCATTATTGCCTTGTACAAGTAGAAAAAGGTACGCATAAAAAAATATTATGCAGCTGCGCGAATATAAGTTGGATTTGTGCACAAAGCTTATTTCGGATAATGAAGGAAATAATGATGAAAACGAAGGTGATGATTATGACGAAATAAAGCCGAAACATAAGAAACGCAAAATGATTATAAAGCCAATAGTGTCGAAAATATACCGTAGAAAAGCAGCTGCGCATTTATCCGAATATGGAACAAAACAGTGGCTCCATAGAAAAAATGTATACGCTAAAAAACCTACAGTATTTTACAAAAAATGTGACATATTTCTCTGCTTTGTATCAAACAGGAATTGTTATTTCGATTTCCACCAAAATTTAGGATGGGCATGTAAAGTGGTGATGAACCCTGATTAATTTCTAAATATGTATCTAATTCACGACTGATTAATAAGTTCGTAATGTTAATTAATGTTTAGTTATTTTTATAAGAAACTAGCTTTTGCCCGCGGCTCAGCCCGCTTAGAAATACACTTAAATCCTCATTTTTTACATCAAATAGAGTTGCTAACATCGATACCAATCCGATCCCGTCTTCGATTTAACGTCCGTTGTCACGGTTAGTACCGATTCGATCTTATTCTCTATTCCAGTCCTGCGTCTCTTTTTCTTCCAATCGAGCTATCGCTCTCGATTACGATATCAATCCCGATTTCGATATTGAATCCGATTTCTTGTGAATTATTACACAGACACATATTAGAGGAAGATACAAAATATAAATGCATAAAATCCAGTATATATTCTATTTGTTTGCTAAATGTTATTTAAATCCATCCAGTCGTTTATGTGTGATTAAGTTACGAACAGTCAAACATCGACTCAAATAATCGCTTTTGTAATATATAATATTAGGGTGTAATATTGAAAAAGCCGCAGTGTAAAAACCCTATAGTTAGTTTTAATTTACTTTGAATTATCATTAATATGTTATTAATAATCATATAATTACAATCCGAATGTAATTATATGATTTGACACTGTCTCTTATTTTCGCTTTCACTCTTTCACCCCCTCACACTACATCTTACTCTCCCATCTCCGTCTCCACCCTCATCGCCCACTCTAACACGGCTTCTTTTCTAAACAAAGCAAACAATAAGCATGACCGACAAAATAAAAGAAAATAAATTACTTAATTTTTTTAGTTATAGGGAGTGATTCATATGTATATCTAAACATATACAAGAAATATACAGTGACCTATATTTTATGTACCAATTAATTATATCAGTTTTCCAAATGTAATCATATCATTATACAGATAAACAGACTGAAATATAAACCAACAATGATTTATATATGAAAAGATAGTGTGCTCTATTAGTACATTCGATTACAATAAATTTGACTATTGTTGAGTCATGGAAAAACATACAAACGAACGGAAATACAAACAAAGAAAAAGTAGGCTACGTACTTCCCGGGGGACTCAAACTGTTTCCATACCGAATCGCATCTGAATCGGTTCAGAATTTTAAGCGTAAAGAGGTAACAGACAAGCAGACACATTTATTAAAATCATATTATAATTGATCAATATTTAGTTACTTTTATAGGAAATATTTATAGGAAAAATTTAATTTTGAAAGTTTCGTTTTATCAGAAAATTTATACCTAAATATAGATAAAAGTTAAAATATATAGATTTTGTGTTTTATTTTTTTCTAATAACAATTTATACCCTTAAGCTATTCCATGTTCTACACAAATCATATAGTAACATAGTCACTCTGTCTTACATATAGGACATAGTGAAAAACCGTTTTTCTAGATGTAGGATTTTTTAAATATTTTTCCAGGGTATTATATCCTACTGTATCATATACTTATGACACTAAAATTTATACAGCGTACTCCAGAAAAAAGTGTCTCTCGTGGGCAGGAGGTTAATCCCTTTATTGATGACGTCTGAAATATACGTATCGGCGGTAATATTTAGCACCCAAACTTATATTATGATCTTCATTCTACTCGTATTCTATTTCGTTGCCTAAAGACAAACATTTCGTGAACGCGCTAGTGTCTGATCGCTATACAAAAAACGCTCACGCTGATTTTCGATTTTATCTCTTCGAATAGTTATCCACAGTGTCAAATTACATTGCATTTCTTGCCATCCCCTGAAGGCTGCAACAATGTATCCTCAGATGTGGGACTTACCGCCTGTTTGCAATGCCACGTTAGTTAAATCTTATTTATGCATCTTTGTTCTTTGTCTACTAAAGCTGTGCATTTAGAGGTAGTTTCGTCTCTTACTACAGAAGCTTTTGTTGCTTGATGTACATAGCAGATATACGTCTCGTTGGAATTTACCCAGTTTAATCTACTCAGATTGCGAAACTAATAACCAAGGCACTAGCAATCATTTAAATGATGAATATAATTTTAAAGTTGATAAGCATTTAAATATCGGTGTAAAATAAACACGCCGAGAAACTTGACAATTTGATCCACATGCTTAGTATTTTTGAAGCCGCAGTAAAGTCGGCAAAAACACATTTGAAACATGTTTTAAACTTAAACGAGTCCGCGTTAAGCTTTGAAGAACTGCCATCGTTGTTTTGCAAGATTGTTTCCAGTGTTTTAAGATGCCAATGACTTGGAGGCTTTTACTCCAGGTCAATTCTTAATCGGCCAGACCCTTAACACTTTCTGGGAATAACCCTTGGAGGGATGACCTGTTGTTCAATCTATTGTTGGGAAAAAACCTTTTTTATATGTATATACACACATATATATATATATATATGCCAGTTTGTTCAACAACTTGTTGCCATTTTGTAGGTAGTGGCATAATCCATTTTCTGTAGAAACTTTCGGACTACTGATCAAAAAACTGCGACAAGTATTATTAACAGTTTTGATGTTGTCCCTTGATGTTGACTGAACATCACCAAAGGAATTCTGAAGAGACTGAAACAGGTGAAAATCTGAGGGTGCAAGGTCAGGGCTATATGGTGGATGCATTAACTCTTCCCAACCAAACTCTCAATATTTGCTAAGTGGATAACGATGTGTGTGATCTGGCGTTATCATGGTGAAAAACCACACGCTTTCTGTTGATTAATTCCGACCATTTGCTATCTATTTCTTGCTTGAGTTTCATCAACTCTTGGCTAATGTTATTGTGGTTAATCGCCAACTCTTGTTGCTCCAGCTATGTATGTCGTAAGAATTAATATGTCGATCTTGCTCCATTTTTTCCAAAATAACATCGACTTTATCTGTAACAGGTCGTCCAGAGTGATGTTCATCTTTAAAATCAAAATTACCCAACTGAAAACGTTTGCACCAGTTTTGTGCTTTCCTGACCGACACTACATTATGTTCATAAGCGTCACATAAATTTTGCGGCTTGTGTCACATTTTTCCCAATTTTTGTAATAAAACTTCGAATTGTATTGAATTTCTAGGTTAGATTCATTCATTTTGGTGGATAGAAAAATTGAAAAAGTGGCGGGACACCGTTTTATTTATTATATATTTTTTTCTTAAAATGTTTAATGGTATCAAAACTAACCAGATACAAACAGCATAACCAAAGAGATTTTGTTACAACTTTTTACAATGTAATGCAATAATTATATTGGCTAAACATTTAGGCTTGCGCTACTTGATTTTTTATTGTTAACATCTATTTGAGGTGCGGGTAGTGAAACAATTGGACCCGAACAACGAAGTGAGACAAACGCCATTTTGTATTACGCATATAAAAAGTGCAAACTATATTTTTTATTATTAATTAGTTAGTAAAATAAGTGCCGTATCGAAATCGTTGGGAAAGGGGCGCCCCAGGTAGTGCACAAAAGATTGACATAGGTACGAGTTCGTCATCTATGAGGATGAGGTATGTGATACCTCGTTTCTAAGTTAATCAGCCTAGCAAAAGAATACAAGATCTAAAACATATCACTAAATTTATGAACTCATCAATTCATCTGTCCATGCTAAAGAACAGGTTCGAATAAATACAATATTGCCCTTTAAAGTGGTTGATTTGGGCTTTACTAACTGACTATTAGTAAAACATTTGGTCAGCGAAGCTTACTTTATTGAAAATTTGTTTTAAAGGCATGGCTGGACCAGAAGGTGTGACATTAATCTAGGATAAAGGTACAGTTTTGTTCATTACAAACAAACAGTATTATTTTAACGCGGTTTTTATTGTTTATAGAGTTCACTCCTCAAGAATCGCTATTCAAATAAAGCCTGCAGTACGCAAATTATATGGATAGCGAAATCGATCGTTAACAAAAAGAAACGTTGTTATGTCGCCCTTCCGTGCAAAACATATTCATCGTAGAGCATAAAGATATTGTCACATATAGACTAGTGGAATACGCTATAACTCATCATTAGCAATGAAATTATCTTCAAAATGATGTCTCAATCGTTTATTTTGGTCAAGCGAGATATGGTGTGCCTATAAAAGAATCACTTTGAGAAATAATATTTAAAAGCAGCAATCACGACGACAATGCACCTTTACCACAAACTTTATGTTATATCTACATTTACGACATATTTAATATTCAGTCGATCAAAATATTCCACATTTACTACTACTCAGCATTCATCGCAGCATCGCCGGCAAATTACCGTGACCGCACTAGAGGTCAAAGATTTCGGCCAACGTCGACGGATTATTACGGATTGAGATGTACAAATACTCTGAAAAAATGTGCTGAAATATATATTAATTAATATAATGGAAACGCCTAATTATTAAAGAGAATCCGTGTAGTTCACATAAATAATAAGTGAACCCCAAATAGTACTGGCAATAAATGCAATATTTTTTTAAATACGTACTTTAAAATAATAATAATATATAATAATATAAACTTACGCCTATTTCCCAGAAGGGTAGGCAGAGACTATACATTTCCAAATGGTACGATATTTGCATATCTCTCTTGCCTCCCTGACATCCATCAATATTTTCATGCAAGCTTGTCGGTTTCGGGTGTTTAAAATTTAGTTTTTTTTAATATGCCACCAATATGATATGCATAAGGTTTTCTAGGGCGACCCTTACTTTAAAATTTAATGTGTATTTAAAAAATACTCATTAGTACAAAAAAAGGTCCACTTGACATAAAATTCAACATTATTTCGATAAATTTAAAAAAATATTTATTAAACAAAATAAATCTTATGAATTATATAAGAAAAGCCTTTCGATTTTAAATAAAAAGATTCTACATGTAAGAGAAGGAAAGATTCTACATTATTGATTACGAAACAAAAAAAAACGTAAAATTTTTATTTAAATAAATATATCATGTTCAAACTTATAATGTTTTCCTTTTTTCCAACTACTTCAAAAAAGGAGGAGGTTCTATGTTCGTCTGTAACTATTTTTTTTTATTTTCATACCTCTAATATAATATTAATACTGTTTAGGATTGAATATTTACGTTCATGGTTTGAATCATACACTATAAAAGATTTTTCATTAACCTGATTAAATTAATTAAATAACGTTGAGAAATTTTTACCCATTGTACTTAGTTCCTTTTTTTCTGGCATAGTTTTTGTTCGATTTCTTGCTCTATTATTATTTTGCTCTATCATTGGCCTTTTGCCTTATCACTCTACACACACGAATCATCATGTCTAAAAAATATTGTCTTAAACCTACATTAATTAACGTTTTTACCAATGCATCCAACTAATTACATGGAATAGCTAATCCTCCACGTTATCAATGGTATATCCCATGCTATCTATATTAAAATCCTTTCTCGATTTCATCACAAGCGAAGTCATGCACAGCCATCGGGATATCGAGCGTCCTTTCAGCCAAATTTCTATCATTTAGATTTAGATGTTAATATATCCTATCTGTAATTTCACATTGCTTCAATAAGAAGTAATCTCAAAATTTTGGTATTTGTAACCTTAACACACTTATTTTAAGAATACTATTGGAGCGCTGAAAATTGATTGCACGCAATTGGTCCTACCTTTACAGTTGTATATTTGTTTCAAAACATATTGATGTTCGATCCTCAGATTTTGTCAATTATTAATACAATTAAGGATTATTTGACTTTTTTTTTGTATCACTGTGTGTTCAATGATGCAATAATAAAGATCAGGTAAATTGTTTTGTTTTTGTCTCTTAAATTATGAATAACCTGCAATGTTGGATATTTTGATATATCTTTACGCTACTTTACATAGTTTTATCGTTTAGTATAGAAGATAGTATGTTTTTCTTTTAATTAAGAGTATTTTATTTGTACGATGGGTTTCGTGTGTGTTTTATTAAAAGGAAATAGGACAGGAGTACCATATAAAGAAAAAAAAATACCGAATAGGTGTCAATAATTATTAATAGGACCGTCGACATTTTAGTTGCGACTTTTTCGAAATAGTATTTTTGTCTTGTAAAAAAACCCTATGGAATGTTTCAATTTCTTATTTCTCTTTGTTATCACATAACTAAAACTAAAAATAAAACGCAATTCCCACCTGAAATTGTTTTTATTTTTTTTTTATTTACTGAAATATGTCATGTTCACTTTTTTACATGTGCCAGTGTTTTTTTTTCTGCGTAAATGATCTGGAATGTAGATAATTTTATAACAAAATTAATCTCGTTTTTAACAATGTGTAACACTCACTACTTTGGATACAAAAAAAAATGTAAAAATGTCCTAATACGACCGCGTTAAGGTCTGTTACCAATCTTGGCGGCTACTCAGCGAGGGCCCGTAGCAGTTTGTGTTTTCCTTGCGTCGCGGTTCTTCGGTTACGAGGTATAATTACATTATTTTTGTATTATCTCTTGCAGAATAATAAAGAATAATGAGCCGTAGCAAGAAAATCTTGAATATAGCGTTACCAATTGAAAGTAAAGATAATGGTCAGGTGGGTAATAAATAACAAGCCAAAATATTTAATTATGTATTAAACAACTGTCAAGTAGCTCAAATACCTTTGACCAAGAATAACCCTTTCCCACACTAGTGATGACTTAATTCTTCCAGAAAATACTTTTAGCAATAGCGAGATACAGTGTAGTAGCTAGGGGAGGGCGGCGGGGGCGGCGGGGGCGGCCCGCACCGGGTGCCACCCATTTAGGGGTGACACCCAAATTCATCCGACCGCAAATTTTAATTCACAAAAAATGCACAACGAAAGAAACTTAACCATACATCAGTTCTTCCACATGTAAAAAATCGCAAAACGCTGGCAGATTGCATATCTCCGACTTGTAATTTTTTTTGTGAGAATAATAATTACATATCTATTAATTAATTATCGTTGAAAAATATTCTGTGGACTTTTATTGTTTCGCGGTGAGCTCAGTGGGTTTATCATACTCAACATTCTGAATGAAATGACGTACTGAATATATAATATACATTCAGCATAATAATTATAATTTTACATACTATTATTACATTCTTATCGCCACCACAGCTTAGTCTATCGGGGATTCTCCCGTAATGTAATTGTTATTATTTTCATACGTAGTTCTAACTATTGCTCATTTGAGCGATGATTTCCCTGAATTTATTATTCCTTGTCATCTGTGGCTAAATGGATTAATGGACAAGGTAAATGGATTGCATTGTTTAATATTTTCTTGTTATAAACGATGACAAATAAACACAAACCTCAAATACAGCTTAATAATTAACTTGGAAAAATTAAAAAATAAGCTTTAAATTATTATAATATATTAAATATTATTAAGAGAACAAATAAGTTTTCGCCATTTTGAGAGAAATGGCATGGCACGAGGCTTACGTTAGAATTCGCAGATGATAGCCGGCTTGAAATTAGGTTGCTCATTCAAGAACAACATAACCCTATCGTATGATTAACTTTAATTTAGTTTCTTATATTTTTTTTTATCCAAAAATGTTAAGTTTGAGCCAAACAAGCGTCGTTTGCGGTAACTTTTATTTTTCTTCTTTAATTTAAAAAAATCTGCAGCTGAGGTACATTGATTGCTCTTAGAAGCATATAGCGAGGCTGGCTTGAGTGAGAAAACATGTCGCGAGTGGTTTCAAAAGTTTAAAAACGGTGATTTGGACATAGAAGACAAAGATCGCAGTGGGAGGCCAAAAATGTATGAGGATGCAGAATTTGAGGAATTATTGGAAAAAGATTCGTTTCAAACACAAAAAGAACTTGCACTTATTCTATGCACTTATTCAGCTAGGTGTTTCAAGTTACTTAATCCGAGCGAAACAATCACTGGAACTCTATACCGAACACAATTGATGAGAATGAACCGAGTTCTAAAGGAAAAACGCCCTCAATACTACTCCAGACACGACACAATTATTCTTCTACATGATAATGGTCGTCCGCATGTAGCGGTTCCGGTGAAAAACTATCACTGGAACTCTATACAACCAGAATAAATAACTACAGTCTTTTTCTCGTTGGTGATACAATATCCTTCCAAATAGTTAATTAAACACGATGCGAACGTTGAAGCCACTAATATGCGATGCGTATTTTGTTCCTAAATTATAACCCGTCAGGTTATGGCAGGTCAATTTGGATTTATCATAAAAAGAATTTGCATTTGTAAACGATTGTTATTTACAACTTCACATACCTTTTTGCGTTTAAATGGGTTTAAACTTTTACCTCCACATTTACGGAAATATAATTTGTATACGTCTTTTATCCTTTCGAATAGATGTTCTAGATAAAGTTTTGTTAAATTAATTTTATTATAGCGAGAAGGCATTTTTGGAAGTGAGCTTAAGAAGTTGGTTAAAATGGTTGAGTTGATTTATCTTTCAGTTGTTTTAGCTATGTAAATTGCATCTGGTATATTATAAGAGCTGTTCTTAACCCAAAGTGGTAACTATCATACCGAATGTGTTTAAGAACATCTCTCTATACACTTTCAAATGGCCTCTATCATCATCAGCATTAAGTTTGTACACTAAACTATATATACGAGGGCTGTTATTTATGTGTCCGAAATATCAAAAAGAAACAAATATCTATTCATTTAATATGGTATTATTACTTTTCAAAATATTCGGCATTATGATTGATGGCACTTTGCATATGGTGAAACCAATTTTTATAGCAGTTTTTTCACTCTGAATGAGGTAGCTCCAAACTGTACCTTTTGAACCCTTCAACGGCCTCTTCGCGGCTCTAAAAACGTTGACCACGTAATTAATTATTCACGCTTGGTAATAAATAGAAATCATTGGGTTCGAAATCGGGGTTGTTCGGTGGATGACCCGTCGCTTCACTCTTTTGATCTTCCAAAAGCAGAGTTGTTTCGGCCGCCGTGTGATACCTAGCATTGTCATGATGCAATATTTATGCGTTGTCCGTTACTCTTTCTTATTTTTTCCAAAACTTCTGACAAACAAATAGTCAAGTATCACTCGGAATTAACCTTTTTAAGATTTTATAGTAACAATGTAACCACATATCTGTTTATGTTAAAAAAGAGGCAACCATTTGCTTAAAAGTGCTTTTGACACAAATCACTTTTGTTGGGTTCGGCTTATTTTTGAACACCACATCGGTGACTTGTTTAGTTTTGCAGTCATACGCATAGATACAAGATTCAGTACCTATGTAGGTATTATAAACAGCTTTCGATGCACCGTGATTGTATATTTTTATCATCTTTTTGCACCAATCATACGAGCCTGTTTTTGATCAATGCTTAAATTGGGCGGAATGCAACGCTAACAATTTTTTTTACAGTCAAATTTTCGTGTAATATCTTATATGAGCAAGTAATACTTATGAGATAACTTTATCACGCGATATGTAACATGATGATCTTGCATTATTAGTTCCTGCACAGCATCGATATTTTGTGGCACAACAACCAATTTAGGGGAAGCTTCTTTAGATTCGTCCGGGAGCATAGACTGTCCTGATAGAGCATATGCCATTGACCGGAACAGATGATAGTCAGAGGTCGTAACGTCTTGTGAATACGGAGGGTGGGGTAGTGTTTCCCAATCAAGTGTGTTCAAATAGTTTTTCACCGGAACCGCTACATGCGGACGACCATTATCATGTAGAAGAATAATTTTGTCGTGTCTGGAGTAGTATTGAGGGCGTTTTCTCTTCAGAGCTCGGCTCAATCTCATCAATTGTGTTCGATATAGAGTTCCAGTGATTGTTTCGCTTGGACTAAGTAACTTAAAATACACCACACCTAGCTGATCCCACCAAATACACAGCATGACAGAATCTGCTTTTGGGCTGTCCAGCCCAAAAGCAGATTCATATCATGTCCAAAGCTTTGTTAAACTTTAGTGTACTACATAGTACAGTAACAAAACAAACATTCTTAATAGCTGGCCATACTCAAATGGAAGTTGATTCCGTGTACGTCTGTATTGCACGAAAATTAAAATACAGCCAAATAAAACTTCAAAGTGACTATGTTACTAACACCAAAGAAGCCAAAAAAATACCATCCCCATTTGAAACAATAGAGCGGAAACATATTTTTTAAGGATTACAAAACGTCTAAAATACTATTCAATTACACCAGGAAAAAATTAAAACAACCCAACGGTAACTGATCACATGGCGATATTATATGAATCGCAATAAGTAATAAAATTAAAGGTTGATTTTTCTTCTAAATGAGAAGATCTTCCATACAGGCCTAAACGCTTTGATGCCGTTTCAAATTAGGGTTTATCGAAAGGGGTAAGATTACCTATGAAAAATGACGTCACTTGCAGGAGCTAAAAACCCCTCGATTGCAGTTTTTATGACAGTTTGCCTTATAAGTAGAAAATCTTATAGTTATAAATATCATTATTAATATTCGTAAGATTTAAACCTAAAAAATAATACCAATGAAAGAATTTTTTATTAAGTTTTTAAAATTAAAGTATTAAGTGATAGATAACAAAGTAATAAGTATAGGTAAGTGACAACACAAACAGTCGATTTATCAATCACCTTGTGCGTTTAGAAGTATTTAGAGCACCTACTCTTATTAACCTTAATAATTCTGTAAGACCAAAAATATTGACAATGAAAGAATTTGGTTAGGTACTGACTAGTAATTATTTTCATAAAGTTTTGTAAAATTTAAATACATATTGTGTAAGTTTAAAATACCTAATTGAACAGAAAATTAAATCCCAACTTTACAATCTTTTGCGTATTTTAATCAATCATCACATCAGCCTCACCTCCCTATTGCAAGAGCTCAGGCCTACTCTCGAATGAGGGTCCTTAGACCTTACTCCACCACGCTGGCTCCACTGCGGGTTGGTGGAGATTTATTTTATTCAATACTTAATTGAAATTTATATTATTAAATCTATCAATGGTTAAATACTTACTAAATAAAATTATAAAAAAAAACTATGAAACAAAAGCACCTATCTGTCAGAATGATTTTATGTTTTATTTCATTGTGTATACATACATAGATTGCATTTTTGTTCATGTCAAAATGTCTCTTTTGCTTCTAAATATTGAAACAAAATACTATATGTGACATAAACAAATATACGAGCAGAAATGCGAAATCTATAATTGATATATTAATAAGATAAAAAAATGTAATAAATTACTTGTTTTTTAGAGTTCCGAGTTACAATGGAAAAAACGGTACCCTTATAGTTTCATGTCCGTCTGTCCGTCCGTCCGTCCATGCATATAAGGATGCATACATATGTCTATATACGTCTTCTAATTTTTAAATAAAGTGCATAAAAAGCTTATGCAGATTATTTAAAAATTACAAGACGTATATTGATGAAATTAATAGTTATAGATGTCCTGTATAAGCCGCTACTTAATTTGAAAGTTAAATAAAAAATAAATATTACTGGGGAGACATTGCATACATGCAACAGAAGCTGAAAAAAATATTTTCAGTAAATATCAAAGTGTGGTATATATTCGACAGTTCTTTTAAAAACACTAAGAATTCTAAGCATTTTCTCTGATTACGTAAATAATTTCGGAAATAATCACTCCAAATGTAGCAGAAATTGTGTCCCCCCTGTATTTTCTAAACCGTATGTCCAAAAAATATGAAAAAAATAACGAAAGTAATGCGTAAAAAATACTTTCAACCAAAAATTATTTTGAACATGATCGGATATACTGTTTTTGAATTGTTGCCGAAAAACAACGCTTCCCAACAAAAGGATATAAATGCTATGAAGATACGCTCTCTTGTTGTGATTTACACTCTTGCTGTGATGCCCTTGCACTTTAGTTTACACTAGTTTAACAGTAACAGTCGACGTACCTAGTTGCTTTTCTAGTTATTGGCGACTAATGTGCTTCTAACTATTCTGTGCGAGAAACATAGAAAAAGTATAACAACGTACTTTTTTCATTCGTAGTGCATTTCTTTGTAAAAATGGCTTCGGAACCCTATGATGAACATGATATAACATGTAAAAGCATGTCAACTGGTCAAATGATCAGTTAAGCTATTATCACGGGCTTTGAGCGCAGCGACTGAATCAAGAAATTCCGTAACGAAAATAAAACCTAACACCCCTCACTCCGCCTACCGTGTAGCTCGGCCGACCGTTCGCTTATCGTGTATGTCTATGGTGCGACTGTAGGAAGCTCGCACGGATCGAGACGAGCTCCTCCGAAATCGAACGAATACGTAAGCAGCTGTATGTGAGAAAATATATAGGTGTATAGGTATCTATCATATCTTTGTAATGCCACCCTCACCGCATGTGCCCCGTAAGTATACATGTAGGTATATATGTATACATGGGTGTACCTATGTACAACAGTGAATAGCAGTTGCTGATGAATAGCTCTACGTGTAAAATTTGTGTATAAAGTGTTTTAAATATGAATAAACAAAGTGTATTTATTAATGAAGAAAGTGATAAAAAACTTGAATTAATATCAAAGAATAAAAAATATTTCATAAATAAATAAATAATTATAATTGCATAAGTTGATAAAAAATGCTATGCAATAGCTTTACCGCGGCAATCCCCGAGTGCCACACGTTTAATATTTTTTATTTATATCTTCATATTATTATCGGCCAAAAATAGAATAGTTTTTTTTTAATACCTGTAAAACTGTCAAAAGTCAGATAGGACTTAATGAAAGCACACACTCGATATACCATCAATATTAGAGAAATATTTTTTTAGAATCAATTTGAATTATTTTGTTCAATAGAGTTCCTCAAAGAGTACCTTTTATTATGAAGCTTTTTTGAATTCCATTAAAACGCAAATCGGAACTTAATCCATACGGGTTAGTATTCTCGAACACATTTCGTTTTTATACGTGGTTTGATTTTTTAATATACATGAAATGAAAACCTTCTTATATGTATATTTATGTATATATCGTCATAGATAACCTCTTTGTTTATAAACCGATTTGAATGATTATTTTTGGATTAAATTAGGTAGTTCCATGGTGACCCCATTTAGATTTCACTGGTATTGAACGTTGGACCTACATTCACCAGGTAATTCCCCAAAATCAAATCTATAACGATTAAGGTATTGCTAAGTTTTTGACGGTCCCGAAACGTCCTCATTAAGGCTATGAACGAGCTAAACTAGATTGGACATGAGGTATGAAGGCATACAACGGAACTCCTTAACAACAAAGAGCACAAATGTGTAGATTGAATTAAAATTAATCATATCATCATATGTCGCCAGAAGAAGTAACATTGAGAGTATTTTTCCTATAAATGAAATTCTTCAACTGTGAACAGCACACTCTTGAAAATTTGCATACAAGCTGCGCTAACCATGGATACCGTCTTTGTACATCAGATGACGAGCTAGCCGTGAAGGTTTTTTTCTTACAAAAGGTGAACAACATAGACTTGAAATTTAATATACAAACGATTGTGATGATGGATCTTGTTCTCGTACACCATAAGACAATGTAGCCGTTAGGGTTTCGTTCTACGATGGAACGCTTCAACATTTAACATTATAGACTTAAAAAATTCACGCTTCCAAGTTATACTCGTTAGAACAATAATTTTATAACATATCAGTTATTATAAATCAGATTACAACGTAACTAGGTACATATTTTATGATAGATAAGTAAAAAAATTGATATCCAACAAAATATTTTTTCTATTCAAACTCGAGTATGTTACAAAATAATTCATATATGAAATATCTTTAGTCAACCACATTTCTATTAGTCTAGTCAACAAGTGCTTTTTAGGTCAAACTTTTTTTCAGTTTCCGAAAAATATGAACGAGGTGTCATTCGATTCGTAATAAGCATGTAAATGATTTTTGAAGAAATTAAAGTACCACTCGCAAAAATTACAAAAGCTGTAATCATTTAACAGAAAAAAAAAATGGGTTTGATTTTTCGCAAATATGTCAAAAACTGTTTGAGATTTTTCAAATTTGAAAAAGTGTTTTTTTGAAAATTTAAAACAATTTTTTTATTACTTAGAAACTCATTTGCTATTTAACATTTTTTTTTACGAATTATAATTAATAATAAGGAACCATTTTTTTTTATTCATAATTGATCTTGTTCTTTGATAATTAAAAAAATGTTTTTATTAATTTTTTTATTTATTTAATTAACATTTAAATTTTTTCTCTATTTTTTTCCTTTTTACTTAATGAAAAAAAAATCATGTATTATTTTTGAGAATAAATATTTATTTATATTTTTTTTTTCAATTTTAAATATTCTGTTCTTTTTCATTCCATCATTCTCACCTGGTTTTTTTTTTTGTTTATACTTTTAGAACTTATTTGTTCTCTATTAATTAAGGAACAAATTTAGTCCAAGATTGAAGTTATTAAAATCTTTTATCTATATTAAAATAATCTATATTAAATATCTTTTAAACGTAAGTTAAAAAAAATGGATCGACAGTAATATTAAAAAAAAATCAATTATTAATGAATCTTAATTATTTTTAGTCGAAGTAAATTGTTGATAACAAAGTGAAAAACATCTAACATTTTTTCATTTTTCCAACGGAAAATATGTTCTGAAACCTTCCAAATATAGCTCCAAAAAAGGAAAAAAACTTCAGATTTGTTATCCAACAATTGTCGTATTTTCAATATTCATGTTCAAGTTGGAAAAAATTATTAATTTACTAATGGATAATAGAAAAACTGCGATAAAAATTTTTGAACACAAATCATTATTCATTTATCTATCTCCTAAAATCCCGATTTTTGTTCATTCCTCAATTTTCATATTTAATATGTTTAAATATATATTTTTTAAGTGTTCGAAGTGGGCGTGGGTTGCACAAGTCAAAGTGTCCGTAATAAGACGCATTCTCAACTCTCTGAGAAAATTATAAAAATTGGTCCTATAGTTCCAGGAGTTGAGACTTTTTTTAGAAAATTTATTCCTCTTTTTAAATTGGAAAAATCTCAAATATTTGCGAAAAATTAAACCCCATTTTTTTTAATGTTTATATAACTCGGGAGCGGTACTTCAATTTTTTTTAAAAAGCGCCTACATGCTATTCCGAATCGAATTACACCTCGTTCATATTTTTCGGAAACTAAGAAAAAAGTTCTACCTAAAAAGCACTTGTTGACTAGACTATTGTGGACGCGTCACGTTTTGATGCTCGATGTGAAGTTGTGGCGAGATCTTAAGCAGATTTTTTACATCAGCACACACGTTATATTTTGCACTGGACCGATGTCGTTGCTGTCTATTGGGAGAGTAAATAAAATCGGCCAATTACGAATGCGATTCACACATAAAGTCTCTGTAAGACCGTACAATGCTGCATAAACACTACATACTTTATAATAATGGTTAACGAAAAAAAAAAAATAAATAAAATTAAACAAGAAATGCTGAAGAAAACACAGTTCTCGTGTGGCGAGCCGTCAATTTTTTTTCTTAATTTTATTTTATTTGTTTTTATAGCGACTAGAGTAATACACACTGTGTAATTTCATGCATCTACCTATTGCCATTATCAAAATCGAGCAAACTTCAAAACAAACTATATACTTACGTTTCTTGTATAGGAGGAGATCCTTTAATTTATCGTTTCATCGTTTTTATTATTTGTAGTTACAGCAGCAACACACTATAAAAAATTCAACTGTACCTATTAAGATTCACAAGATACAGCCCGCCGAGATGCATGGAAAACGTAGGCTTAGTTACAGGTTCACATTGATACCCTTTGGGCACAGAATCCCAATAATATTTTTAAGTGACAATCAAATGAAAAAATATATTTACATGAGTAGCATATTTTATAAGATGCTTAATTTCTAATTTCTTTCCGAGTTTCTGGATAAAATGTTTGTTACCACCGCACAACAACGGCATGAGATGAAATTTTTCACAAAGTAAGCAGATTATCGTAAAAGTACCTAAGTAATTACGGTAATATACATATTATAAATGCTGTCCATGTTCACGAATATATTTGAAAGTCGAATATGTCTTAAAAACCATTTTTATCTCTGTTCATGTTAGGTTTAGCCCGACCGTCATTTATATATTAATTATTCTACGTTAAAGATGATTTATTAAATACAGTTTTAGACTTCAAAAAAATCTGCACCTACAAGAGTATTGATTTAAGAACCATCACTACTAACTAAAAACCATCCATAAAACCGCCATCTGTCTGATGATTTGCATTAAATATTTCTATATACCTGGGCGATTGTTAACACAATAACATGGCTACATCTTGACTAATGAACTAATGAGTTCATGAGCCAACAAGCGCAACGGAAAGCACTCCATTTGCGTCTGTAATTTGACAGTTCAAATATATTTGCCTCAAACTCGTAGATGCCACTCATTTCACAGCGTGATAAGAGTTCATTGACTCGCAGCAACAGTATAAAATACCACTATTAATAATATGAATACTAATACTATTATATGGCTAGCGGCACACTAATGCAAGTAAAGCACGAAATGGCGCTGCGATATGCGCAATCTAGTGGAACTCTTTGACGACTACAGAATATCCGACTATGTTGCAGAAGATAGTTTTATTTAACTTTTTTCATGTCACATATGAAAATTTTGATACAATAAGGAAAGCAATAATTTCTTTTCATTTATTTATATGTAAAAATTTTTAATAACATCGTAGTGCACATGCCATTGTTATTAAATATTAGCAAAAAACACAACATAATAGCGAAAAACACATTAATAAACTGTTCTAAACGTTTCAAATATGAAACGTCGTTTTAGACATATCGGTGATCTTAAAAAATCAAGACAAATTTGAAAACGCGGCTTAATTACATGGTGGAACAATTTGTCTAGGCCCAATTGAAATATTCGGTCTTTGCATCATTTTATTAAAAACTATTTAATATTGTTAACCGCGAACCTCGTCTTGTGCAGTTTTACATCACTTGACCGTAAAGGCGCTTAAAGTTAATAAAACACTGCAGGATTTTGATTTTTTTATTTTTCAGGAAGCAAATGGTTCACAGCATTGGTGGGATACACTGGTCTTACAATACTGGGCCGAAACATGCTCGGTTCCTGAGTTTTCTTATTTTATTAGTATGCCAGCTTAGTATAAATAAGTACCCAAATACACATAATAAAAAAAGAACAAACAAAACAATTCTTGAGAAACAACGATACAGGCTGCTGTTCCAGTCATTATTACAATTAATTCGACAAACTTTTATTTCGTACTTTTATAACCTACACACTGTACTAAATCACATTTTCTAATTAGTTTCATTTGGAAAACGTATATCACACTAAGAATGCTTTGTACAAAGTAAAAACGCACTTTTGGAATCTCCACAATTAACATAAGAGAAATAGAGAAAATAATGCTCAGTGATTTGAGATGTCTTCAAAAGTTTTACAATGTCAGTTTTATGTTATTGACTTTTTACGAATATGATAATAAAAATTATGGCATAAGTAAACAATAATTCTAACAGTGATACAACCTTCGTCAGAGTGATACATGCTTTACACTAAAAAGATGTCCCAAGCATTACGAACATTATTTTACTAAAATATAGATATAAAACTGATTTTTGTCTCTTTTTCTTTATACTACAAAGCAAATTACTGCAACATTATACATTGCCACTTAGGACTTATTAGTTTGGAGTCTTAAATGAACAACCGCGCAGTTAGCTAACGAGAGTGATCGATCTAACACGTGTGAAATTGATCACTTTCGCTTGTGGCGGCGGGCGCCAGGCACCCCACCTATGCGTGTGATGCATCTGTACCGATCAAAATTAATTCTCTTTATAATAAATATCACACCATTTTCAATTTGAACTGTTCACAGATATATTAAAAAAAAATGGGAGTTGTAAAAAATGCAATTACCCTTTGTGACGTAACCGATGACAATAGACAAAATTGCTCAAATACATAATTATATACTCTATGGGGACACTCCAATTACAAGATAATTTACAAATACTCTAACCCTCTAAATATTAACTAGTATATTATAATATAAAGTGATCTATTTACACATACGAGCACATCAGATGTGACGTGTCAACACTCTCTTATGCATTTTATTAATATATATTTACATTGACTAAAAAATATTAAATTTCAAAGAGCATTGCATTTTAATGAGCCTAACTCGTTTGAATGTTGCCATAATTTGTAACGATTGCTGCTCTCACAACTTTAGGGAATTCCATATGAGTCGCAGTTATTGAGCTCAATGCATGAAGCTGCCACCATGCCCAGATTCAGCCCAACAGACAAGAAACAATAAGCGAGATATTTCGATTGTAAAGGAAATAACTGTGAGAATACATTCCTTATTGTTTAGAGAATATGTAAATACAGTATTTAAAATCAGTTAAATTTAGTTATGAGATACACCACAAGAACTGTACTTAAGTAAAATATTGTCTATGAAATTAAAACTTATTTTTCAATGTTTTATTAAAACTAAGATTTCAGTACTTACTAGAAAATAATTAAATAGTCACATTAAATAAAATCATACTCAGAAACAAGTAAAACATATCAGTTTAGATGATTATGGTTAACAAATATGATGCAACAGAAAAAACGAGTTTTTTTTTTTTAATTCACTTCAATACAAATAGGCCATATGAATACACCATTTAGTTTGTCAATTTAATTCATTTAATTCACATTAACGGTGTAGTATGTATTAAATGACATATTACAAACTATATAATACATCAATTTAAATAAAAGATGTTACAAATAACCACATTTTAAGTATTGTACTTTGAATTTTTTTAAACTTTTTCAAACTTTGCAATTATGAAGATGATCTTAAGATCGATGTATTGCACTACAACATAACTAAGGAATAAATTACAAAATTCAAATAATGACCATTATCTTACTGAACATTTTACAAAAGGGTTAAGTCGAATTTGAAATTAAACTCCATTAAATGGATAATAGCACTGTACTTTAGAGAACAATAATACAATTTCAACAAATACATGACGGATATAAAAAAATGACCCATATTTGAAACACTTTGCTATTTTTTCACTAAAATGATATAAAGTAACTTGTAATAAACACATATTTACTTAAAATATCTATATCAAAGTAATCCTGTGTTCATTATAGAAAAAATTTGTGAAGCTTAGTGACTTATAGTTTGTTATTATGGCACATACATGTATAAACTGATGAACATTGAGCCACATTTTATGTTGTCTTATCTATAAAATATTTTTACATAATTTTCAAACGTTTTTTGACAAATATATGATGAGACAACTTTGTGCTAATATTTTTATTTTTCTCTTAGTTATATTACTAATGGAAAAATTTAAATTGTCTCTTCAGGAAGAAAATATATCAGAAGTATAATTTTAATCACATTATGATAACAACAACAAAGAATTTTTACATATAATATGCCAATATTTTACTAAAGGTAAAATTTATGTAGTACTGCAGAGAGAGTTATAGAATAATATTTTCACTCTGCAGTAATTTTTTTTTATTCTGAATGCCTTATTTATTAGTGTGATACATTATTAATCATTGAAAATTTTTACCAAAACTAATCATTAAAGATCCCATTACGTTAAAAAAAAAGCACAAATCCATCAGACATGTCAAATGCTAACAATAAATATTTTATTATTCCAAGACTGCGAAATCCAATTAAAAATGTTTTTTTTTATTTTCAACTTATTTTCATTTATTAAGTAGTGTGTATTTATTTCTATTACAGTAAAATAACACTGTTACAATTAAATATTATACTTGAACTAAATTCATAATTCTGCTCTGCTCATAACATAGGGCACTCTTAGATGTGAAGGCTTATAATTATATATTTTTATTAAATTTGGAAATATTGTAATTTCTAAAGTACTAAATGTCACCTAGATTCTAGTGATAATTCAAAACACTTTCCACTGTAAATCATAAATTTGAATCTGTGCAAAAACCATAGTTATTTTAGAGTGCCTTCACAGTATTGTGCTCACCCTATGGAATTCCCTACACATTGCAAAACATGATGTATCTTAAATACTTTAATTGCACTTTCATTTAATTTTTCAATGACAACTTCTATACAATGAAAACAAAATATACGTCGTAATATCACATCGTCATAATGACAGTCTACAGTGAAATTGCAAATTTCAAAATTCTACTGAGAAAAATTTATCTTCATACACAAATGAATTAAAGTACACATACCAAAAAAAAAGTATCTAAATCATGTTTGAAGGATGTTTGCATAAAAAGTTCAATAGCCATCGAAAAGCTTTGAAATTAGGATGTTGTCTTTTGTTATATGACTAGAATAAAAATTTATATGAAGGGCCTCTTGCACCACCTCCTTTTAAACTCATTTTTAACTAAAAGTCACTTTTAAAATTAGCTTTGTGTTCCATGTCTTTCTCTTAGTGAATTTTAACCTGAACAACCATTAAAAGGAGGATATGGAACCCAAACTTTATTTTAAGTGACTTTTAATGCCAGTTTAAAAGAAGATGGTGGAAGAGGCTCTCAATCTGATTTACTCGTCGCAGAAACAATTTGTTGAGCAAATACATTCAAAACCTTCTGTAAAGCGACTGTACTCACTGTCACTCACATATGCATAATGAAATAGGATGTGCATGACAATTTTATAAAAATGATAAATGAGCTATCAGTAAACAAATAATTCTTATGTACCAATTTATGAATTACGAGTTAGTATAAAAATAAAATAATAGGGTTACCCTTTTATTATATTATAAAGCTTATAAATTACAAGCCTATATATTAGATAGGCCTAATAATATCGAATAGTATCATTATTAGTACAAAATTGTATAATCCACTGAAGGATATATTGTAAGCTGTAAAGTTTTAACACTAGCATTTGAAATCAATTAATGGCCCTAATGATTAATGTCCATCTCATAAACCAATATCTTTTTATACACCAGTTAGCCTCGACGAGCTTCATTTTATTAGCATAATTTGAAAAACGACTTTCGTCTACATCCATATTGAAAAATTTTCTTAAAGTTCAATTAATACACGACAATGAAAATCTTTTAACTATCTTTTTACCTTTAATATCATGATTTCCAAAATTAATGAATACTTGAAATTATTACAGACAAAGAAGCAGATATGATTGAATATATCATTTACATTCTATATGCTTCATGACAATTTCTATACATCATTTATCTCAATTTTATGTGCCACTTTATACTAACATATAATATAGTGGGACAAAATATTAAAATTGCAAAATCTAATTTTAACAAAGTTCTTGACTACATATTATAACCCTAAAACCGCTACATAATTTTGAAGATCCTATCACATTGTAATTAATATTGCTTCTTTTGATATGAACCGTAACAACGCGACGACAACGTTGTGCGAACTTTTTAAGTTATAGTAATAATATACATATTTTCATTCAGTAGTCGTGAAACAAGTATCATACACATGTATTTACCAATTATCATTGTTTTAACTATATATACTAGAAACACCACATTCTCATACAAATCCCGCTAACTTTGGAAATCACCATCTGCCATCAATGCCCGTCATAAAGCACATAGGCATAATAAAAGGAAAATATATCCTAAGCTGCTTATGAACCTGGTAGAATAAAGGTAGTGATGCTAATACATAATTTAACTATTCTTTGACAATCATAACCTACTATTCAACTGTCGTATTAAAAAAGTTATGATTAATGGAAGATATAAAATGAAAGTGCAAGTAGAGTATTACTGGCAGCTGTAAACTATTAGAACCTTAACAACACTAGTCTGCGAAGCTGCGACATATTAACATTATTTCATGATCTTATTGTACATGTTTCGTAACTACAACAATTTAAAAATTACTGTTCATGCTCTGTAACAGGTAAGTGTTCCTTGCTTAGGTAATTATTTACATTTTCACACGACACTTTAGTAGTCGAAGAACTGGCCCGGGCGACCTTAACGATCTTTAGCAGTTCAGAGCCAAAAGAGTCAGGAATAAAAGTGCAGGACCATTCTAAAAACAAATATATAACATTATAATACAGCACCCTAGTGATGCATCGATGTGACGTGTAATATAGACGTAACCTCGATGTGTTCACGACCGACTTCGAACCGCCGAGAGCGGCTTCGCCGGCTACCAGATAAAATCGGCGTCGGCGAGACAGTAGAGCGCGGGCCCTAACTGTGGTGACGCGGGCGCAAGACAAGGCGCGGGCGGTTGAGAGGGCGCAGACGGCGCACAGGGGCGAGAGCGGGGCGCACGGCCACGGAGACGCGCGGCCCGGCTGCGGCGCCCCCCCGCACCCTACTTACTCTCACCCGGCTCTGGCGGAGCCCCACCAAAATCTAGCTGATAACCTCCAGCACGCGTCATTTCCTCCATGCTGGGTTCTTTACATTCATGGCCAGCATGACCACTACCACCGCAATTCCAGCAGGAAAGTTTAGGTGGTGCATACAACACAGGTACAAAACCAGCATAATGACCGGCGCTCGCATAGGGCGTCGGTTCACCGTTAGCGAAAGGCGGAGGTGGTGGTCGATACGCGGCGCTCGGCGTCGGGTAAGCGGCGAAACCCCGCGGGTAAAGGTACGGTATGTGCGGCGGGGCGGAGGGCGCAGGACCGGGGCCGGCGGGCGTGAGACGTCGCGGTGCAGGCGCGGGCGTACCGGGCGGCGAGGACGTCGCACTCGAGCCCGAGTCCGAAGAAGAACGCGGCGGCGGGTAATGCGGCATCGATTGCCGTTTCACGCCGTTCATCTTCTCCACGGATCGTAATTGCATCACGGCGTTAGACGGGAAACCCAACTCGCGTAGTGTTTCGTCCCTAAGTTGTCGCATCTGTAAAATGCATAACTAATATTACTCTAAATATAAACTACTCTAAAAAAAAAGAACCAAATGTCATGTGTTTCATGATAAATACAATACAATTTATTTTCTACAAAATTTATGGAAAAACTACTATTTACAATAGCTAACAGTTTATAGCTGTTGTGTGGAATGCAGTCCTTAACATTCATAAAATTCAGTCAAAAATATAAAAGAATTTCAAAAAATGTCACATTAAAACACATTTAATTTATTGTGAAAGTTACAGGATTGTATTCAAAATCTTAGGAATGGATATACAGAGCATAAAAACGACTAATTCAAAAGTAGCATTTTTGGAAAAGAGTTCAGCCAATATCATATTTTGATTACTAAAGTTTGAGTATAAATAATTAAAAGCATTGTAGAGATTCTATATTCATGATTTATAGTCTAATTTTCTGCACTGAAAGTTTCTAAAAAAAATTCAGTCTATATACTAGAAAAAAAAAATGACTAAAGAAGGGCAAATTTGAAAAAAACATTTTTGTAAACATTAAAACGAAATCTGTATGCTCACTAAAATGTTCAACATCATATCAAGTTTCCAGTTAAGTCAGAATGTAGATTATGACTTCATACCCTCTTCTAAAAAGATACTAATATTAATAAATAATGTATATTTGAATATAAATAATGCCTTTCAGTAAAAGATTATACAGGTTGCACAAGTACAAATAAAAGTTCTAAATACAGTATTCATTGATCATCCAAGGAATTTTCGAAGAAAAAAAATATCAAGTGACTGACTACTGCTTTATTATAAATATTTTAACATTTACAAGTCTCTTAATCTTAGCATTAATATACAAATTCGCAAATTGACCATTTGATTTGATTGACCTCTATCACTAAAAGTGCATAAAATGTGACTTTTCCATATACTGGGACTGTCTCATAAGTAATCTTGGTTTTCATAACTAAAATTCATATATATGCTTATTATAAACATGCCATTGTTTGTTACGATGAGTCTCTAGTTCTATGAAAGGTACAACTGTTTTACTTTGTTTTAATGATAATGTCTATATTAACCGACAAGGCAAGGCGTTTTGATAATAAAATGTATGGAGCACAATAAATATGAAGTTCATTATTTGAAACAAAAGCTTACAGTAGCCACGACAGCAAAGGAAATATGTGAAATTGAAGAAGATACAAGAACGAACAGCAAAGTGTTGGTTTGATTGTTTCAATAATGGAGACTTGAAACTGGTAGATCATTTGCGCTCTGGTCGCCCACCTCTACGAGATCTTGAGATTATAAAGGAGGCAGTAGATAACCAACCTAATACCAACACTGCCGATTATCAAACTCCTTTGGACTTTCTAAAGACACCATACATCGCCACTCAAATCATTGTATAAGACCTATAGAAGTTGTCGAATAGTGGCCCCTGAATTAATCAAGATTGAAGCAAAATGTCGAGTAGAAACATGAAAACATCTCCTTGTCCTGCCAAAAGAAGCTAGTTTTATTGATGCATTGTTACTTGCAATGAAAAATTGATTGATTTATCTTAACAATCCAACAATCCAACCATGGAAGATCAATGCATAGACTCAGGACAATCACAGGAATCCGTTGTGAAAAAGTCTATTCAAGCCGACAGTCTTGTGTCTGGTGGAATTATGAAGGTTTAGTGTACTTTGAAATAATTCCAGATGATCAAATTATCACTGATGAGATATAGTGAACAGCTAACACAAATTTATAAGTTTTATCATGGAAACATCCAGATTCAGTAAACTGAAAACGGGTGCTATATAACATGACAATACTAAACCACATACTGCAAATGTTACATGGGATAAGCTCGGATATACGGGATAAACGAACTTGGTGGTATTGAGCTCCTACCGCATCCAGCATTTAGATCGGACCTTGAATCGTCAGACTACTATTTGTTTAAATCTATGGTGAAATTCTTTCATAGAAAAATATTTTAGTCTAAAGGAAATGTTGAACATACAGTGAGGCTAATCTTTGCTTAAGAAATGGTTTTGTCAATATCTCAGAGCTTACCGAATGTTAGACTGTAGAATATAATGGGCTATAACTACTTTAAATATTAATGTTTTCCGTTTATATGATTATTTAATAAAAAAAAAGTGAACATTAAAACCAACATTATTTATGAGACATCGTAGTATGACAACAAAGGCAAAAATGCAATATCTATACAAAACCATTTACAATATGTTTCATAATTGATTCAATGATCATAGAGAACTAAATATTTTAAGTTTTCACTAACATATTCATGGCATAGCTGTTAGGAAAAGATGGAACCTTGTCATAACACTAACTTGTCAAGGCCAATGTCATATAATTTGATAATTCATATAAAGCATACCACTTTGTGTTAATAGATGCAATTAATCAGAATCTTTTAAAAAAAAAGTTCAGCCAAGTTGAGAACAACATCAGGGATAAGAGAAAATATATTTTCTCTCTTATAATACATTTATTCCCATTTATGAACTTAAGTAATCCAGCAAAAAATTAAGAGTTCACATTAACACAAAGAAATATATACATAGTACATAATACATTTTAAAAAATCAAATAAAATATAGTGAATTTAATTCACAAAGCACATTAATTACTAACCTCACTCATTGATAAACTCTCCAAGTTAGAAGTGAGCTGAGCAATAGGGGGAGGATCAAGGGGCGTCGGCGGCGCGGGCGATGCTGACGGCCCTATGGTGGGTGGCGAGCGATCTCGCGACGGACGACGGCGCACGCGCGGGGACCCCGCTCTGCTATCGCCCGGCGACGAAACTAAAGGAGATGTAGTGGTTGGTGGCGCCGTGTAGCTTATTACCTGCGTATATATAAACATATATAAACTACAAAGTCGTACTGGGAAAGCAAAAGCATAATTGGTCTTTACAAATGGTAACCGTACTTGCTTATCGTACGATTATGAAATGTAACACAATGGTGATAACATTCATTGAATTTGAAACTTAAAAAGATCTTTTTTTTTTCTTTAACTTACACCTTTTGATATAAGATGAAACGGCATGGGATATAATGAAGGGAAAAACTTATATGAAACTGAACGTCCCAAAAACTTTTTCCTGTGACTTTCTTATCAAAACTTATTAAAATATTGATATTTCCTCTTTATCTCCAAAAGGCAACTCATAAAATAGATTAAATTAATATATGAATGTAAATGTTTAAGAATTGGTAGTTTTACAAGTTTTTATTTGACACTAAAATTTAAGAAATTTATAAAACTGTCATTCCCATTTTTAACAGTATGCAAGCATAGTATGTAAGCCCAAATATTTTTAATCCCGGTTCAAATTAAAAAGCTCAAAGGTATCTATTTCATAATTCTTTGCTGGCCCACATATTCTTTGGACAAATTTGTACATCTAACTGGAAATATTAAAACTATTTGTTTACATGATTTTTATACGACTTTGTTTCCGACTTTTTAAATTTTCACAGAACATGTGTTACTGTGGTTGATACCCTAACAAACAATAAAATAAATAATAAATATCTTCACACATACACACAGCACTATCTAATCCTAAACTAAGCAAAGAGGCTGGTACAATACAATGCACGAAACTCTGTCGCTCTGAATTGCCGGCAATTGATGTACTACGCAGGTATAATGTTGTCTGATCCTTTTTTCTTTCTCACTTTTCTATTTTATGCCATTGCGATGCTTTCATGACTAACTTCACAGCGGCAGAGCTTCCATGCATTGTACTGTACTATTGAGATCAGATAGTGGATAAACTACATATATATAATTTTTTTTTTAAATATGCATATAATACATAAAATACCCTGACTGAAGACAAACACTTATTTATAATCAAATAAATGTTTGTTTTGTGATGGGAATCGAACCCACGCCCTCAGAAGCAGATATGATCACTACCAACTGCACAGAACAGGCAGTCATCATTTAAGTAAGAGTAAACCTTATCCCCTTCCACACAAGAAATGTGGATTTAGCATTTTTTCATTTAGGGTATATTGTAAAAATGGTAATATTTACAAAATCGACCTTAGTGTAATTATAGTGCTTACTCCAAAGCAAAGCAATTAAAAATACAAATTAGTAAAGTGCAATTCGAGTACATAATAAGGATTTCATATTTGTAAAATAAAAAAAATACACAACACGAAATATATTTAAAAGGACAAAAAGTTCATAAAAGTATAAAAATTAACATTTTCTTATAATTACTCCTAACCAGAAACAGTTGGATTCTTTGAGAATCATTTAGTAAGTCTTATACATTACAGGTATATATTTATTATACTTCTATAGTATTAACACTACAGAAACTGTTCTTACCATGATTATAAGAAAAATGTTGTCCGTAACTATTAACAAATATTTCAATATACTTTATATTTTTCATTGACGGACATAAGACAAATTATAAAATTATTTACAGTTGTATTGACACTTCTTTCCTTATAAGAAATTTTCACAAATGTGTGAAATAGCCTCTTAAATAGTTTTGATTGTATGCATTATATGTCCACAATTTTTTACCTCAAGTGGTTGAGAAATAGAAGACACAATAAGGTTGGCAGGCCAGGTGGTCTGCCCGACGACAAAATCTGCAACATTGTATTGAGGCAGCGGCAAACCAGGTGGGTGTGTGACATCACTCAAAAGTGTTCCTACTCCCACCCCACCACCGGCCAGCACTGGCGGGGAACCCAGATCTGAAACTCCCTCAGGATTTGTTGGTGGACCCTGAAATATTGATGCAATTAATAAACAAAACTGTTTAAACATCTGACACCTTTGAGGAAGATTTAGTAAGATGTTGATCACTATTTCTACAGGCCTATTTAAACATACAATCTAGTTATGGTTTAATGCATAAACTTAAAAAAAAAACTGTACACACAAATATTATTACTACAAAATATTTTTTTATTTCTCTGTTAATAACTTAGAAAAGGGAATCCTTGTGTAATCACTTTGGTATCTATTTATCTCTATTGGTTCATGGGATTGATGAAAAACTGCATTAAATTTGTTTTAATAATTAGATAAAAACACTAATGTTTCTCAGAAACCTGAAAAGATTAGTACTACAACTTAATATTCAATTAGACAAGCTGGATCATATTATTTCCTGTTCCTTAATTTTGTCATGCACAACTCTTGTTTTCAGAAGTTACTGCTCACAATGATCAAAGATCTGTTAATCAAACCAGTTCGACCAGTGATGAGATAGCTTAAACTTAAACAACAGTGTAAAAATCAGTTTAAACATCAAAATTCTTAAAAGTTATAATTGTATTACCTTAAGAACAATATATTAAGATCTGTAGGTTGTATATCGACACAAACCTACAGATCTTAATATATTGTTCTTTTTGTTAATTTAAACTGTAAACACATTATAAGAAAAACTTAAAAAACATTAACATATCAATGAAGGAAGAGGACAAAATCTTAGTACATTATAAATTAATTTTAACTTAACAACATAGATATGATTTTCAATTACATCTATGTCATAAACATTTTACTAAATAATGTTATGTATGTAACTTATGACTCGCAAATTTTAATTACATTATCATCAAAATTAAATTACTCTAATAATAAAAAAAAAACAGCCAGGGTAATTTTTACACAACTACAATACAATTGTCATAGAAATAACATTAAAAAAAAAAATAAGAAATTATTTTTACTTTCATTTAGGCTTTAATCACTATGCGTCATTCATTTCTTTTCATCGGTACGTGTGAATTCACCCATGTTGACACATTACATTATACTTACCTTTGGAATTCTCTTTCTTGTGCCACACATTTTATTTTGTCTCATTAACAGTACTATATCTATTTATACTTGATCAATATTTTATTGTATTAATTTTCATCCATACTTAATTATCCAGTGCTGTATACAAACTTAAATCTATGATGGAATAGTAAAGTTCATAATAACCATTCATCGTGTAATGTCATCAATTTTATTTATTAATACCTACGATAGAAGAACACAAAATGAACATAATTGCCCAATCAACATCAACTTAAAAATTCGAAAGAGATGATACTATATAGTTTTAAAAATATTATAATTGAAAGACATTCTTTATGTTAATCACAGCTAAATTTACAGAGGAGCCGTCCATAAAATGTCATACATAGAAAATCTATCTTTTTTGGGCAATATACACTTTTAATAAAAGGTCTTTGTTTTGAACATCTTAATTAGCTTAAACCTTCTAACCCCTCGACACAACAATTCCTCGTCTATCCTATTCGAGAAGTAATTTATGGACAGTCCATAACAGTGATTTTCCATAAAGCATGTTTCAGCAATTTTATACTATAATACAAGAGGAAAAACTAAAAACGATGTATCAAACATAAAATGCATTTATTAAAGTGTATTATTGAAATATTATTTCATGTAATGTGACTTTATTACAATGTGTCTTTATGCATTTTTTTTTTGATACATCTTTCAAGGGGCAAATTAGCATGTGGACCACTAAAGAGTAGATGGTCACTGCCATCCATGGATATCTGTAACCCTAGGAAGGTCACTAGTGTCACCGGCCTTTTAATAAGGACTATATTCTTTTTTAGAAAATTTAAGATGATGCTATAATATTATTGCGATAAATGAAGGTGGAATTATTTTACTTCCTCTTCTTTATATAAAAAAATCGGAGCAACTTTCATGTCAAAAAAAAAAATTAAGTAAAATAACTGAATAATTTTATAAAACTGAGTAAAACAAACTATTCTATAAATAAATTCTAAAGTTACATAGACAATTTCTAGAATCATTTGTATAAAAAGCATAAAATCTATCAAACCTATTTGTTGTTATACTTGAAATTAGAACATTCATATCCACAATTTTTTCTCAAGGGCTACTAGATAGACTAAACTTTGCAATATAAATCCTTTATCAGTTTTATAACACAAATCAATGATTAAATTGTACAGCAACAGCTCCATAATTAACTTAATAAGGTACCTCACTTTTACCATTTCCATTAATGAAAGTTGGAAAATAAACAATTTTAAAGTATTGCATAATTAAACAAAGTTTTAGGAGTGCTTTAAATATTGAAATGTTTTTTTGCCCTTTGTCAGCAAGTATTTCTATTGTTGTACTCTTTTAGAACATAAAAATGGGAAAATTTGCACAACATTATAAATAATTTAATGAAGCTTAATATTGTCTGTTGCACAAAGTAATTTAATGTAATAGAAATGAAAAAAAAACATCAAAATAGTGTCTAATCAAAATTTAAATTATATAATGTACTGGATTATCCAACTTTTATTCAAGGCAATGCATATGTAAACAATTAAATTTATCAAACTTCACGTGTCAATTTTTCTTATACCCTTTTGCACCACAATAATAAAAATTACAGAAACTATTTAATAACATGTAACAGTTATGTTTAATATAAAAGTTCTACTTATTTAGACCTGGATCTTTTATTTCCGAGCCCAAACAAAAGCTAACAGTGGAGGGTATTTTATGAAGAGGAACATAGAACCCTAAAAAAATTTGCTCTTCTTGCTATCTATTCACTAATAAACTTTTAAGATATATTAACACAATATATTATGATTTAGTTATTGATTGATAATAAATAATTGAAACATACCTCAAAATAATAAACTTTTTTCTTAATAAGCTTCTTGAAAACAGAGTTGACAAAATAATTAGAACACAGTATCAATATTAAAACATAAATCTACTACTTACCATAATAGTACAAAAAAATTGATAGCTATTAAAAAATCTTTAAAGGCATGTGTTAACACAACACACAAAAGACAATTTTATTAACCAAAGGAGTATAAAGCTTGCTCGAGTGTCGATTTTCAATACTGAATTTCTCTCTATAACATGATAACAACACACAAAAATTAGTTATGCTAATTCAAAGATGTCAGTCATGTATAATCTAACGGTTTACCTTTAGCTTTTATAGACAAAGCAATGATTGTATTTATTATTGGAAAATTTTGATAAGAATTAAAATATTAAATGTCATTTTTGTGATAGAACTATCGATAGAACAAGCAAAATATCTTTTGGAATGTAATTTGATATTATCATAATATTGAAATAGGTTCATTAAAAGGTGCTTAATATATTAGATTAAAAGAGCATTTACATTGAAATATATGAAGCTATTGGAATGCCAAAATTTAGTTAACACATTGTAAGAAAAACATCTAGAAACACAAGGATAATATTTTTAGTTACTGATATCTAACTTCACAATTGCCAAATATTAGTAGATATTATCATTTATTTGCTCACAGTCTTAATAAAAATTTAATGTTTATCGTTTTATACCTTCTATTAAAAATAATGAAATGCCACTATCTTCTAGCCATGTACTAAAAAATAATACACACCTGTACCCCTGCTGATTTAACAAAAACAAGACCAGGAGGTGGCGCTATTCCTGATAAGCTTGGTGGTGGTATCGACATGTTAGGGGTGACACTCGGGTGAGCAAGACATGTGTTTGCAGGAACCATATTCATGTGCTCAGGTGGCTCTTGAAACTGTGGTCTTTGTTGCTGTTCTTCTACTTTTAATTTATCTAATATTTCACCAAAATGTGATTTCTGATCAAACGTAAAAGCAGGATGATGAAGTGCCATAGTGTATAATAATAATATTTCTTCTAAAAGATCACCATATAACCCTTTCAATAGACCACTTTGTTCCAAGCTAACCATAGCATTATACAAAGTAGTTGCACAGGCGAAATTACAAGAACGCAATAAAGACACATAAAGAGCCATTTTCCGTCGTGTCCTAGGATCTGTATTGGCTCCTCCAATATCCGTGGCAAGGTCTGTAGGATTGTTAGCCCTGAGTTCGGCACCACGCAACTCCTGGAAGTCCCGCTTTCCGAGTTCTTCAAGGTAAGTGCCTATAAACCGTAATTCAAACGGCAGACACATATTTAATAATGTACACATTGTATCTATGCGTTTATAGCTTTCTAATTCCTTAAACCATGATACCACGTCCTCTTTGCAAACCATTTCCAGAACACATTGAAATTTAAGGTAAGAAATCAACCGGTCCCCTTCAGCTGACGCTTCTCCGTGGTTTATGATATTTGGCACTCACAGTTTTTGTGATAATTTGTAAGTAGTAATCCTAAAATAGTCACTGCTAACATTAGGAACCGTAGTCTTTTTATCAGTTTCTCAAGTAGAATATAATGGTTGGTTAGGCAACTTTACTATAGTACGAGCAATGCTACTATTAGTCTATGGTGTTAGTTATCCCAATGAGTATTGCTACACATTTAAGCTCTATGTACCTAGAGTAAATCTCAAACAAAGTCACACAATAAGCACAGAAAAATGCTGAAAATGGCACTAGAACAATAATAAAAAAAAGTAAACAATTCGTAATTAATGACATCAATATTAAAATTACTAATTTATTGTTATTTTACAAGAAACTAAGGATTTAAATGTCAAATTAAGAAACGTAACATTAAATTTCATATTAACATGGTGAAAAATAGAAGTTAAAGTAAGAAGTAACTAACAACCAAATAATATTCATAATTGCGGAAATCTTTCAGGTTAATAAGCGCGAAAGTTTCACTATTTGTAATGGTAACACATTATAAGCCAACTTATCTGTAGAGGTGTGTACGTTTGCTATATTACTCGATAAATCTGGCTATAGAAATGTGTCACATTGTTATAAATGTTACTTTGACATTTAAAAAAGGGTAAGAAACACTTTGATATGGTAATTTTGTTTAATAATTTATTAGTAATCTATTAGAACACTTCGTAAATTTGGTATTTTTACATGAATACCTACACCCTTAAATTCTAAAAATAATTTTCCTTTTATTAAATTAAAAAGTAGTATTCAATACATTAATTCAGTTACACATTTTCCACAACTTTCAAACGTTTTCTTTTTTTAATACAAAATTTGGGAAAAAAAAGATTATGTTTGTATAGCATGTAAATTCGTTCTAATTTTATTATTCAGAATATTTCTTTATTTTTAATGATGCAATCGTACATACAACATTTCATAAAATGGAAATATCAAAGTATTTGTACCCTTCATTAGTACTGCCTCTAGTGATTTTCTTTTGAATCTATCGAGGAAAAAGTCTCATTAAAATAACTGTATTTCTATTAAGACACTGTGTCTAAAATACGAAATTATACGAGGGAGTCAAATATTAGCGTTTGTTATACGCTTCATGCATGACTGTAGCGCCGTAAAATATACAAACTGAAGGTGACTGCTGTTAGAGGTATTTTATTAAAATAAGAATGGGACTTAATTAAAATCAGTTATTTTAAAAAGTCTGTGCATGTTTAAAATGAGCACAATTGATGTTTGTCCTTACTTTCAAAACCAAAACAATTTAAAAAGAAAATTGTTCAATGAGCAATAGGTTTAGTAATATTAAAGTATCACAAAGACAAATATCAAAAATTAAAATATTATTTAAGAGTTGATTCTTAATCACATTGTTTTATAAATTAATTAACATTCTTTTCATTTTTTGTTTAAAGTGAAACATGGAAATTGTTATAAAATAGGGATTTGAATCAAACCTTCATAAAATTGCATTTGCGCCACAAACAATTATCAATAGCAAAAATTTTGTCCTTGCCGAGCATAAAAGAAATGATGAAGGATATCAAAGAAATAACGAAAGTCATTTACTGAAGTCATGTGTCATAAGACAAGCATCAGTGCATACAATGCTAAACGTATTGAAAATTTCATGATTTATATTGCATCAAATACTAATATGACAATTACATACATAATTAACAAAATCATTGTAATTTTTTTCTGTTTTAGTTAAATGAGGCGTGATTTGTTTGATTCGAAAACTTTGATTGTTATGATTTGTAGTTAATTGTTTTTTTTTTATTTTAGAATTGATTAAGAAAATTTAAAATTAAATAGAAATAAATATTTATTGATTAAATAAATATAAATTGCTCCTAATTTTAAAAATATAAATTAATAGAGAATAATCTATTAATACGTAAAAATTAATCTTTTAGTCATTACAAAACAATATTATTACTCCTATCCACATTCAACGCAAATCACAAGTCGTAAAAAAAGCCAATTAAAAAAAATAGTAATACAATTTTTTTCCAAAGAATAAAATAAAGCACCCAAAAAAAATCAATTTTAAACACAAAAATTCACAAAATAAATACGTAAATAGGTTCGAAAGAGGTCTTTAAAAATTGACTAAAAAGTCTAAAAATATGCATTTTTATCAGAGGGCAATTTTCTTATAACATCATATTTTTTTTATTATTATCTTGGAGTTCTTATCCGTACGGATTTTTTGACACCTCAAGCATTCACGTAGCTCTAAAAGTCACGACACCAGAGCATATTCACATTTTCGTGTCAAATGGAATCCCTACTGAGGCGATCAAAGAACGATTTTCAATATTAAAGTACCTAATTGTTTAAACAAAACTTGTGGATATCCTAATGTTTGCTATTATCGATGTTATTTTTAATGCAGACATTAAAGTAATGTTAGTACTAACTATTGCCTTCTTCATTTGTTTTACATGTGTGTGAGAAGAAGTTAAACTTAAATGCCTTGGAATCATTTGAAATTTCAAAACATAAAGATAATAATAATATTCTCATTGGCTAAACTAATTTCTACAAATTGGCGTTATTGGACACCTGCCCATAACAATTTAGGCAATGCTTTCATAATGGTTAATGTATGACAATTAACAAGCATGTCTATTGATGATTGTCTGTGACTACTGGTAGAGGGGCTTCTGCCATTTTTTATGTATCACTCATTGAATGACTGCATGTCACGTAAAGTGGTAGCGAGCATATTTGTGGATAGTTTTAACACTCCTGACACCCTGGTGGAAAAACCAAATAAATTATTATTGCATAAGATTTTAGATAACTTTCTATGAGCTTTTAAACAAATTTGTACTAAGACATAAAAAAATAGACTAAAAGAAATCTCATTCTCATCTAAATAATCATTTCTGAAATAATAGTTCTACACGCTAGATAAATATTTTACATACCTAATTGTCTTTTACTTTCAAAGCTTCAAGAATCATATCCAAATTGGAAATATTTTGAAAACAAGTAATCAAATTTTTTGTCTGAAAGACACAAAACAAGATAATGTCGTGTAGTTGTTGATTTATATAAAATCTACTTAGGTTTTTTACACATATGTAAGTTTGTTCTTTCGTCACGATCTGAAGATAGAACTTATAATCTAATTTCGATGGTTTGGCATCTGCATATCTGTTTTCATTTGTGAATGTCAATAAAAGCATAACAATAACCAAAGTTTAACCAATGAATTCCTTACTGATCTAATCTATTGGTTTTTTTCATAGCAAAGCATTTACTGAAGCACAGAAGTAGTTACGGCAACGGCAGATAAGAACTTTGAGTGGATGAAGATTGCCATTTAAATAATTACCAAATTTTAAGACGAATTATAACATTAATACCATAAAATTTGAAAATATTCACCGCTATATTAGCGGTAAACGATCTCAAAACTAGACATAACAGAAGAAAAAATCGTATTTTAACCTAAGTATTTTAATCTACCATCAAAATAATATCACACTAAGATTAACTTAATTTTCATGGATATATTGTAGGTCAATACATCGAAATCGAATATATAACGATTACTTGTACATGATATGTATGTATATAAATAAAATAATAAAACTGCAAATAGGTCTCGCAAAATACAACATATATTGTTCAAAGATCATAAATAATTATTTAGAGTTTGTGAGGCTAAAAAAATTGATTATTTGCCAAATTTTGTTTCATTTCACTCTGTAATGTTATAATGATTTTTAATTTGTCACATTAACTGAATTAGTACAGAAAATATTTTAATACCTCCTCAGGATAAAAAAACGGATAAACACATTTCAGTGGCGATATTTTTTATGAAAACATAAGGATTAAATTTTATTTGCATTTCATTTTGACCGTACCGTAGTTTGCACTTTCGATGGACTGATTATTTTTAAGGTTATTCTTTCAATTTTTTTCTAGATTTTCTTTAACTTGTGTATTTTATAACTCTGAGCATACTTATTTACGTCGTCTTTAATTATTTAATAATTTTTTATATAATACTGATTTTCGCTTTTACCCTTGCGAATATTTTTATTGTATCCCTTTAGTCGCTAATAGCATTCAGCGAGATATCCATTTCGACAACTTTCAATTCTACGTCTTAGTTCATCGTATTTCCTTGCTATTTCAATTTATAAATTTTAGATTTAGTTTATTCAAAGCAGTTACGCAAATGCGTCTACAGCAGTGTGATAACATTAAAAGAAAAAACAAATACTGCGCGACAAACTTATAGACAGACGATAATTGACATGATTTATTCGTTGTGGGCTAACGTATAGGCCAAGTCAATCAGTGTTTACCCACTATTAATCTCGTTGTAATTATATACTTATTTCTGAAAATATTTTATCACACACAAAGAAGTAGTCGATCGATTGCAACGAGTGAGTGCGTTTTCACATCAACAAATCGATAATTCCAGCGAACTTTTATGAACTACAAAAACCATGTTAAGTATACAGTGATTTTAATATTATTTCATAAAAAAAAGAGTGGTTTAGTGGGACACCAGATAGGAGGAATTTCCTAATTATAAAAATATTAATTTCTAGTTCTATTCGAGGTATTAAGAAAATAATTATTCATATACATTTATATTATGATTTTTTATCGATAAAAATAAAAATAATCGTAAATGAATTATACATATACAACCACAAAACTAAAACACGTGGTAATCATACACATAACCAAACAAACAAAAACACGTGTTGCTTATACGTCAAATGTTTTAAATTAATTTTTATGTTTACTTACGTAGTATTTGATGACTTTAGACAATTGTCAATCCCCATTTCTGTGGATTGACTTTCTTACACTGCATTTGATTCACTTTCCATTATTCAAAATGTTTTCTATGACATTAATTCACAAAATAACTTAGCACGAACACAAACCTCGTTTAGATCTTGAAACGTTAATGGAATGATATAATAATTATAGTAAACTGCAATAATAGTATCAGACATCACGTTGACTATACATTAGACACTGTATAGCCATCTTACATATATTATACATAATAATCTTACGTTTTTTTTAACGTTACGGACGTTTTTTGCCTAGGGTACCCCTCCGCAACGCCCCCTAAAGAAATTCGTTCCAATAAATCAATTTAATTTGGACCCACATTTCATGTATATATGAAAACTTATAGTAATATTACTATAAGTTTTCATATATACATTATATTTCACATGCCATATGGCATGTGAAACTTTTCGCACGACCTCAGTCTATTATATTTCGTTGAAATTACATGTAACACGAATAACGAAATTACGCGTAACATCTAACAATTACCTGTATCCTTGTGTATCATCTTCAAGTACTCTATCATTGAAACAGTGATTCGAGTTTACGAAAAAAATTAAGAAAAATTTAATATGTCGAACTAAGATTTTTCATATTGGCAGCACTGTGTATTGGCATAGAGGATGGCATAGTGTGTTTGTATTTGTAATATTCTACTCTATGATTAACAGTATTACTCGGCAGTTTTTGGCATAAGTTTTTGATATATTCTTTGAATATTAATAATTTTTGCGTGAGTTATCGTGTCCATTCAAATTGTTCTATAGTGATATTATTCAGGCAGAAATACGAACATGGCTCCTGTAGAGCAACTTCAAGATGTTGAGATGAAAAATGTTGAAAGTCCAGCAGCCGCCAGTGACGATTCAAGTGAAGTAAAGAAAGATGCCGATGTTTTAGCTGTGCAAGATTTACGAGAGCATGCAAGGCAGATAGACAAAGCCGTTTCTTCTAAAGAACCTAGATTTACGATGCGGGTTTTGCGGTCTTTACCAAATACGCGGAGAAGGTTAAACGGGAACGTGTTGCGCGCAATCATTGCTCAACTTTATCCTTCTACGCCTGAAAAAGATGCGCTTCTCGCCTATGTAGAAGAAATAGCTCCAGGTTCCACTGAAATTGAAGCACCACGCTCGAGATCTGCCGTAAAAACTCCTGCACCTGAGGTGGATGTCTACATTCATTTATTAATATTATTACGTTTATTGGATACAAATAAGTTAGAACAAGCAACTGAATGTTCTCAGCAGTTAATGACTAAAGTAACTTCTCAAAATCGAAGGACCTTGGACTTGATTGCAGCCAAATGTTATTTTTATCACTCAAGAGTTTTTGAATTAACTAACAAGTTAGACCTTATTAGAGGTTTATTACATGCTCGTTTACGCACTTCTACCCTACGTAATGACTTTGAAGGACAGGCAGTTTTGATAAACTGTTTACTCCGTAATTATTTGCATTATTCTTTGTATGATCAAGCTGATAAACTTGTGAGTAAATCAGTTTTTCCAGAAAACGCAAGTAATAATGAATGGGCAAGATTCTTATATTATCTTGGCAGAATAAAAGCTGCTCGCTTGGAATATAGTGATGCTCACAAGCATCTTGTGCAAGCTTTGAGAAAAGCACCTCAAACGGCTGCTGTGGGTTTTCGTCAAACCGTACAAAAACTGGCCATAGTTGTTGAGTTATTATTGGGTGACATTCCCGAGCGTGCTATATTCAGACATACTGCACTACGTAAAGCTCTTGCTTCATATTTTCAATTAACTCAAGCAGTGCGCTTAGGTAACCTCCAGAGATTTGGAGAAGTGCTTGAAAATTATGGACCACAATTCCGTAATGATCATACATTCACTTTAATTCTTCGTTTACGTCAAAATGTCATAAAGACTGCTATTCGGTCAATTGGCTTATCTTATTCACGCATATCACCAAAAGATATTGCTAGAAAGTTGGGACTTGATTCTGCAGAGGATGCTGAGTTCATTGTAGCAAAAGCTATCCGCGATGGTGTTATTGAAGCATCTCTGGATCCTGAACGTGGTTATATGAGCAACAAAGAAAGTTCTGATATTTATTGTACTCGAGAGCCACAGCTAGCTTTTCATCAAAGAATATCATTCTGCTTGGATTTACACAATCAAAGTGTAAAGGCAATGAGATATCCGCCTAAAGCCTATGGCAAAGAGTTAGAGAGTGCTGAAGAGCGCCGAGAAAGAGAGCAACAAGATTTAGAGTTGGCTAAGGAAATGGCTGAAGAAGATGATGATGGCTTTCCTTAAATATATGCCTATGTAATATTGTCTTTTTTTTTTTTTAGGAACACTGGTTTTGTAATTGATACATAATAAAAAGTAATAATTGAATTTGTAGTTCTCATAATTGCTGATTCATTATGCTATCATTAGTATCCTTTCCAAAGGAGAGTAATTGAATGATGACGGAATAAAAAAGATTAAGTATCAAATGTAATAATTTGTTAAAACTGCAAAAAATATATATATACAACATTCATTATAAATAAAATATTTTATAAACATATGGATGAAATTTTATTAATAAAGAATGTCTCAGATGCTATAAAAAGTTAAATTTTGTATTTCTGAAAGGAACAATTATTTTTTTTTTACAGTAAACCAATTTTGATGTAATCCTAAGTAATTGACCAACTCCATTATAAAATTATGTAGTAATAAAAATTAATTCTATCAAATTACAGTTGACAAGATTTGCTAAATTTTATAAAACATGTTTTGAATGACTGACATTAAAATCAAAGAAAAAGAACAAAAAAAAATTAAGTGTTGGTTATTTATTCAGGAAAAATGCAGGGAATTGGTTGTTTTCAAGTTTATACTTAAATATCATTCAGGTCCAAGTGAAGATAAAATTTGGTTTTGCCAAATTTTGGAGGGGTATCTTGCTTCACTTTAATGAAGTGTTAATGGTGAAAATTTCTATTTTCAAAAATCCTTTCATAGCAGATACCTAGATTGCATAAATGACATTCCTGTTCACTGACTTCAAATATAAAATTTGTGTAACGTTATCCAAATATTATTTTGCTGATATTGTCAATCTAATATTTGTCACAATGAAATCATCTAAGGTTGGAATACTGTAAAATAAATGCAGTTTAATATCGATCTGTTCAAATTTAAGGTATTGTTATCACATCAGGATAAATTTAGAAATGATTTTTCTATTAGAGTACATAAATAACTGTTTAAATTTGATACTAGCATTTAGTAGAGTCTTAAAAAATATAGCCAATCTATGTAACCTTTTTGTATTTTCTAGATAACAATTTTTGTTCTATCACCTCTCTTATTCCTTTTGCTGTTACTTAAGATAAAATTATTTGTACATGAATGATCACCTAATTTATGACTCGGGTAGAATGTCTAAATTGTATTTTAAAATAGTTTTGAAGGTATCTAGCATCTCAAATGTAATCTTAACATGTGTAAAGTTTTATGTTTAAATTGTTGTCATTGTTTAGTGTATATAAATTTATTATAAACCCGGTCTTATTTTTGCTCTTCCTGTAGCTTGAAAACATATCTCATTGTTTTATTAGCATGTTTTTATGACATGAACATTTCTTAAATATGCAAGTGATCAAAAATTGTTATGGGACTATGGCTATTTTAAATGAAAAGGTTAGTATAAGTAAATAATTTTTAGAATAACTTTTTTTAGAGATGATAGAAACACTTGTAAAATAACTTACATATTTTACTGCCAGTTATTTTATTTATACAACATAATTGAAATAATTTGTAACAAGTAATCATCTTACAATAAATCATTCAGTAACAGTTTTTTTATACAACATGTAATTAAAATACTTCATAAAAATAATATTTTTCAATAAATCATTAGATTTTCACATTTCACATAGTAACACATTTTCAGACTACTATTATGGAATTATTAACACAAATCTAATATAATATAAGGGATAGATGATCTTGAGAGCTTGAAAACTACAAAAATAAATAGATCTTAGGAGAAGAAATTTATTTGTACTCCTGATATATATATATATATATATATATATATATATATATATATATATATATATATATATATATATGTATATGTATAATATAGAAATAAAAAAAGGAAATATTCAAAATAACCTATATGCAAGTGAATTTTAATGTACTTAGTTGATTGAAATTAGAAACAGTTAAGTGCCTGTGTGCTTGAATAAAATAGACTTCCCTACAATAGGAAAGATTTATTCTAGTACTTATTATTAATTAGTATTTTCGTAAATGCACAGTTTAAATATTCACTGTGAAATTCGGTATGAATCGAACATTCCATTAAAAATATTTTTATTGGAGTAATAAAATAATAGAGTGAAAGAAAGTAAATGTACAAAGAAAAGAGAAGAATGGGCATCATGACTGAAGTCAAAATAAGAACCGGTCAATTATGACTTTGGACGCACACACTATGGGTATGGAACCCATAGTGTGTGCGTCCTATCACCGTACTATAATAATATAATACTACACTTTTTTTAAAAAATAGCTTTAAGCTATAAAAAGGATTGTACAAAAAACGCACAAAAAAAATTGTTTCTTGTATGGGGACGGACCCCTTTCAATTTTTGAGTTTGTTTTATTTTTATTATTTGTTAAAATATCGGTCATAGTTAATACACATTAACAATTTCAAACCTTTACAGTTTAAAATGATGCAGCCTTTTCACAGACTGATGAACAGATAACAGAGCTTGATTAATAGGCTCCCGTTGGCGCCCATTGGTTACGGAACCTTAAAAAGAAGGAGCTGACCTAATAACTTTTTTTAACATATTCAAAAGATTATGGCTTTTTGTCTTCATGAAATTAACGACTTTATTGCATGATTTTTAATTTCCCGCTAGGAAATTTAAAAACTTGCAGATTGAAAAGTTCCGTTTTTAGCCTGATTTTCAAAAATCAAGTTTTTGTTTCTGTGTGTGCGTGCGCGCGTGTATACCTCTCGTAACTTGTACGAATTAACCGATCGAAACACTGTTTGCAACATTCGAAAGCGTCCACTACACTTAAACTGAAAATTTGAACTATTTTCGCCTTTTGAGAAAAGATTTTGAGAAATCTTAAAAATGAAGTTTTCAGGAAAATATTTTTCGAAATAACTTTTTGACCACTGCCGATCGACACCAAAATCTAATATTTTCCCGTACCAGTTGCATAGATTGCCGAAAGATACATATAAATCTGCTGTTTATTCGTTCAACAGATATCGTTGGAGAATAATTTTTCGAATAGCATTTTTTTCCAATATTTTCTAAATCAATCTATCGACAAATTCCCAAATCTATCCAGTTGCTCTCCTTAAAAAACCGGCTAAGAGCATGTCGGACTGCTCAGTGTAGGGTTCCGAAACCGTTAGTACAAAGAAATGCACTACAAATGAAAAAAAACTACGTTGTCACACTTTGTTTCACGTTTCCCGCAGAGAATAAGTACATATAAACACTAGTCGCCTATGAGTAGAGAAATGAGTAGATATGTCGTCTAATTACTCTTAAACTAGTGTAAAGTGCACCAGCAAAAGCTATCTTCAACGTCCTTTTATTGAGAAGCGCAGTTTTTTAGCAATAACTCAAAAACCAATGGATAAACTAGCTAAAAAAAATAAATTAGTGTCGGTTAAATTTAAATCGGTTATTTTTAATTAAGATATGCTAATTGATTTATTACTGGTTCTGAGAGTGACATTTCTTCAAATCAAAAGTAACACCATTATTATCTTTGTTACTACATAAATCTGTAGCGTCTGTCTGTACATTAACTATTTTTTTTTTACTTTCGTGTTATTCGTTTTATGACTAAATGCTGCAATTCTACTGTTATTTAAATTTGTCTGTCTATCTGTGTGTCGCCCTATCTTTATGTTCTTACGTTCTTTTATAACTGATGAACAGCTTTACCCATCGTGATGAAAATTAGTATAATGTAAGAACATGTGATTGCGCAAATTATAGGTTCTCTCAGTCTGTCTGTCTGTCTGTCTGTCTGTTCTTTTATAGCATATGAACCGTTTCACTGATCGTGATGAAAATTAATGTTCGGGTGGAATATGTAATTGTGCAAATAATAGGTTTAGTTGTGTCTATGTATGTTCTTTTATAACTTAAGAACGGATTAATCGATTATAATTAAACCGTTCTTAAGTTACAAGTGCCCTTGTATTGCTGTGCAAATATAATCAGCGATTTTTACGTGGTAGACCCACGCTATAACCAACTTGGCTACCGCACACGAAAATGAGCTAGCTCGACCGGTGAGACACCGTACACTCACTTAACAATACAGATGTTAAGTAACAGTTTCCGCTGTTCGTTTAGTGAGTGAGAGTTTCGGTGGCCCACTGTCTTTTCATCATTCTACTCCCCTTCCCACCCCACTCACCATTTCCCCGTTTATCGGATATTCTATTTCTACCCAAGAGGTCGGCTGGTGATGCACCGGTGACTTCTCTAGAGTTGCGAGTATCCATGGAAGGCAGTAACCACCTACTCTCTGGTAGTTTGCTTGTTTGTTCATTCTCCGAAATTGTTAAAAAAAAATAATCATATGCTACATAGGTCTTACTTTCGTGACACTTATCGTTGACATTAAAGGTAATATCTACTTGGGGTATTCACTTACTATCGGTAGGTAGATACTTACTTGGAACGAGCGATATGTATAATACAGCCTAAATGTGCAAACCAGCAAATTGTTGAGTAATCATAGAAATATTGACTCCAACATTTTGGTTGTGGTTGATGTTTCTGTAGTTAGGGTCAGAACCAAACTTATTTTAAACTGTAATTCCAAAGTTTAGTCTAAACCTCTGGTGGGGTAAGCAAAAAGGTTGGGCAATGTAATTAGTTACTATAACCTATTTTTTCAGGTAAATGTCGCTCCCATAGCCGAACTGGTAGTTGCAAGGTAAACCGTAAATTCTACTTTATTTCCTGTCATTGTACACCTGTTATATGTGTATAAAACTTTTAGTGAAATAAAAATCAAATCACTTACTTTAAATGTAATTCAATTATTTTTCTTGGAAAATATAATAATTTTAATAACTATACCTAAATATTTTTATTTGTTACTTTTCAAAATTTCAATCAACTTATGAGTTTCAAAATGATTCATGCGTTGTAAATATTTAGTACCTATCATTTCTTCTAATACTGTGAATGTAAAAGTTTGAATGTGTACTTTTTCTTTCGTTCTCAAGGGACTGAATGGGTTATAAGAAATTTTCATTAAAATTCCTGGAAACGATAAACCTACAATGTAATTGACACAGGGCAATTAGAAGCGAAATAGAAACCTGGAGCGAAGTCGGAGGTGAAAACGAAACTAGCATCGAAATTGTGAGTGGCAGTGACATCTAAATTACTACAAACCAGGATATAAGCCGATAGTGGAACAGGAAATACAGTCAAGACCGGCACTTAGTATTAGTATTTAGATGAACGGTGAGATTTGTATCGGAGTCGAAAGCGGGGCCGGAATTGAGTATATTACAGCCCGAATAATAATTCAGAGTAGAATCGTAATCGAGATCAAGATTGACAGCTATACCGTAGTAGGAATCAATTTTTTACTAAATGTTTCGCTAGTTCGCTTGTATGAGTTTCTGTTATTATGACGTATTATAGATTCAAATATGTTCGCAAATACCATAGCTACAGCCATTACCAGTTTTATGTAAACGTACTATAACTGTCAGGTGGGATTAAGAAAATTAAATACTTACGTTATTATTGAATAGACTTAACTAAGTATTTTCAAAGATAATGATTTATTATTATACAAATTAATATGCTTTTCCTAAGATTTCGAGAACCATTACATCCTTTTGTTTTGTGATTGTTTCATGATTACATCGTTACTATGGTGACCGGTTTTGTTGACTCGTACAATTGATTGAATGATAAAGTGATTTAAAAGAAAGTGCAGGAAGTTATTAAAATGGATTTGGGACCTGAAACAATGCAGAAATTAGCTGACTTGTTGAGACCGCCAGAGCCTGATGTACTCCAAGGAGAAAACTTGAAGTCCACCGGTTATTTCTTATTAATTATGTGCCCTCTGCCATCCTACTTCACTTTCAAAACATATTCTGACTTTATTTAGGTTGTGAGATAACATCAACGAGGGATAAAAATGTCAAAAACATTTCCGAAGGAATGAGAATTCCCAAGACTATTGAAGAATTTGAAGAACAGGAGGCAAGGGAATGCGAGGAAATGGGAAGAGTTGGCGCTGGGTTAAAGGACCGTCCTACACCACCTTACTCTATGACATACCAACAGGCTGTTACCGCAGAAGATGTTTTTCTACAGGTTTTAGTATACTAATAGACTACAGTAATAGTCTTCCACCTAATTGCTTATCTGTCTGTCTCTCCATTGTAAAACCGTTGAACCTAATATTTTGCAGACAGAGCTAAAAACACAAAATCATTTCAAAATGTTCAAGATCTTGAATCGCAAACTAAATTTTTTAAAATAAGTGAAAACAAAGAGACGGACAGAATAATTTTATTACACTTATCAATTTTTCAGCAAAACGTAAGGAGGTAAGTATACGATTATTCAAATCACAATTTGTCAAAAGTCAAATTATGGTTTGAATCTGGTATGGGATCAACAAGTCTTCTCATTACATAAATAACCTGATGTTACCAGTATACGGTCCTTTAGGTTACTTTCCTGCATATATCTCCTAATTGTGCAAGAGAAAGATCTTACGAAAACGAGAGTTTAACTTTCACACTACACATGACGCGTTTGCTGGAAATATAAAAGAAATACGCATAAACCTCTAAATAAAAATTTCATTTCATCTATTTGTTATTATAATATTGTAGTAGCCGAGCTAGGTGTAGGCGGCATATGAGGCATTCGGCCTCCATGCTTAGCCTCGTGAATGTGGGTTCGCGATCTATTCAAAATTTGATTATAGAATAATAAAAAAAATAGACACGGCGAAACAATTGAGAGTGAGTCAGGGATAGAAGGAAAGAGTGGACGAGGTCTCACGCTCAAGTACAAAAGCCTCGATAGTAATAGGAAGTGAATTATGAAATGTTAATGCGTCAGACTGAGTATACATGAGATTCATAAGCAAAGTGAAGAGCTCATCAAATAAACATAGTAAACGTCCTCTTATCTTTAGTTGAGGAATTGAAGTCCCCGGTACCGTTAACACTTACATGGGGTACCGTCCGAGCTACAATATATTCAAGAAGGATGTAGGCTTTTTGACAGCATTGTACATATGTATCAAAGAGTGTTCAAATGGAAGTAATTTTATGATTTCCTTTTTAATTTTCTTCCTTCTTGCTTAGCAATAGAAACGAATACAGTTTTGCAAAAAACAAAATCAGGAATGTTCTGATTTGTTTGCTAACAAAAAAATTTAGTTATTTTCTCCATTTTTTAAGCTTCTTTACTCAACTATACCGTCGGAAGTAATGCTAAGACCCTTGTATTAATACCTTTTGTAAGGTTAAAGGTATGGGTTACAATGAACGCTATCTATATAATTGCTATGACATTTTTAAAGTATAATCCTACAATTCCTTTTAATTTATAATATTTTTGCTAGATCTAATTTTTGGTTAATTTCTACATTGATTGAGGTTTGGGCTCATCCACAATTAGTCTAAGTTGAGATGCGATTTTTTGTTTAATGTTTTTGTTCACTTGTTTAAGCTTACAAGATTAGCAAGGTGGTAACGTAAGATGAGATTATGGTGCTATACCTACAATTTGACTAGATATGTACTGTTAAATAGTGTAACTATTTTACAACACATCGCCACATGATACTATATAAAGATAATAAAATAGTGACTATTACAATTACATATTAACAGCGCGTACACACATCACGTGAAAGATTTTTAATAACACTATTTTAGTTTTTTAAGATTTTTAGATAATGTTACCAGCTGACATTTATCTAATTATTTCATCCTTTTACACAACAATTATTGTGGAAAATATTTTCATTTCGGACAGTGCAGACATATCGATTTTCTATTTTCCATATTCAACCACGAGTAAAATATGTAGAAAAATAATTTTATATTGATGATATTCACTAACATGACATAAGTTTTTGTACAAAATTAAAATACATTGTATTGAAATTATCTGTTATCAGATTGGCCCTAAGACACCATCTACTACCAGTTGCGAAAATCTGATAGTCAAGATCAAATTGAAGGGTGACAAGCGAGAAAACGTTGATCTATCTGTAACTACTACCAGCGTGACAGTCAGTTCGTCGCACTACTATCTCGAGCTGACGCTACCGCACTCCATCGAACCCGACGATTCTAAAGCCATTTGGGACACTGCCGAAGAAACCCTCATACTTACCTTAAAGCTCGATAGGGAGTTCGATTTTATAAATTTTTAATAAAATTAACGTATATCTGCGTAATTTATTGACTTAGATTTAGCTCAGAAAACGTTGATCTCCTAATTTCTGTCCGCAATCGCGTATAAAATTTAAAACAGGGTAAATAAATTCATATATCTTTTATCGATTCCATTCCCGTCACGATTTATGTCATTAAATAAACGTATTAGATAAAATTAAAACGCTTTTAAATTCGATACTATTCGTGTGGTCTCACGATTTAGACTGTCTTTTTTGCTTGATAAAGAAATTTTAATACATTTAATCAATGTCTACCTTTTAAGTTTTTCATGTGTCAGATTATAGACGTTTTATTAGCTAAGCCTTCGAAAATTACTAATCTGGTTTGAATGTTAAAGATAGAAATTAGTTGTCAGTCTTTTAACCTTTTAACAGCCGTGTTCGAATATATCCGACAAATCAAATTGTGACAAAGGGATCAGTATCGGATATATCAGACAAATTAGTCGTTTTAGTTTTTTTGTTTATTCTTTATTTTCACATAATTAAAGAACAAAAATAATAACGTACATCGTAATTAATTAAATGGTTTTATTAATACGTAACTTTAGATTTAATCCCAGAAGCATCATTATATTCTGACAAAAAAATCGATTTTCTTATATACTAACAAAGCCAAAGTCGAATATATCTGACAATAGTGATGTGACCGTTGCTTTGCTTTTTTTTGTTATGATTTCATTTTTATTAGCTTTAAGGTTACCAGGGAATTGATTGAAAAATTTTGATTCTAAATTCGATAAGTTCTTTTTACCACACTAGCCTACTATCCAGGCCAAATAGCACTGGCTAAGGCATTCTAGACGCAGTTATCCTGTTACAACGCCTACAATACTTAGGCTTACAATACCTATACTTATGCATAACCAATTCAACTGTAAACAACTCACATCTATAGAATCCAACCACATGCCATGACTCATGGATATACATCTGCCGATAGACCGCTAGGAGACTAACACGTAACACGAAAGCGATTACTATGAACAGAGGGCTCCGTGAGAAATATCAGTGTACTCTATTCGAGCAAACAGCCAATCTCAAATTCACTATTGCAAATAACAATGAATGCGCAGAATACATCAGCAATCTCGAACAGGCTATCACTAACAGCCTTGACGAGCATGCCACACAGAAAGCCCACAACAAAAGCGAACCAGAACATGTCGAAAGACTCATCCAAGAGCGCAATCAGACAAGAAACAGAGCATGGAGATTAAGGTTCAATTAATATCATGTCGCCGGTTTCCGAAGAGAACATAACAAATTAAAAAGGAAGTAAGCGAAGCATTCGCTTAACTCCGGGAAACAACGTGGCTTAAAATAATTAAAAACCCAACAGGTAATAGAACAAATATACGGAACGTACAACGGAACGTAGAAACGGAAAGTAGAACGACGCCAGTACAAAAACTACCACACATAGGCTGCAACATCGAAAGAGAGCCCGTCGACGTTCTGGTTGACGTCGCGATCGTCCAAGAGAGCAACATCAGTGAAGAACATAAAGGTACAGAAAAAAAACCACACCATTCAGCCCACTTAATAAAATTTCGGTCGGATAAATCAGAGCTACGCTGAAGTGTTTCAAAAACCAAAAAAGCACCCGGACCTGATCAGATTAATGCGGATAGTTTAAAATTAGGCGGAGCCACATTTCTTGCCGCATACATATCGCTAGCCGATTACGTTCTAGAGACAGGATACTTCCCGACAAGGTGGTAGTGTGGACGGGTTTAAAATTAGTGCCGCCCCTGGGCATTGCAGAAAATACTGGTCCAACACTGAAATTTTACTTATAGTTTAGTCTACAGATAATATAGATTACTTTTGTTACAGTTTTTATATCTTATTTAAAAAAAAATTATTACAGGAAAATGATTATGTGTAATATATATTAATTTAAATTACGCAATTTTTAAATAATTCATTGATTGATTATAGCTTATTATTCGATAAGTGCACGAATTATTCAAAAATATTTAAAATTTTTCGAAAAAACTACAAATTAATTTTATAATTTCAGAAAATAAAAAATCGAATATTTTGAATCATCAAAAAAATACATTTATTACATTATTTTGATTTTTAATTTTAATTAATGGTGCCAAGATCATAAATTACAAAATTTAGATTTTACAAATAATACAGGTATTAAATTTCTGGAATTACCATTAAACATAAAATGATGAAAGAGAGATAATTATTTAATTATATCGAGCAATTTTTTTATGAATAAATTTTTTTTTCTCTTTCCTAATTTTGCCGCCCTGGGCACTAGCCCCAACTGCCCCTAGTATAAATCCAGCGCTAGTAACAGGCATACAAACTGGCAAGTTCGTCATAGATGCTCTGAATAAAGATGACGGCGTGTCAATGATTTCAACAGATCTCTCCAAAGCCTTCAACTCCATAAATCACGAAGGTTTAGTGAAGAAACTACAGAATGCAGACGTGCCCAAAAATGTTATTAAAATCATTGATAATTACTTATCATATCGCATTCTACGAGAAAAATTCCACATAACCAAAAGAGCAGAGAAACCGATCCCTCATGGAGTACCACAAGGATTCTTCTTGGGCCCAGTAATCTTTAATCTGTATGTGCATGGACACATGGGACGAAAGAGCTAGGATACGGGGTCTGAAACTGTCACAGTATGCTGACGATCTCTGTATACTCAACAGAGATTACACCCGAATCATGCCACGCGAAGATCTGAGTGGGCAGCCGAGACAATAATCAGCTACCACGACAGATGGGGACTTAAGTGCAATGTAAACAAAACGGAGAGTATGCTATTCGCCAAGAAACGTAAGTTTAACAAGAGAACACTATTGAGAGGTGAACTCATTGACTACAAATATTAAGTCAAGTATCTGGGAGTGACATTCGATATAACCCTCACGATGGGTCCACAAACTAACTACACCATCAAAAAGTAGAGACAAGTCCGTAGAGCGCTGACCCCTATAATCGGCTAGTATTCCAAAATAGACATTGCAATCAAGCTGACCAGGATTCAAGCTTGTCTGCTGCTCGTTCAAGATTAATGGGTCATACGACTCCTCTCGAGGTTCAGCTACAGCAACTTCTTGAAGATTGAACGCCAATACAGAATGGCTTTTAAAACGGCCGGACAAATTCCACGCAGATTCCCCACAACAGACTTGTAGGGAATGCTCGACTGGGACCCGTGGCACATTTGTGTCAAAGATCTAAACGAGGATATGTTGAGAGGACTACAAGACCTACATACAGGTGCAAGACCTCGAAGTCTCTGGGGATGTTTACCTCGGACACAGTCAATTCAACTCGCTACTAACCAATATACTCATTAGGTTCGGGAGGCGATAACTGGTAAAGCATGTACAGTTACTAAAATATAGTGAAAAAGAAATAGTTAAGTTATAAATCGTTAAAAATATCGGTTTTTGTTTATAAGTTGAAAATGAAGAAAACATAATTTTGAAAATGTATTCTTTGAATAGAAATATGTTGGAAGGAGGTTTCCCAAAAAAAAGAAGTGAATCAATTGCTCATTATACAAAATATAGCTATAAGCTTATAGAATTGAGTAGCGAGTGTACCTTAACAAACATTTCTTAAAATAATGTTTACGGATGGGTGTAAGTGGGAATTTACACCCATCCGTAAATATTAATAATCTGTAAAAATTGTTTTCCCATCAAGCATGGGAATGTTTGATAGGAAAATAATTGAAAAAACAATCGTCAGCTTTGCTGGCTGAGAATTTAGAGTAGAATCAATCAGCAATCAAGATTTATACTGAGAGTGATGCCTATTGAGGGCAGGGCTGTCGTTGAGATTGATAGTAGCGACTTCAAAATCAGAAATGAGAACTAAACTGAAATTATAGGAGACAAAACATCGTTGACAGAAAGCTGCAAGATGAAAACCGGAAGGAGAATCGGAATCGAAGCCGAGAGTGCGAAATCGAGATCGAAACCCCGAACATTAGTTCCTGTCTTAGTCACTAATATTAAAAGCGCGTTTGGAATGGAGTCTGTACGGGACCTGGTACACTAGGGCCGCAACCGTCGATGAGGATCTTCAGCCAGCAGAGTTTCAATAAAAGACCTTGTACTTTACTCATTGACCGAGGAGCAGAGTTTCGTTTGACTTGTATTTACTAATGTAAGGATGCAAGTGGAAGTGAGGGATATCGGGACTAATCCTATATTTATATTACTATTACACGTGTTCCCGATATCCTCGCCTTTAACGGTTCTTTAACGGTCAAACGATACCCCGCTCCCCGTTTGTTCTTTATTTAAAATAACGTTATATTTGATGTATTTGCATACAAATCCTTATATATTTAATTATATGATCGTATTTACTTAATAAAAATCCGATATGCTATAGTCAGCGACGCGTACAATCGGAGTAAAACTGATTTTTTCTTTGTTAGGTATATATATGACCCCCCTCCCCGCTTCATTACTATATATTAAATTTGCGCGGGAAAGGGGCCTTCATTTTTAATGCACGCGTCGCTGATCATACACCCCTATATGTAATAATAAAAAACGAAATAGAACCTTTTATTGAATAAATACAAGTATCTTAGCTACTCTATACATATACAATTATATAATAAAACAATTATGGGCCATTATAATCGGATATCTGTTATGGCCTTTCCGAACAGAGTCGAATGTAAAAATCATGTAATAAAAAAATATTCAAAACAATCGTTTACATTTTTGGCTCTACATTAATACATTTAAGAGTTGTTCTTGGATTATTTTTACTATCTACAATTGTTTTGTTTTATATTAGAATATTTAACTTTTTGGAACATTCTTTAGTCTTCCGTAAATAAAAGTTCAAAATGGAATCCTTACAATAATACAGTACCGACGCACGAAACACTCGCTCTGAATTGCCTGCGAATGATATAATGCGCAGATTTAACGCTCCCTAACCTTTCTTCTCCTCCGCGTTCTTGTTTTACGTCATTGCGACGCTTTCGTGAGTAACTTCACAGCGGTAGAGTTTTGTGTGTTGTACTATATGTACTTCGGTGTCTGGCTCTTTGTTTGTTACAGACATTTTTAACAATAAATGAAATTGCTTCGGACTGGAAATTGCAAACATTATCTCTCTTCAGTAAGAACATTTATGCAACTATTCATAGTAAACGAATTTAATTTTTTCTTTATTAGCAATTAAGGTTTAAAAAATGTTTTTAACTCTAAAGTTAGTATTGTAGGAACCCGAATTGACACACTATAATAAACATTATATATATGTATATTATAACACGGTCATATAACATAAACATTAATTATAAATATCACATTAAGAAAATAATAGTTTTATTTATTGAAATAGATGAAAATTAAGCATTCGCTTCCTCAATTAGTTTAAAATTTAAAAAAACGCACAAGTATATCTTTTACTTGAAGATTACTTGTAAATAATATGCTAAATTTTTCAATATAGTCAGCACAAACTTATCTTGGCAGTTATTTTATTTATCTTCAAAATTACTGAATATAAATAAAAAAAAATACTTCTTCGATTATAAATTACTGGAATACTTATACGAAGTCTATGGTTTTAAAATAATATGGTACATCTCTCAACAAATTTGCAATAGCAGTTATATTAGTTACCACAAGTAAATTATTGTCAAATTAAATAAAATTAAAAACATAAGAAATAACGTATTAAACGTACGGAATCCTCTACAGTCGAGTTCAACTCGCACTTGTTTTAAATAATATCTTAAAGTAATGGTTTTAAAATAGTATTTAATTATTTTCAATTCATCCCAAAATAGGGTACAATCTCACATTTGAATAAACAAACGCACAAGGTCCTGTAATGGACAATACGTTCAACCCTGCACTGTAATCGTGAATAATCAAGTATCATTAATTAAATTTGTACAATAAACTATTGTACGTATTTTACCAGCCTCTATTAGAGCGTTTCGGTTATTGAGAATAATATTCTTTAAGTGAGAGAAAATTAACGTTGTGAGCTGATCCCTTAAGGAACCAGGAGTATTCTATCTTGTACTGGCAAGCTTAAAGTTGCTATTCATGGCCTATCTCATAAACCACAAAATTGAGTTCATCAATATTCCGTTGTACATGGTGTTATTTCGCGGTAATTAATTATTAGACGCTTGTCTACGACACAGCATGCAACCCACTGCCGACCCTTGAATCTGTTTTTCCACTACGAATTCTCATCTGAGGAATTGAATATTGATTCGAGAGAATTGTCAGATATTGAACACTCAATCATGCGTCTAAGTTCATAAACAACTGGAGATTGAGGATATTTGAATAAATTGCCGATAAATTGTCTGATGGAAAACATTTTACATATGTTTTTTTTACGCTTATACACGATAATATAAGGTGAATATGGCAATAAAAAAAAGAGGGAAACCATAATCAAGGTAAAACCCTGCATATCTCTGCAAACAATGTGTCTAGAATCCATAGGGATATCAATAAATGATGTGAGAGAATTGTCTAGTTTGAAAAGTGTAGTTCCTAGAGCGTTAGTTATGAAAGTGAATGCTTGAAAAAATCACAATAATGAAACCAAATTTAAGATCTTTAATTCATTTTGCATATAATATTTTTTATGGTTCCGTAGCCAAAATGACAGAAACGGAACTCTTATAGTTTCGTCATGTCTTTCCGTCCGTTTGCACGTACCAGATACTTTACTCAAAAACTACAATATCTATAATGATAAAGTTGTGAAGTAGGTGTCGTGTATAAGCCGCTACTTAGTTTAGTAGGTAAATAAAAAAAAAAAAGATATTTCTAGAGGGGGTACTCCATACATATAACAGAAGATGATAAAAATTTTTTTCAGCAAACATCAACGTGGGACACATATCTCGACAATTGTTTTAAAAATGCTTTAAGATTTCTAAGGATTTTTCTGATTAAAGAGTACATTTATTAAATGAAATAAATTGAATTATTGCCGAAGAAGTGCTCTTCTCAACAAAAGGACATAAGTACCATAAATGTACGCTCTTTTTTGAGTGAACTTTTTCACATCGCATTTTTACATTTTGCAACTGTAGTGTTTTGATTGTGCTTTAACCCTTTTAAAATTTAATATATTATTATGTATCCAGGTAAATAAATTAAAATATAATGCATTAAAGTTATTTAGTAGTAATAAAAAACGCCTTATACGACCTGACTTATATAAAAAAATCTGCCCCCCCCAGGCCAGAAGCTGGGTACGACCATGTATAAGAGATACAAGGATCGGTCATTTTTAAATAATGTTCGAGAACGTGTAAAAGTGTGTCTCTTGGGACCTCAAGTTACTTCATGACATTGTTGGTTGTGTAAAACAGGCAGTAAATATGTGTCTATGAACCGTGTAAACTTATAAAAGTATAAAATCATATCATCAATCATTAACGCCCGACCTATGTGGGTTTTAGGGGGAATAAGCCGTTAAACCGACTCAACTCAATTAACAGGTGAATAGTATCAAACAAAAAGTCCACTTCAAAGTCCGCATATTGTGACAAGTAACCACGGAATTCTACACTGCGTGTGGCCCGACATGCGCTCGGTCGGTTTTTTTTGATGTGGTAGGCTCACACTGTTGCCAGATTGGACGCAGTTTAGATACTACATTCTCAAAGAGCACAGGCGTGAAGTAGCGGCTTTCGCAGTTTCGTTTCGTTTAGTTAATGAAGGTTTCGGTGGCCCACTCCCTGCTCCGTTGGATATCCTATTCCTTTCTCAAGGGCTGGCGACGTACCAGTGACTTAGATTTTGCGAGTGCCCATCGGCGGCAATAATCACCTACTTCCTGGTGGCTCGTTTGCTCATTTGCCTCTTTGAATGTTAAAAAAAACTCAAGTTTTAGCAATCATAAAGTTCGCAGCCGGTTAGGTAATAAGTTCAAATACGCTGCTAAACTATGATCTGACTCTGAAAAATGATAATATAAACGTGAGGAAATCTTACATTAAAAAATGTTGATTCACAATTAATTAAGTAAAGTTACCGATAGCATGACTTTTCTGGACCTTTTCACGATGTTAAATTCTACATCTAAATACGTCCCTAAGGACGTTCATTGTTCATTGATTGAAGTAATGTTCTAAGTATCTTTACGTATACATCTTTAAGTATCAATCAATGAACAGATGACTAATAGTTTCTGTAACGGCGATTTCGGCTATCGCCGCGTAAGCCCGCACCCCGGATTGCCTCTCTTCACGATGCGCACGCTTCTTTCTTTGGTCGGCGGATTTCTTGCAGTGTGGCGGCGTGGTCAATAATGGACAGCGTTTTCTTTCTTTCAGACTTTATTAAGCCGAGCTTCACAAGATGACGGTTGGCTAGCAACTGTGTCGGATGCACCACTGCATTTTATGGGTGGTGCATCCGTTGCATGAGTTGCATACATTTTAATTTGGGAGGCGTGGCCATGCACTTAATTCACATATGCATTGTCAAACATGCATTGGCGCCACTAGCGCCTGAGACACCGATTAGCGGCCGTACCGTAATGACGACCGCTTTCAAGGCCTATGATTGGTCCTCCCACCAAGGCACAATTTCGTATGCAACTCACGCACATTACATTTCAAATATTCAATTAATCAATACAAAATTTTAACAAACAAATATTTTCCTTAAAAACTAGTCCCTACCCGGGTAATTAAAAAACTATGCAGAAAAATTCTTTAATATAAAACACACACAAATATAAAACACTTATTACAAAATAATTCTCATATAAGACATAATGCAATTTTAAATTTATATCAATTGCGCGGCTGTCCGTAACATTCTCCCCCTCGGTGCGCAGCACTACACTTCAGGACACGGAACAGCCGTCGCCTCAGCTGACACCAGCACGACGATCTTCGAAGTGGGACGCCGCAGAACGCCACCAGTCGTCTCGACGTCCACCACGAACCTGGTTGTCAGGACCCGGGTAGGTCTTCTTAATTCTGCCTCGAGGCCACGAGTATCGAGGTGATGATGAGTCGACGATCAGCACGATGTCGCCCTCGGCCGGCGCGCGGCATATAGGGTCGCCGCGCGCCGGCGGGCACCAGAGTCGGTAAGTATTCTCTCAACCACCTCTGCCAGAAGTGATCGGCGAGGCGCTGACACGTGCGCCAGTTTGCAGGCCCGAGGAGCACGTTGTCGTCAAAGTGGCCCGCTGCGGCAGCGCCGCAGGAGCGCCCGATCAGGAAGTGGTTAGGCGTGGGCTCTCGGCCTCGGCAGGTTCGACGTCCACCTCCGTCAACGGTCTGGAGTTGACAATGTGCTCGGCTTCTAGCAGCAGGGTGTGGAGAACTTCTTCGCGGGGGCTCCTCTCTCTCAATGTAGCGGCCAACGCGGTTTTGATAGATCGCACCAACGCTCCCAGGCGCCACCCATGTTCGGCGCCGGGAGGTATGAACTTCAAGTTATGGTGCGGACGTCGGCTTCTTTCTTCATCTTCTCGTGTACCTCTTGTATGTTCATCAGTTCTTTGTTTGCGCCGACGAAATTCGTGCCGTTGTCCGAATACATCACTCTCGGAGTTCCTCTTCGAGCGATGAATCGACGCAAAGCCAGTATCATGGAGTCTGATGACAAAGACTCCGCCAGTTCAATATGTACGGCGCATGTTGTCAGGCATGTGAATAGCGCCCCGTATCTCTTTTCGTGTCTGCGGCCTATCGTCACACTCATAGGCCCGAAATAATCGACCCCCGTACACGTGAAGGGGGGTTGGTGATGACGTAGGCGTTCGGGAGGCAGGTCACCCTCCGCAGACGGCATTTTCGGCAGACTTCTGTTAATTCTGCACCATTGACATTCGTGGGCGATTTTCCGTAGTTTCGATCGCAACGACGTGATATAATATTTCTGCCTAATTTCGTTCATCACGGTGTTGTGGTTTCCGTGATTGAACCTTTCATGGTAGTGTTTCATGATCAATTTTGCGATCGAACTATCGCCACTGAGCACAGCGGGGCGATTTAAGGTAAACGACACATCTTTAGCGGCCTTTATTCTTCCTTTCAGACGAAGAACGCCGTTTTCATCAATTTCCATAGCAAACTTTCGTAGACGGCTTCTTCGTGTGACCGCTTTGCCTTCTCGTAAGTGTGTCGTTTCTCTTCAAAACATTTTGCGCCTCGAGCAAAGTAACGTTTCGGCCCTTCGAATGTAATCACAATTCAAACTCAAAGGGTGCCGATCGTTCTCTTCAAGTTTCTATTGTCTTTCTGGGCTGGTGTATGCGCCTTCTTGCTTATGTGCTTCCACGTTGGGTCTGAACTCGTTTTAGTTGCCGTCCTCTTATGTTTCAATGCATTAACTTTTCGTTTGACCCGAAACAAATCAATAGCTTGCAATACTCTGGCCGTACTGCGGAGTAATCGGGTCCAACTCGAGAATCGGCTCACGTTTGGTACGACTTGCGAGTCTTCTTTATTGACCAGTGTCAACGTCGTACATGATCTCTCCTCCCCCGTCGGTCGTTCGCTTTCAACAGTTTCCTGCGGCCATTCGTCTTCGCTTTTGCGCAGGAAATCGGGTCCGTGGAACCATCGGTGCGTTTCATCAAAGTGGGTAGGCGGGTCTCGTGTCGCGTCATCAGCGACGTTCAATTTCGTAGGCACCCACCTCCAACATTTCACCGTCGTGTGTTCCTCCAATTCGGCCAGACGATGAGCGACAAACGGTTTGAACGACCGTGGGTCGGAGCGGATCCAAGATAGAACTGTGCGAGAATCAGTCCAAAATATTTTGCGGGTCACATTCAATTCGATTTCAGTTAGTATCGACGAAGCCAATCGAGCGCCTAACAGCGCCGCTTGCAATTCGAGCCGAGGGATCGATATGACTTTCAAGGGAGCGACGCGAGCCTTTCCTGCTATTAGCGAAACTGCGCTTTCGTGTTCGCTCAATTTTATACGCCAATACACGGCCGCAGCGTACGACTTTTCGCTCGCGTCGACGAACACATGTAGCTCCCCCCTCGGTGTGGCCGGGCGATATGCATCGAGGTATTCTGATCGATGCCAGCTTCTTTATGTCGTTCACCCATTTTAGCCACTTCTTATGTGCATCGGCTTCTATTGTTTCGTCCCAGTCGATCCCTGATCTCCATATGTCCTGGAGCATGCATTTGCCCGTGATGAGGACGGGCGAGGCTAGACCGAGCGGGTCGAACACGGACATGACTGCACTCGTGACTTGTCGTTTTGTTGGTGGAAGCGATGTTTCCAATACTTCAGTAGGCGTGTTCCGCAGGCCGAGATTGAAACCCAGGGCGTCATTATTGATGTCCCACTGTAGGCCGAGGGTTTTTTCAATTCGTGTGTCGCCCCCCGAGTTGTACATTGTCGTCATTTCGCGTGTCGGGCATTTCATTCAAGACTTCAATTTCGTTACTCGCCCAACCGCGTAACTCGAAGGCTGCCTTTCGATGAATCTCATAAACTTGTTTCGAAACACGCTTGGCTTCCTCTATACTGTTAAAACTTTTCAAGAAGTCATCAACATAGTGATCTAATCGTATCGCTTTGCACGCCTCCGGGTACTCAAGTTCAAATTCTGAGGCGTTGCGATTTTTGATGTAGATCGCAGTACAAGGCGATGAGGCGGCGCCGAAAATCAGTGACGTCATTCGGTACTCTTGTGGATTTTCGTTCATGTTATTTCGCCACAGGAATCGTAAGCTGTCTCGATCTTCTTTTCTGATTTTGACCCGCAGGAACATTTCCTTGATGTCGGCCGACACCGCTACGCGGCCCTGTCTGAATCGGACGAGTACACCCAATAGTGATCTTATTAAATCGGGGCCCGTGAGCAATGCATCGTTCAGACATTTGCCATTCGTACGGGCGGCCGCATCAAAGACAAGGCGGACTTTCTTCTTCTGCGGATGCGTGACGGCGAAATGAGGCAGGTACCACAAGCGTTCGGATGTAGATGGATTCGGCGCTGGCTCTGCGTACCCATTTTTTTAACAGATTATTGATCTGTTCACAATATTCACGTTTCAAATTATCATTCTTTGACAATTTCTTTTCTATGCTGCGCAGACGTCGCATCGCTGTGTCATAACTTTCAGGCATCGTTTCGTTGTCCGACTTCCACAATAGGCATGTTTCGAACTGACCGCTCGGTAATCTTACACTATTGCTATCTAGCAACACGAGCGCCCTCTCTTCTGGATCGTGGCTCGGTTTACGCGGAGCCACGCCGAGGGATTCAATTTCGAAATGCCGTTTCACAATGTCATTCAGTTCAATGTCGGAAGCGTCGGACGGTCGCAAGTGATGGACGGTATTTATCGGTCGTGATAAACTGGAGCAGCATCCATGTAACACCCAGCCCAGTTGAGTCAAGGAGGCGGCAGGCTGGTTTGCGCGACCACTCTTAATTTGTCGCGACACATTAAGCCCCAATTATCCTGACCGATCAAGATGCAGGTGCGGCAGCGTCATAGATCAAATTTTCAGCGATATCTGTCAAGTGCGAGCAGGCTTGCGACGGTGGCGCGCTCTACGCGTTGCGGAGCTAGCTTCAGGTTTCTGATGGTCTGAGCTGTCATGAGTTTCAAGTTTCGAGAAAACAAGCCTTTGATTTTAACTCGAATGACCCGCGATTTTTCATCGGTTATCTCATTGCCACCGACACTCGAGACGCGTAACGTTTCGCGGCGTCCTTTCGCTCGATTCGATTCGCCACCTGCTCATCGATTAAGGTGACCGTGGAGCCTTCGTCAAGGAGTGCGTGGACCTTCATCGAACCTTCGGGGCCATACAGCTCGACCGGAACAATTTTCAAGTATGCGCGCATTGTATTAACATTGTTTACAGATACCGCCGTGTGCTCGGTGACGACGGCTGTCGTCTGGGCGCTCCCTCATGACCCTCTATCGTGGTCCGCTCTTGGTGGAGTAGCCTATGATGTCCGCCTCGACATATCTTACAGGGCTTTCCTCTGCACGTGGCTTGCATGTGACGGCCCTCAGGCATCGGAAACACATGCGAAGCCTTTCGCGGCGTCCCATTTTTCGCTCATATTCAACTTCACAAATTCGCCGCAGTCGGGTAAGCCGTGTTCGTTGTTACAGAGCGGACATATCATTTTCACATTTATTGTTGACCGATTTGATGGCTGGAAGGCGGTGTGCGAATTCGAGTTGTTGTCATCGTACTTCATAGTGTTGATCGTGTTTGTTCTTCGCGGGCGTCGTTCCGGTGTAGGCCTCAAATTTCTACTGCCGCCTTCTCTATCGGCATGGAGGCGCTGCACTGGTCGGCTATCTTATTCAAAAAGTCGACAACATCACAAGTTCGGGCTCGTCGCTGTTCTGAGAGTCCTTGTATTCGCACCATTTGAATTTCAAGATGTCATTGAATTTGTCAACTATCTCATCGGTCATCTCGGGGCGGACAGGTAGCTCAATTTATTCAACGTGCGTATGGCCGCAACACAATTATTCACTTTATTGGCGAACGAGCTGATGTTGCCCATTCCACCGTTCATCGGCGTCATACGTCTCAATTTATTTAGCTCCTGTTTGATTATGGCGTCAGGTCGCTCGAACCTGCGCTCGAGCACTCGCATAATTTGTAGCGGATCCGTTTCAGTATAGATCAAGGCTTCACAAGTTTCACGCGCTTCGCCACTGAGCGCTTTGCGGATCCGTGCTACGTTTTGAACATTGCTGAATAGTCCCGACGTGTCATTGTATACCGATCGAAATGCGATCCATTCGCTAACATTTCCACAGAAACTCGGCAGATCTGCCAGAGTTTTAGACGGCTCGTTCACAATTTTCGATGTTTCTTTGCTAGCAGTCTTGATCGCGAGTACGATCGCATCGGCCAATGTGGATTCGCTCATATTCGAGTCGGTATTACGAGGGGATGCACTATTAATTTCGCTGCATGCCGTCGGTGGCGGTGGTGGCGCTGTCGTCGGACTCGATTCGGGCACGGGCTCAATGTCGCCCAACGTAACGGTCCGTTTCTCAAGTTTATCCGTTTTGGATAAATGGGACGCGTTATCACAATCAATCAAATCGCCCGAATCCTCTTCGTCCGCTTCCAGGCGTAGCAACAACATTTTTGTACGCGCGACCGCGGCTCGTGCAGCTATCCTTTCACTTTCCAATTGCTCAAATTCTAATTGAGCCAATAACGCGGCGTGCTTCTTCTGTCGCGCCGTGTTCACATTTCTGTTCGAATCGTCAATGTTCAACTGATGTGCAGGACTTCGGTTTCGCATATTTGCCGCTAGAGGGCCAAGTGTTGCATCGGATGCGCCGGCTTCATTCGGAGCGTCGACTCGGTCGGATCTCGTATCCGCATGCAAGTCACAAACTTCCTCGTCGATCCTCTCCTGCCCAGGCGAACTTCCGCTCAAGTTTTCATTCGTACCGTGGTCCCACGTGTGCGTCGACGACGTGCCCGTTTCTGACGACCGGCTTGTCGGCGCACTCATTGACGTTTCGTTCTCTTGCTCGGCTGTGTTCATTTTGCGCGCTCTTGTAACACGCTTGCTGTCCATCTTCAAGTTCAATTCTTCAATCTTCAATCCCTAACGGTCCCTAACAGCTCGTACGAGGTCCCGAGACGAGGATATGCTCAATACGAGGATGGAAAACGGGAAGGGTAGGTGTGGCCCGCTCGACAGTGGACATGCACAGAGTCAGGGTGCGCAATAGAGCTTCGGTGGGAGCGACCGTCGCCAGGCGTGCCTACAGTCCGGCCCCTATCTGTGCATGCGTATCGACGCGACAACTATTCGGCGCCGAGATCGTACTCGGCAACCGGTGACCACGCCTCAACTAGTCACACCGCTCGAAAGCGTTAAACAGTGAGATGTCGTTAACACCGCTAGGTGACCCTCTCACTGTCCGAAGCGTGCACGGAAATAAAAACCGAAGCACGACTTACTCGTAAATTTGTTCAGGATAATCCGGCGAACGAAGGACCAGCTGTAACGGCGATTTCGGCTATCGCCGCGTAAGCCCGCACCCGGATTGCCTCTCTTCACGATGCGCACGCTTTTTGGTCGGCGGATTTCTTGCAGTGTGGCGGCGTGGTCAATAATGGACAGCGTTTTCTTTCTTTCAGACTTTATTAAGCCGAGCTTCACAAGATGACGGTTGGCTAGCACTGTGTCGGATGCACCACTCCCTGCATTTTGGGTGGTGCATCCGTTGCACATGTGAGTTGCATACATTTTAATTGGGGAGGCGGCCATGCACTTAATTCACATATGCATTGTCAAACATGCATTGGCGCCACTAGCGCCTGAGACACCGATTAGCGGCCGTACCGTAACGACGGCCGCTTTCAAGGCCTATGATTGGTCCTCCCCACCAAGGCACAATTTCGTATGCAACTCACACGCACATTACATTTCAAATATTCAATTAATCAATACAAAATTTTAACAAACAAATATTTTCCTTAAAAACTAGTCCCTACCCGGGTAATTAAAAAACTATGCAGAAAAATTCTTTAATATAAAACACACACAAATATAAAACACTTATTACAAAATAATTCTCATATAAGACATAATGCAATTTTAAATTTATATCAATTGCGCGGCTGTCCGTAACAGTTCCTTATTTATCCAGGCCCTAGATGTTAGATTTATGCATGACATCATTTTACAAGCTTAAAAAGTAATGAAAAAAGGCTTAATGATTTACATTAAACTTTTGCATTTTTTGAATAGAACAGCAACATAATGTTCCTACTATGCATTAGGAAAATATAAATGTCCATCTTCGTAAAAAAAAAAACCGAACAATGGTATTTAAAATTAAAACGATTTATCTGTTTTGTACAATATATTTCTAACGATGTCCCGTTTTCAGTGGCCTAGGTTGGATCAATTTTATACGTTGAAGCCCTTATATATACATTGATTCTGAAAAAGTAGTTAATTGTATTGTTAAAAATCATTGCATCAATCAAGTTTATTTTAACATTCAAATTAAATTTCAAATTCTTTTTTTTTGATAATATTATGAAATAAATCATCTAAAAGTGCAATCACGCATAACGACATCACTAACGGAGCGCTCCATTCTGAACATATTAATACTTCAATGTACTGCGAGATATAAAAAATAATTAATTTTTTGTGTGCATAAAATAAAATTCAATAGCAATACGTCGGAAAATAAAATTTCATCAAACACATCAGAACCGTTTCCCAAAAACCAATGGAATATACGGAAGGATAGCTCGCTTAAAGTATTAAAATAATTATATTATTTTAATACTTTAAGTTTCTATGGTTAGAAACATTTGTAACGAAGAACTGATGAAATACTAAATTGTATTGTATTGAATACTGATAACGCTTTTGTTATTCCATAAAAGATACTAAGAGATATTCCATAAAAAGTACTAATAAAAAAATAATAAGGTAAACGGTGTATGCTAAAAACATACTAACATGCCGTCACGAAAAATACAAGCTACTTTCTATTTATATCTTTATCTATAGTTTTTTTTTTTTAAGTTTGATAATGGCTTAATTGTTTTTAACGAAATTTCGCACACTCCTAAAATTTGTCATCACGTTAAATATCAACTACATATTTTGTGCTAATAGATTGTGTCCCAAAATCATAAAACAAAAATATTTCAAATCATTTACTTTTATTTCATTTTATAGGCAATATTTAATTACTCGTTTTGTTTGGAGAGGGTGTAAGACGGAAATGAGAGGGAGTGGGAGGGAGATAGAGCATATAAACAAGGAATTAGAAATATGGAGTGAGAGGGAGAGACAGAAGAAAAAGGAAAACATAGCGAGAGAAGTTGAAGCAGAGAGTAGAGCGAGAGATAAATGTATAAAAATTTGAATTCGGAATAGGTAAAAAACGGCATTGATATTGGAACTGAGATCAATTTAATATTGAAATTTTAATAAAAAACAGAATTTCGATCAAGATTCTCTATCCATGCAGGCGAGACCGCGGACAAAATTTAGTATCTAAACTGGTTTAGTACCAGAAACACGCAAAGTCACAACTTCAGACTACGTCGTATCACGGCTAACGTCAAAAGTCCGTCATAATTTGTTCATGACGCGTTTCTATGACGGTTATTTATTAGATTTACTCTAAAATTACGTATCTCTAATTTACCTGTTCAATAAAATGTTTATCAATTCCCATTTGCAAGTAAAATTAATATGGAACCGTCGCACCTGAATCAATCAAATTGAAATTCATGTCGCGTGTATAACAATAACATGGAATTTTCACGCCACTATTTATACGAATATTTAATGTCTTTCTGCGAATCTGTTTTTGACAAGTCTCTCATGTAAAAGTACGTCAACTAATAATTTTACATCTTCATACGAGCGGCAAGCGATAGTCGCGTCGTTCGGCAATCGAACCCACTTTAAAGTAATTACTTTGATTGTTCAGTACGCTTGCGTGCTTTGCGTCAAACGGACACGTAGCTTTGGGTGATGATATTTTAATAGCGGCCTTCCGTGATCGAAACTTTATATACATGTTGTTTTTTTTCTGTATATAATATTATTACGCGATTCGTTTTCCACTACTTTAAACACATCGATATAACGTTGTACGTTATATAGAAATTTCCGTTATTTAATAAAAATAATAATTCGGAATAATAGAAACAAAATGATTGCGCAAAATAATATTTATTTATGTTTGCTAATAGCAGTCGTCGCTTTCGTCCCAACTGTCGCGCCGCAGAAGCCCAAACGTAAGTGGTTATTTGTTTAATGCTGTCATACATTGCTTTTAGTTTTGCGATATAAGCTGATGTATTGTTCGTGTCTTAGAACTTTTCCCTTCGAGTAAGATCCCCGAGCAGTCTCTGAGCCCTCGACGTGCGGTGGTACGCCAGAAAATTGTGCTTTATCACAACTTTTTCCGGACTAAGGTTCAACCTACAGCTTCGAACATGTTAAAAATGGTAGGCGAGACGTACTGTAACATTAGATCCGTCAATTACACCCAAGCAATTATAAATACATCGGAATAAATTATTATTGTCTTTGAATACTTTTTAAAAATTGGGTATAACAAGTAAAAAAAAAGCATAGATTTATACAAAAGAGATGGTCTTCTATCTGTGTTTTATGTTTACTATGACTACATGAATGTAGTACAATCGTTACACTCTTTTATAACATTTAGAAGTAAATGAAAAAATATGAAGTGTCACGTGAATAAATAATTTATGTCTATTGTTCTTATTAATTCAAAGTTGAATAATGTTGGTCATACTTCAATATTTTGGTGATTAGCTGCTGGTTCAAGTTTAACAAAAATAGTGGTGCCACCGGTCTCACTAAAAGCTATGAAAAACTAACAAAATCAATTCAATTATTATTAACAAGTTTCACTATGGAAAAGGCAAATCATATACAAATCATAATTTAATAATTACTATAATATCACTCTTCGATTCAGGCTGATTTGGATGGTACGAACTTCACTTCATGTGTAGAGATAATTGTTCATCACAACTTTTAATTTGTAAGAATTTTTTTGTTCTAAATAATGGAAATTTTATGCACGCATAGATTGTTGTATCGTCGGACGAATCTTAGTCTAACGGCAAAATAAACATATTATAAAGTATTTCCCGCACACGCAAGGTTCTTCTTAAAAAAACTTTGTTTGAATGTTATTATACCAGTTCTTGAACAAAGTTGGAGGTTTCTTAAAATATTTTCCTTGAATAATTTTTGTAGTATTTACCTATACATTTTAATAACGAATTTCATAAGGTTTTAATTTTAGTAACCTTATTTAGTCACTACATTTTATATTCTTAAAGTAAATTAATAAACTGCAAATTATTTTTTCAAGCTCTGTTGTGGTAAGTAATTCGAAGATATCATATACATTAGTAAAGCTTTTTGTGCCCGTTTGTCAATAGTTCATTTATTATATACATACAGAAGCATATGTGGACGGCTTTATGCATTATATCATTCTAATCGATTGACTTTTATATCTGTGATATACCAGTGTTTATCTCGTTACCTAAAACTTAGACACTAGCGAAAAATCATATTGTAATTTATAATTTTAAAATTTAAATATGCTTTTATGCGTATTGCTTTTTTTTTATATAAATTTCGACAAATATCCGATTAATAAATTTTAATGATACAACAAATATATTACAATGCTATTTTTAAATTTACACTTGAAGTATTATCATTTGTAGTTGCTTGTGTGGTATATGCCCCGTAACCTCCAAGTTGTGTTTTGCAGTCGTGGCACGCGGGCGCGGCGAGACAAGCCCAGGCTTATGCGGAAAAATGCCTTTTCTTAGTGCACAACCCGCGCGACCAGAATACGGTGCCGCACCTCGGCGCCTGCGGCCAGAATATATTCGTCGCTAACGAGAAAACCCCGTGGTAAGATGATTAGTTACAGATTCGATTGCTGTAGTTGTAATGGGTAGGAGTTCTGAGCGTTTTTATGTAAGCTCAATATAAAAACAATGGCAATAGCAAGCATGATCATGCAGTGAATAAAACCCATACATAGTTATAATCGCCTACTCTTTATAGTATATGGGGTACATTTTTTAAAAGGTTGCAATAGAGCATCGTCTAAAAATGTTTTGAATCAAGACCGCGGCCAGTTGGAACAAGACATAAAAAATAACCGCTTAACTAATTTCGATAAAAAATAGATTCGTTTATATCTCGTTATGAGTAAATAACAGGCTGTCCATAATAATAGAGTTTATGAATTGTAAGTTATTATAATATTATTTCCAGAGTTCCGCAAACAAAGGATTAAAACGAAAGCCTATTGGTAACTTCGTCCGTCCATCCGTCATAGGCTTATATTTATTGTAAAATGTTTCATTTGTATTAATATCTATCGTAAAGATTTAAATTCTCACTTGTATTACAATCCATTACCTCAAAATCCAAAAGTTATAAAAAGGGTGAAATTACCATTTTAAGGATTTTTATTTGCGAGCGCAATTTATCACCAAATCTATTATGAAAATAGTATTCATTTAACGTTGTTTAATATTATTTTTAACTTCCATAAAAATAAGCACTATAAATATGTACTTACCTATCCAGTAAAAAAAATATGTGAAAAATCACAAGTGAAGCAGATAAAAGCTTTTTCTCGCCTGTTCTAAAGAAATTCGCGGTAATTTCAAAGTTAAATTTCATAAATGCAATATTTTGAAAATTTGTCAAATATATTTCAGTAATATATCGTCCATGTAGGGCAAAATAGACGCAATCCTTGACGCTTTTCACGTATTATTATTTTCACTTAAAAAAAAATTAATAATCTTCATCAACTGAGTCTTTTAATCCGCTTATTTCAATACTATAAATAATTGATTTTATATTTATTAATAATGTTTTTCTGGCCTGTCTTCATTTACAATGTTGCATGATTGGCAATAAAGACATGAAATTTAATTTTAAACGTGAAATACAGCATTTATTCCATGATTTCAAGAGTTTTTGTGTGTGTTTTCACACATGCTATATAATATAATAATTACACGTAGACATATCCACGTCAGTTCTTTTCAAGCAATTCTGTACAAGCTCTTATTGAGTTAATAGTGTCATAAATGAAACGGTCATTTGGCTTAAAGAAAACCATTGACTGTGATGTATCATATCGAATCACGTGGGTTATATAACTTCATTCTCGCGTCAGATCCATCTGATCTGTAGGTCTTCGAGACCTACTAACTCTTGTTCAGTTTATTAAAGCCATAAACACTTTTCCGGGACTTTGAGACTGTGTATTGTTACACCTAATCCATTGCAACGGAACCTGTTATTGAATCGTCTTCATCTCTATGGTTTATTTCCTAAAGTCACGTCGAACGCTTAACGATTGTCCAAGTTAGGCGGTATTTTAAAACGGTGCGTATACGCCGCACGCCAAGGTTTGCGGAGTCGTGATGTATCTCGCGCTTGAATGGGATGATAAATAGCTCGCGTGTTCGCTTTTTGCTGCCGACCGTTTGCTTTATTTCCTATTCCTGTGTAGTTTTTATCTTCTTCTAAAGGAATTCATCTTCAATTACGGCAATTAGTTCTGCACCTACCTTCCTCTAACTGATTTTAATTTTTAAAGATTATTTCGTATTATTAAATTTTGAGAATAGAATACGAATCGACTGTTAGAATTTGTTCCGGTCCTTTAATTAAATTGTCTTATGTGGTGCATCTTTTTATTTTAATTGTTCAATTATTTCAATTTTAATTAATTTTCTAATATCAAAATGCAATATTGCTCTAGTTTTTTAATATATTAACGATATCTTTTGGCTGACTACGGTGAATAAGATTGTAAATATGGTAACGTATGGTAACAGACAATTATAAAGTTTTTTTTTCTTATATTTAGTTAAGGTTAAGGTGGTGTTCTGACTCTAAAAATAAAAGATATTTTCATCCATCCCCTTTGATTTTTGAGAAATGACATATGCGTACTTTCGTGGAAAACCATGTCCACATGCACGTCCCGTCTGCCCTTATATCGTTTCTTTATTTCCTGGTGGAATCTTATTCTTTGTTCAGCACTGTAATGTTTGAGATTTTCAGGAAAAAGTTTTTAAAAGTAAATTTTTGTAATTACATGTAATGCATTCATTTGTTTGCTCCCTACTACGACTCAGTTATGATAATGGACTAATTTTAACTCAATCATCCGCGTGTCAATCAAGTGTTTTTTAAACAAGGCAAGATTAAAAAACATGAATGTGGAATATGTGGTGCAACTTAGATTTATATGGACTCGTGAAGTACAAGTCATCGAATCCTATCGTGACTGATACCTATTTAACATTTTAAAATATGATTTCAAAAATATGATATACATTTGGCAAAAACCAAAAATTGTTTTTAAATTATTATTTGTTATTTCAAATTATAATATATATAAAAAGAATATATTACATACTTTAAATACTTTTTCATGTTAATACTTATGTGCAAAAATTACGCCAAGAATGTGTATTTTATCAACTACGGTATAGCAACAAGGAAGATGAAAACGTATGGAAAAAAACACAATAAGAGAGGAGTTTTATGAAAATTTATAATTTTATTTATGAAGAGTTAAAGAGTTGCTTTTCAAATGACTTTTAAACAAAACAATCCTTTAAAGTCGGATTTAGATATGTCATTTGAAAGAGCGTCACTTCTTTTCTCTGATTTTCAAGCTATATGCATGTATATTGTTGAGATTTTTGAGCTCGGAAATTGCGGTAAAATTCGAGGTTGGCCTGCTGAAAAGTACTACGTTTTCTAATATTTTTTATTCCTACACTTAAAACTTTTTTTTATTTAAGAACGAGTAAAGTAGAATTTCTTTATGAACAGGCTGTACAATCTGCTAAAGTTTTAACGTACGAATTAGTCAGAGAATACACTAAGAAATATTGACATAATTGCACACCACATTCCAATAATTCTAAGGAAAGTTCATAATTATCGTGTTTGTAAGCAGGTAGGTTTATATACCATAGCATTGAATGGTAAGTAAACTTACCTGTTGCATCGCATCTTCAGTGATGTTCAAACGAGATCTTGATACGTCTGAAGTCATCACGTAAGCGTCTTATTAATTTTTTCAGCACGGAATACTAATACGTTTATATTTCGTATACCCCTTAGAGATTTTTCAGAATGTTCTTCCAACATGAGTGTACTTAATGTAATACTAGGAAGAGAAGCATTATTGAAAGCTCTTTATAATTTCTTTTCAGTGGTATAGAAATGTTTTGCTAGAGAATGTTAACAAATTTTTGTTTCGTTTCAAAATTTCTGACTAGTTCAAATTTTGCCATAAAACATTTAAGCACAGCGTTTAAGTTTATACTGAAACAAAGAAATAATTCATAAAAAATGTTGTTAAGATCTAATTTTGTCACAGTTGTAAAATCTGTATAAATTCTTTGAAAAAATGGGTTGTCCTAAAAAAGAATTGTATTCACAAAATCACGATTTTGGATTCCGTTTACAGTCCACGGAAAGTGGTCAATTTTATTATAAACTTAATTTATAATAAGTTTCATCATTAAGTAATACATATATTTGTTATATAATGAAATGATGTAACATTTTATTTAAGAATTATTGTAAATGCAAAATCACATCATCTCCTAAGATTTTGTTTACCGCCAAGGAAAAATGCTGAAGTAGTTGCCTAATCGATTTCATTTTAAACTTGTGGTAATAAGTACCATCATTAAGTGATACATGTATTTATTATACAATGATATGATATTTTATTATAGAATTATTGTAAATGCAAAATCACATCATCTCCTAAGATTCTGATTACCGTCTATGGAAAAAAAATGATTTAGTTACCTAGTCAACTTCATTTTAAACTTATAGCTACACATTATTATTTGTAATATTATTATGTATGTATGTATAATATCATATGTTTAGTAAAATACATATAATAATTATGTATTATTACTATACGTTAATATATGTATCGCTATCGCTTAATAGCGATACACATATTTATTATACAAAGATATAATATTCTCTACTTTCTTTATTTTCCATATATTATTCGGCTCTGCATGAGTACATAATATTATCCATAAGAGAACCATTATTATTTGATAGGATAAAAGATTTCGGAGTACGTAATAGTAAACGAGGTGGAAGAATAATCCTTGACTAATTCGTTTATCTTAGACCAAACGCGTACATAAAAACTCGAGCCCGTGACCTTAATAAAATACAAATAACAACGCTATATTCTTGTGGTTATGTATTGAAGTATGCGCCATAGTGGATTTTGTAGTGTGCGAGTCAAATAAAAAATATTAGATTAGCTAGTGAATGCAGGTCGAGTTTTGATGTTAGTGTTCCTGCATTATGACCAGTCTTACAATACAATAATTTATTGGTACAGAACATAATAAGTGTTTGATTTACGTTAAGATTCGAAAAACAATAAAATCCTGAGAATATTAACTACAGTATTTTTGTCTGATGATTTCCACGATCTGTTTCTCTGGTTTTTTGTCATATATCCGTTTTTTATAACGACACTGTGCCTAGTTAAAATACAATTTACTAACGAATAGAGGATGTATTTGGAAGCGAAAACTGTGAGTGACATCATAGCAACGAAATTATCTGATAAAAAATAAGTGCGAAAAACACCCATACATTGCTATGTAATCTTTATTTAATACAGACTATTGTTAAATACACACATATTGTAGTTTTTCGTATGTCATAAAAAAGACGATATTATTTCATAATTGTCATTACTGTATTTTAATTTTACTCCAGTTCTTTGACACTTGTTGACTAGTGAACATTAAGTGAACAGTTCTCTTTCTAGCCAATCATTTCATACCTATCTATACATAAAATAAAATCATATACGAGCCGTAAATATTGAATATTTGTTCACAAAACAGTTTATGCACGTTATGATTATGTTACCGAGGACAAAAAATAGGTTTTGAATATTTTTTCTGTTTGTCTGTGCGTTTGTCCACGTTAACATCAGGGACAGCTTAACCAAAATGGGGACAACCACCGGTTCGCGGGCCGCATGTGGCCCTCTGCAAGATTTGATCCGGCCCGCGAGACATTTTAAAAAAATTCATGTATCTATCGTTAAAAATTATGAACACTAGTTTAAAGCACTACTTTAAAATGCACTACTTTTTGATCGCGGCCCGCAAATGTATTTGCGCACTAAAGTTTGGCCCACAACTTGTCAAAGGTTGCTCATACCTGGTTTAACCAATTTGAATGCGATTTTCACTGATATATTGTGGCGAGCTTTCGACACCATTTAGTGTTTGTATAATTACAATCATTACACAAACAATAAAGTTATTATAATCTCTCTCTAAGTGTATGATATCGATAAAAATTAGAATAAACGTATGAAAATTATATTTTTATGCAATTGCGATGTACTTATTGATATATAGATGATATTTAACGGCAAGTTAAAACACATCTATATTTTAAGGACTTATTAATGTTCATTATCAACTAGGAAAAATTAAAAGAATTACGTTGTTGCTGTCTTGAAATGTATCCTTCTACAACATACAATACATAGCGAAGAAATAAAGTGTGTAAAAAGCAATATTAGTTGATATAAATTAAATAGTTTGCATATATACATATTGTAAAACTCAGCGCCAATCTTCTTGTCTGTCAGTTTATGTCCTTTTTATTCACATCTTTTTTTTATTCATAACTATGTTATTTGGATAAGTTATAGGATATATTTGGTTACATAAAGTAACACACGAAATAAGCAGTGACGATAATGGTAAATCAAGTTGGTTAAAACACCCTTTTGGGGTGCTTAAAAGGCTTATGCTGAGTAAACACTAAGAGATATATCATATTAATGTGCTACTTAATTGTAGACCTTAAAAAAACTTACAAAAAAGGCCGGGTTAGCATATTTCTATCTTCAACGAAAATTTTTATCTATGGAATAACACCCAGCTCTCTATGGCAGGGAACCGCCTTGTGTCAATTACAAAAACGAGGAATGTTGTATATAAAGAGGCTTTGATTATGTGGAGTATATTTTTTTAAGTTAGGAAACAATAAAAACACAGAGTACCTAAAATATCTGACGTGTTTCAATCAAAAATATTCGTCTTATTAATATTTATCTTACAATTAACATACCCAAGTAAAATTGCACTTTATTTATAATAAAACTTTTCTAGCTCTCGCAAGCGGAGTTGCGGGTACAGCTAGGATTTAAGTAAATATGAAAAATCTATTTTGCCACCACTATATATTTCTCCTTCGAGATAACACCTTGGTACGGCCGCTTCAGCTTATAATTACACGATCGAAAATTTGCAAACCCTTGCTAAATCTGTCTTCGTTTTCCTTTATAGGTTTTTTGCCGCAAAACAGTGGTATTTAGAATACAGAAACTTCACGTACGGCTCTCCACATGTGGACTTGCACGTGACGGGCCATTACACTCAAATGGCGTGGGCTACGAGCTTCAAAGTTGGCTGCGGAATCGCCCACTGTCCTGGGGGGCCATGGGGACACTTCTACAATTATATCTGCCATTATTGTCCTGGGTAACTATTTTTCATGTAATAAATTTATATAGTTCGTAAACAATCGGATATATATTTTTGTATATAAGTGATCTAAGTGATCTGTAAATCTTTGTATGAGTCTGCAATAAACTAATATATTTTATAAGTGAATTAAGTTCGTAATACAAAATATACACGAGTTAACCTTATTCCGTTATAAGTACTCCTCTGTTTAATACTCTATTGCTTATATAAGGGAAGATAACCGCCACTGCAGGTCTAATGTTAAGTTCCAAAATGCTCAATAACTGGAGATATGTAAATATTGGTTTCCCACAAAAAATTAATGTTTCATGATTAAAAAACCTAACAGTAAAGAATACTAAGTTATAACGTTTACATAATAAACGTTTACATAATTTACATAATACAAGTAATGACTTAGAATTTATATATAGTTATAACTTAGACTTATTTGATGCAAATTCAGTCACAGCATTTGCTAGTAGGTACATATGATAAATTTTAGATTGTTACCTTTTCTGCGGATTATATCCTTCATCGATATATGAATTGCTTTCATCATACCTTTTAACGATATTAAACTATTTTGGACAAGTCTAAGGGATGTTGCATGTGTTGGAATCTACTACGCATTTTTTCAATGGGAGGAGTGTTTCGTCTTGACCTTTAATACACTGTTTAGATCGGCTGTTTTGTTTCCTTCAAAAATATTTTCGTTAACAAAGGTCGTAGTGAAAAAAATAATTAATGTTTATATCAAGAAACTGGGCTTACAGAAATAAAATAGAAAAGCATACTTATGTTTATCCATTCGTATCATAAAACACAATTATGCATGGCATTTTATGTTTTATAGAAATTTATTATTAAAATAGGGTTTAGCATACATTTTTTTATTATGGAAAACCTAGGGTACTAGCGGTAACAATTTTAATGCATCATGTCGAACAAAAGTCCCGGTAGCGCTATAGCTCAGGAATCATTGATCCGATTTATATAACTATTTTTTAATATGGAGTACGTTAACTAACCAGATTTGTATACATTTATTTACGATAGTTAACGTAGGGTAGCAAGGACAGGTTAGTAATTTTGTTGTTTGCAGTCGATAGAAAATTCGAGGCATATTGTGTGGCCAACTACTAAATAAGACCCGACAAGTTCAAATAGTACTCGTATCCTGAGGGTTCCGCACGAACTAATTTATGTGTGTATATGTTTCATCCATCAAGAATTTCGATGATTTCGTTTGTTTTCCATACCGACATTGGTCGGTTCGAAAAAGGCTTAACGGATAGAAATATTGACGACGATACTGATAAGGATTCAATATTTATTTAAATATTTATTTGTTCGCTTTATTTAGCTAGGGAGGTGGGTAAATAAAACGCTGAAAATTAAATGGGAGAGAAAGGACCTCTCCTCTCATGAGATTGATCCTCAATATAGTGATAGCGCTTGGGGCCGACGGCTTAACGCGTTTTCCGAGACGTGCGGAGCGAATGGTTAATTTAACTCAATAAGATACGAGATTAAAGTCCCGTTCGTCTACTTGACGGCAACGCTTTGACTACTCGGCCCTCACACTATGTTTTTATATATTATCAGTTAACAAAACAATATTTCGGTTCATTAAAATAAATAACTTTGATGGTCCAGTTTCACTACTGATCAATTCCGCTATGGTTTACAGAGGTAACTACGACACTATCCTACAATATCCATACAAGGCTGGTCCCCCGTGCGCCGACTGCCCCGGCCACTGCGTGCACGGCGCCCTCTGCAGCAACACGTGCCCCGCCCACGACGTATACAACAACTGCCACGAATTAGTCGGCTTTCCCGGTGTGTGCGGCCAGGGCAACTGCAATGCCACGTGTCTGTGTGATGGAAAACGCTTGCATAAAAATCACCCATTTTGAATACTTTATACTTTAGCATTAAAAGTATATAGCACGGTGTAAATGTTTTATTGATAACCTAACACAACAATTCCATAAATACTTCAAACGGCCATTTTATTATATATCGGCAGGAAAGCACAGATTTAAGACAAACTCGTAGTTATTTCCTAGTAAGATTTGTGAGAGTTAAAATCTCGAAGTTCAATCTATTGTAAAAAGTTTCTTACAAACCGAAGATAATGTTAACACGCAAAAATTCACCGATACTATCCACTGGAAATGAATGACCAGAAGCTGTATAGAAATGACGATGCGTCACCATCACTGTCATTGTTATAACCTCCTTCACAATACATTTTTCCGGTTATGCGGATGATCCCCCTTTTTCTATAACGAGAAGAATGGTATTTGTGGCATAACGATACAAATTACCTGAGCCAGCTTTCTCCAAAATCAGTTCAGTCTTTACAGTATGTTTGCATAACACCTACACAAAATAATATCAATTACATATTTACAAATAATTACTAGCCATCTCCATCGTTATTGTCATCTTGAAGATATTATTGAAAGATAAAACTTTTCGAAAATTACTCTTCAATCTGCGAAAAAACTGCCTAATATTTAGGTTCATGAATAATTAGGTTTTTTTTTGGGTCCGATTCCCTATTACATACTAAATGGATAAAAATTGGGATGAGTAATATCATTATACTACCGTACTATTTTCTGCGTACAAACGTCTTTAGTTGATAATCGTGGACGTATTTATGAAGAACCAAATCAAATTCACGTTTTAATTAATACATTTATTTACACTTACATACTTTGTATTATTATGATATTTAACAATAATAAATATCTACACACAGCACCGCCTATTTTAAGTATCGAGGCTTGTACTGTGGGTATTAGACATTAGATACATTAGGTCGGCGAAAAAGTTTTTTTGTATATTATAAGTAAAAAGTTGCAGTGAAATCTCTTTGGTTGTGTTGTTTGTATATGGATAGTTTGGACATTATTTCATAAATGATAATTAAAAAAAAATTAAAAAGTAAAAACAGTGTCCCGCCATTTTTATATTGTTTTTCTTTCCACCAAAATGAGTAAATCTAATGTACACATTCAATACGTTTTGAAATTTTATTACAAAAAAAGGAAAAATGCGACACAAGCCTCAAAAAAAATTGTGACGTTTAAGGATTTAATGCAGTGTCGGTAAGTCGAGCACAAAACTGGTTCAAGCGTTTTCTGTCCGGTAATTTTGATGTCAAAGATGAACTTCGCTCAAGTCGACTTGTTACGGATGAATGCCACTTTGGAAAAAGTAGAGTAAGATCGGAATATTAGTTCTTACGACACAGGTAAAGAGCTGAGAATCGATTACAAAACGGTTTTAAACCATTCAAAAAATGTTGGATATGCAAGAAAGCTTGATACTTGGGTCCGCACGATCTCACTGAAAGAAATCTGATGAATCGTGTATTATTTATGATTATTTATCGAAACGTAATATAATCGAACCGTTTTCGAAAAGACTGATGATTGGTGAAGAAAAATGGATTACCTACGACAGGAACGAGCGAAAAAGATCATGGTAAAAGCGCGAGCAAGCTCCACAGACTATAGCGAAACTCGGATTAATTCGTTATAAGTTGATGCTATATGTATGGTGGGATTGGAAGGGCGTTATTCATTATGAGCTTTTGAAACCAACAATTCGGATTTATAAAGTCAGCAGCTGATGAGACTTAAGCATGAAGTAGAGAAAAAACGGCCGGAATTGATCAACAGAAAGGGTGCGGTTTTTCACCATGATAACGCCAGACCACACACGTCTTTGACCAATCGGCAAATACTAAGAGAGTTTGGTTTAGAAGTGTTATACATCCGCCATATACCGCTGAACTTACGCTCTCAGATCTTTACTTGATTCAGTGTCTTCAGAATTCTTTAGGCAGTGTTAGGTTGATATTAAAAGAGAACTGCCAAAACTACTTTGGTCAAAAGTCCTAAGATTTCTACAGCAATGGAACTATATCACTGCCTACAAAATGGCAACAAGTTGTTGAACTAAATAGCATATGTATGTAAGCTTTGTACTCATACTGTATGTGAATGCAGCCTTAGAATTAAGTGTGTGAACGCTACCTAAGAGAATGACGTTGTACTGCTCGTGAAATTATTTAACTTTTATTAACTTAATTAGTCTTTGAGATATTTGTTAAAGTAAACTTACTAAAATAACTAGTATAATTAACTAAAGTAATACATCGTCGATCTACTAAAATATTGGAAGTAAAAACCTTAATTGTCGATTTTTCTATTTTAGGATAGTAGTTATAACCTGATCGGTTATACAATATGTGAATATTTATGTTCAATTAATTTACGTGCTATAATTTGTTTATTTAAAATAAACTTTTCTATTTTAGATAAATCAATTGGTGTTTTTTTACTCCATTACCAACTGACATATTACATGTCTATATTTGCGAATATATTATTAAATAATTAAATTTAAATAAAATGTGATGAAAAATTATCTAGAATTTGCATGTATACTACGAAAAAACTTTTCCCCGATCTTATACTTTGTAACTTCCCGGTAAAAAATTGAAGAATTTTCAAAATATTAGGAAGTTACTGTCTTCACCCCGATTTTCAAAAATTGAGTTTTTAACAGATCTTGATGTCAAGGCTCCTAGAAATCTATTTAGACCATTTTCCGAGTGATTTCTGTTTATGTTTGTGTGTGTATGTGTATGTGGATGTGGGTGAATTATGTGTACGTGCACTCAAAAAAAAATTAGTTGCTTATATCAAAATTGTGATTTGCATGATCAAGTATCTTGATTCCATACGAGCCTAACAAGATCTTAGATACTTCAAATAAGATGATTTTGATTGATTATCATTATTCAATTGGCTAGTCAACTATATTGTTCTTATCATTATTAGCTTATTTATATTTAGCATACAACTAAAGCAATTTAGATCTTATTCAGTATGGATATGAAAAAATGGCTATAACAACTAACTCATCTTAAGAAATTCAATTAATACTTAGTTAATATCAAAAAGAAAATTATTATAATAACGAACTCACTTTAATAAATTTCATATATTGTTTGTTATGATCAATTCAATTACTTGAATCAACTATGATACTTGCTTAGTACTAATAGGTAACATTATAATGATAACTAAGTTACTTTTATTTATATCTACTAAGAGACTCTCCACCATCTCCTTTTAAACAGACTTTTAAGAAAAAGTAACTTATAAAATTAGTTTTACGTTCCACATTCTTCTTTTAACAGTTGTTAGGGCTGAAAAACCGTTGAAAGTAGGACGTGGAACGCAAAACTAATTTTAAAAGTGACTTTTTGTTAAAAGTCTGTTTAAAAGGAGACTGTGGAGAGGCCCTAAGTAACATTTTTTTAATTGAATAAGTTCTGCATTAATAAATCGCACTCAACTCTGAGAATGCCCATGAGTTCGCATATGACGGATTGTTCTAAAGTTCACTCTTAATCACCTGCAACGCGTGATTGATAGTTGATATGTTCCACATTTAAGAGTGAACTGAAGTACGACATATTAATTAGGACGGCACCTCCAGTGCTAACTCAAACGCGGTCTCAAAGTTGAGTACGATTTATCAATACAGGTCTAAGATATTATAATCATTTTGAAAATTGTCCCAGCATGACATTCTGCTCCACCCGCAATCAGCTTCGATCGTACTTAGCACGGCCGTATGCTGTGCTATATTTCATTTATCAGCAATTATAGAAAACCAAAGTTGATGTTAATGTTATGAAAAGAAACATGAAGTGAAACCTATTTATGTTAAAATAATCACAGTTAATAAATAATTCATCCTAAAAATAAATCTCATTATTTGTTGTAATTGACATATGTGACTAATTTTAGATAAAATAAAACAAAATATTATAATTTGTAAAAAATACTTGTTTATTAATTTTTAAACGTGCAACGTTACATATTTTTCGCTATTGTTAAAATATTTATATTACAAGGTATCGGCGATATTAATGAATTGTAGAAACTAACAACCTTCTGTGCTGTGTTTGATTCGTTTTTTGGTTTCTTACACTTTTTGGTCCGTATACACTTGGTCTTCAACATCAACACCAAACAACAATACCACAACTATTCCATACACTGTTGCAACTATGTATGACTTTTCCCAAGTAATAGACATAGGTATTAAATTAACGAAATAATCCGATTTTAACTCGAGCGGCACACAAACAACTATCCATGCAACTATTGACTAACGATATGCGCTAGATTTGTTTAGTCGGCTTCGCCTACTACCCCCGCGCCGCCCTTTGAGGTGTGGGGAGAAGGGTAGTCACTTATTTCAATTGATACATTGATTATTTATCTCAACTAATATGAAAATCGTTTTAAGCAATTAATGTCAGTAAAATTTAACATTTAATTTATATTTAATCCAACAATATGAAGTACTAAAGGTGATCATTTTATCTTTGTAGTTTAAAACATGATAACTATTAGAGTAGTTGACATAATTAACAGCTATTAGGTAAATCAAATACTACTTTATTAATTTAACAATGAAAAGAATTAAAACTACTAATTTGTTTAATTATTTCAATGAATTTATTCTGAATTGATTTACTAATATATGTATAAGTTAACTGAATAAAATTGATCAAATTATGCAAGAAATCAAGTAATGACAGAAATAAGGTATATACTTGTTAGAATTAATATAGTACCTATATTCTTAGTTCAATCACAAATGAACTAGTTGTTATAACGAATCTGGTTTCGTTGATATATATATATATATTTATTATTATTTTTTTTTTTTCACAGTTGTTTTGAATTATTTAACGCCAACTAAGAGAAAAATTCTCTTAGTTAGCTTTCATTTTTTAGAGTGTGTGGTGAAAAAATTATCTAAAGTGTTTTCTTTAGTATATTTCTTAAACTAGTACATTGATACTTTCAGAAATATATCTAGCTCTTGCTTAGTAACGTTAATCTTTTGGAATTGCGTCAAAATCTAAAATCTATTAGTTTGTTCGAGAGATGTCGTTAACGCAAAATTTGCAAAAAAATATTTTTCAAAATAAGTTTTAAAGTTCGGTGGATTGATGTTTGGTATAGATTAACTTTCTTTGTCTAAAAACTTCTTTGAATGCCCCAAAAAAGATTAAAATCAAACAACATATTCAATAGATATTTTGGATATTAAAAAAAAATAGCGTTTTACTTAAATAAAACTAGATATTTGAACAGCTGAAAACGCATTAAACTGTATATTTTTGAGCTCAGAAAGCTTGAAAAAGTACAAAAATTTACCTTTTTAGTTCAAACTCAATAATTTAATGCTAGGTATGTGGTGTAGGTAGGTACTTTCAGGAATGACCTGTAAGATCTACCGTTTTTCGATCAACCGGCTTGCAGGATTAAACGTTTTATAGATTTTTGGGTTTGCTTTGCTGCTGGTACCAAAAACCAACAATATTTTGATAAATGGGCATTTGAAAGATGTGTTTTATGTGCAAGTGGAGTCGCGTACACAAGCTAAATTCTTGTATAAAAACACAAGTACTTAAGTAAATCTGTCCCTCGATGCGGCCCTATAAAGGCGAAATGCATCCTAATCTGATACATAAATGATAAAGAATCAATTTACAATAGCATAAAGGTATATGGAAAAGGTTTCTTTGTCAATTCGAAAGTGACTGCAGAGCAATTTGGTCGGTAAGGCAAGCGCGTGTAATGTTTGCGGCACCGAGCTTCATGCCAGATTTCTAAGTTGAGTAATGATTTGAATTGCTAATAATTTAAATTGTTACTAAAATTTTAACAAAGCTTTTTCATAAATATTACGTTTTCAATATCCACAATGAAAAGATAAATTTGTTTTGTTCATACGGATATAAGTAAAAAACAAAATTGACTATTAAAAGCGAAATACAAAAGATCAAGTGATAAAGTTACGCCTATAACTCCGTTCAGCTTTGCTACCAATAGTCTTTGAAAAATTAAATGATAAATATTTAAAATACAATCTCAAAGTTATTAACATTATTACGGTTCTGGTTTTCGTCAGACTTCACTGAATCTGTAATCCTAGTTTTGGAAAATAAATGTAAATACACGAAGTTGGGAGCTGGCCCGCAATCGAGATCAAGATGATGGATTGAGTGAATAGGAATTAAGGAAAACAGAGGGATCGAAATAAAAGACAAAAACACATTAAATTATTTATGTCCAGGTAGGCAAAGTCGTATTCAACGGTTATGTATTAAAAATATTATCACATGAGTGCACCGGCAGCGTCAGCAGGTGAATCAACGCAGGTGGGGTGTGCGCCGGCGCGGAACCGTCTGCGCCGCCCCGGCCACCGCCGACACGTTAGCGCGCAACGAATAATATCCTTACTTGAGTTTTGTTTTATTAATTCTCAACTTTCTTCTTTTAAAATTGTCATCGTCTCATAGCTGATTAAAAAGATATACAGAAAAATCGATAATCAGTTTATTCCACTTTACTATATATAAGAATAGATAAACTAAAATTAAAAAACAGTCTTTTCTGATATTACCTTAAAAGAGTTTTAGTCTTCCAAAAAAAAATAAAACAAGTTTTGTTAGGTTGCTATTGAATATTATTAGTTATTAGTTATTTATAAGTTAGAAAGGGACAACTACAAAGTAACCATACGTATAAAAAAGTGTGTCCGTTCATTATAATTCTGACGAGTTCCCGGGCGGCCGTGAGGCTCTTTCCCACCCCCACCTCCGACCCAATTCTGCGGGCGGCGGGCGCGCGGCCCGGCGCGGGCACTCCGCCGGCGGCCTCTGCGTACCGCGACCAGCGGCCACGCGCGGGCGATGGTCCGCGGCCACCACGAATGTCGTGAGTCGCCGCGACAAGTGCGCCACAAGTCGCTTCGGCGGTTGTCGTCGACGCGCGGGTTCGCGCCGCGGCCCGCCGCCTGCGGATGGTTGCGCGTGTTCGAGGGCTTGGAGCCGTTCGCCGGCGGTTCTTCTAGTAAACTGGTCAAGGTGAAACTGAACACCACCGTCGAAGAGGTGAACAAAGATCTCAGACTGGGAAACGATCTGTCGCTATGGATGCAAATCGGCGGAGAAAAGTCGAGGAGACTGGAATTGGACGAGTTTCCTCTGCGCTTGCAAGAGCAGTTCCTGCTCAGGTGTGGGTGGCGGTGTGCAGAGAGACGCGCTCGATTGACCGTAGATCCCGAGCTGAGGTTCGCACTGCGCTGGTGCACCGGGCCGGCCGGCTGCGCGGCCGCCGCGGCTACTGCATGCGCCGGCACCATTCACCTGCTTAAGGGGCATGTTTTTCCACAATGGAAACCGCGGCTAGCACACATTTTTGGATCGCAGTTGTACATGTGTTCCAGTGAGCAATCACTTTCATATTCATACGTGATTTCATATCAGAATCAGATCGGGTGATTATTTACAGATATTGTATTTCAGACAACGTCAATAATCCAATGGAAGTTTTGGAGTTGAGTGGTGGCAGTATAAAATTTTGCCCTCCAAAGGCGCATAGGCTAGTGCTGCGCGTACGGCCACAGGAGCAAGCGGGACATACTTCCTCCCAACTAGATCCCATCTCAGGAAATCATTTGTTTTTGGGGTTCAGTACCGTTTGGGAGAGGAATCTTTGGTTTTGTTGGCTTAAAGAGGTTAGTACTTGAACTGAAATACTAAATCCCACTAAGCAAAAACTAGACTATAGAATGCAAAGTAATGTTTTACGGTTTCGTTGTATACGATGATATAAACATGACTGGTCCGCTAAAGTTTTCTATCTAACGAACCGTTAAGATAATCATCACAAATTGTTGGAAATGTCATCCAAGCCTACGAGTGCTTGACGTATCAATGCACCATCTGTCGTAACCCAGGGTTGTAAAATGTGAAGACTTACTTTCTTTAAAAACATGAGCAAAAACTATCTCATTTGAGTTGCTTAAGTGTGAGTTTTGTAGCACTTTCGTTTATCATTAGGTATGTTACATAAGGAACGAAAAATTTTAAGATTTCTTTATTGAAATGACTATGATATTAGATTTAGTTTATTTTATGATTCGGTAGGATTTATTACGTTTGAATATAGCGTCGCAGGTAAATTAAAATAATTTTCCTATTTTTCATACATATAAAATTTATGTTAAATATGAAAGCATTCAAGGACTTATTTAAGCTTGAAGGACAGTCAATTAAATCTGGACATTTAGATAGAAAAATGACAAAACCTATGACATTAATTCGATGGCTTTCTACACACTCGTTATATAAACGTCTAGGTTTATAATTGTACGCTGGGTATGTATTTACGTCTGTCTGTTGTCGCCCTTGTGTTGATTAGACTAGCTGATCAGTTAGTCTGCGATGTAGCTTATACGTTTCGAAAACTGACTTAAAAATATATTACAAACGATGCATAATAATATCGTTAAAAACATTCTAGAATACAACGATAACAAAACAGAAAGTCGGTTTCGAGTGAAACGTATTGCGGTTAAAATCGAGAGTAAAAGTCAGAAGTTTATTAACGTGGAATAAAAAGTATTTTAATTATGAAACCGGCGGTGCACACCCCGACTGGTCACGCTCGAGGCGCCCGGCGGCGGCGGCGCCCCGCTCCGCTCTCAGTCGCAAACTCCGGGACTGTCTTCGAACACGCGGTTGTCAACTCCGCGTATTGTGAAATTCGTGAACGTCTTGAATTGTGGATCGTTTAAAAAAAAAAAGGCATTCGCTTATAAAGCGCACGCGCGCGATTAGAATACTGGACGCGTCTTAAGTGAGCGATTCCCATGCGGTGTTCATTGTAAGCAGTACACGAACTTACAAGCTTTTTGTGCGAACGCAGCCGATGTGATACGAATGGACAAAACGAGTGATTCGATAGCCTTCGGGAATAATAATGCGTTTGAAGGTCGTCGGCCCCGAGGACGCGGCCGCGCCCCTGAACGGCCGTGCGTCAGTTGACATGAAATTCGTAGACTTTTAAATTGTCTAATCCGGTTGAAACCATTGTCTGTGGTCGCAAAGACGATTAGAAAAATGATACCATAATGGTGGAACATCAAACAATGAGGGACGAATCTCAAGAAATTGACAGCTTGGACATGTTTGGTCCTCAGTCCGCCGACGAAATATTTCTTGACAGTTTAGAGCCCAGCGTCTTGAAAGAAAAATGTGAAATCAAGGTACTTAATACACGGACGATTGTAGAACTGATGTTTGCTCATAATTAAACTATGGGTTGTAAACTATGTACCTATTTTATTCACTTCCTGATTTCTATATACTGCTTAACAATTTGTGTCGAGAGTTTGCTTGATATAAATAATCTAGTTTCTTGAAAAACTTTTTGGACACATTTTTCTTCATTTTTTTCTTTGTTTTCATGTAGTTATTATTTAGTTGTAGGTCAAATCTTTCATTGAGTTATGAGTACGGTAGATATTAAACTTTGAAATTCGTGAAATCGTCTAAAAAACGGGATCGATTTAAGAAACTAACTCGTTATTTCTAATAACAGCAAATAAATTATCATTTTAAGTTGAACAGATCTCCATTGAAGAAACCTTTATTACGGTTCTTGAAATTTGTGTAATAAATTGATCCAATTAAATATTCATAATGATTTTCGCAGGCAACCCAAAGTACTCAACCACCGAATGTGCTGGAATTGACCGGCGGAAAAGTTTCCCTTAGTGCGGCACTCGCACAACACTCTGCGGGACCCTTCGTCGTGCGCGTTCTGCGGCTGGTGTCCAACCAGCTGTCTTCGGTACCTCCTGAGGCGTTCCAACTTCGAGCACTCACTCACCTAGACCTCAGCGACAACCAAATCAAATGTTTGCCCAAAGATATAATACAGTTATCGCAGTAAGTGGGTATTTTAAATAAGTGCATTAAGTCAATTTGTTAAATTGATAGGTAATGAGAATTTGAGGTGCTCAATACTCGGTATCTAGAGATTTTACTTAAATTTTTTTGTTATTTAGACTAATCTTCTCACCCATGAACCGATTTTCGCCACATAACTAAAACACAACATCAATAAACTAATAAACATCCAAACATATTAGATGTTGGTTATCGTAGAAAACAGAAAAACAAGTAAACATATTTTGTTGAATATTAGGTCTTAAACAATTGCATTAAAAAATTAAATAACACAGCGTATCACATAAAATATGACGAAAAAACTGGATTTGAAAGATCTAACAACATTAACCCACCGCAAAGTTTATTTTTACAAGTACATTATGGTAACGGTTTATTTAATTTCTAAGGATACATTCATAATTTTATTATGATAGTTAGATGTATATTAAAATATAGTTAATTAATTACGTGTGCAGAAAAACTATTTTGTGTAAAAGAAAACCGAATGCTTAAAACCGTCTGGATTACATAATGATATTTAATATTTTTAGCCGATTTATTTAGATTGATTATCGTTTAGCTTCTTTTATAATTATCAAGCTACTCTTAATGTAATAGATTTTTGTAAAGAAACATACTTAAACTTTTTATAATCAATAATATGAATTGATTTTATTTTTTATTATAAACGGCAATTTTAAAGTACAATGTTATTTGTAACATATAAATTCCTTTATGTGACATACGCATCCATAATGTAAAATTATTCTCAAACATTCTCTGGATAAAGATATATAATATAAAAATAGTACATTTGCTTAAATTTAAGACAGACAAAATCGAAGACCACCGCATTTAAAAATAAGCTAGCACCATACATATATATAATATAGAAGTTTTCAAGTATATGATACTATTCGAATAGATATGGTAACCGAAATTGCGATTTGTATCGGAACCGTAAACAAGATCAGAATCAATATCAAGATTCAAAGTTGAAGAACCGAAAAAAAAGAGTAATGGCATATGTAACTGGCCGCTTGCGTTCCGTATTTTCCTAAGCGTCATATCAACGTTTGCCATTTGATACTATCTCGGAGGAAGCTGCCAAACCTCTTCTCCTGTTAAAGCCGACACGTACTGTATCAGGTTGATGGTGATCAATATATATTCGAGCACTCGACCGATCCAGACGATCCTAACGTCATATCACTTGAACAAATCAGCTGGTCCATTCGTGCTACATGCATCCATCCATCTGTACATACATACGTATACTGAACAGCACAATACACTTCGCAGACAGCTCATAAACAAACAAACGTTGTTCTACTATTCATGGTGTATCAGTGTTAGATTAAAGGGAGTGAGACACGGGAAAGACGCTAGGATATTATAGATATAAAACAAGATTTTGTCGTATCTTATATCTTATAAATGACATATTGTCTTTACTTTTTAATACTCCGGTGTAATGTGTAGTGAGTGACATGAAAAATAGAGAATTTCAGTATACCGAGATAAATTAATGTTATAGTATTTTTGTCGTGTGTAATGCTTTTCATTAATTACGCACAAGTTATACTGTCATTAAAATCACTAAATAACGTAACCCTCGCACTAAAATAAAAACTCATGATAAATGTATGTCTGAAAATAGTACTATTTTTTTCTAGGTTTATCACAGTTTAGTTTCAAATAGAATTTATAACGGATATATAAATATTAAAATTGCCTAGGATTTTAATACTCATTTGTAAATAGTGACGAAAATATTAAACGTAGTCTCAAATATTTTTATAGGTTCTGTAAACATTAATTTCGTTGATAGTGATATTTTAATTGAAATTACAATAAATGAAATACTGTAATACAAAAATCTTATTTATAAGAACAGTATTATTTGAATAATATAATAGATTCCCTTCAAAAATATTCGAGTGTAAGTTGCAAGATTACCGTCTGCCAAATAGATTGTATATTGCCAATAGTTTATTAGCAGGCGTTACAGATAATTCTTGTTTAAATTACAGATTTGGTTATTCGTGAAAAAACCGGTTGTTTGAATGGAAATTTAATGTTACATATAAATTTCAAATGAATCACAATCATCTCTAATATAATATATTACATAATAGGACATTACGATTCGTATATGAATAAACAAATAAATTGAACTATTATACTGTACAACTGTATAAATATTTCTCTAATGTTGTGTAGCGAATAATATACATATAGTATTGTTCATATATCATACAATACATATAGTATTGTTCCATATTGTCCGTTTAACGTGGAATCAGCATTTGAAATGGGTGGTAATGTCGAAAATAATTTATCAATGACGTATTTTAAGTGTAATTTCATCACTTAAGAATTAAAGATGTATCTAATGTGATTTGGTGGTTCAATCGTTAAGAGGGTTATCTTTCAATAAACACAAGGTATCGGGTTCAATGTGCCACGGGCGAATTGGCCAACGAATTTTCACCTTAAGTCAAATCAAATCACTCTCTCCTTGCCTCGGAGAGCACGATAGGCCGTCGGCGTTGTTGTCGAATTCATGAGACGGGTCGTACTGGCTGGCCAATTACGAGTCGGGGGCTGGCTGTTGTTCAATGCATTTATTAATAAAGCGTACTTAAATGCGGCGTTCCATCTTGAGAGCGAAAAGAGCAAGACAATTATACTGTTTCGCTATAGAAAATAATACATGTCCTGCTCCCACGTTACTTCTTGAGATGGCGCATTACTTCAATGACATTTATGAATACAGGCGCTAGCCCTTCAAGGTCATATCAAATATTGTGGCGGGTACTCTCGGCGGTGATGTGACCGAACCTAATTCGAGTTACATCGATGCGGGCCGATACTGATGAAATTCCTTTTTCTTTTTTTTGTCTCACTGGCCTTTAATACCAACTTTAATAATTGCGATAGTTAGAATGATATTACGGAATATTGCAGTTTCATATCGATGCAACTTCGAAGATCAAGTGGAACCGAATCGAAATCTCTTTAGATCTGCCTGCATTTTTACTAGAAATTTAAAAGCTGTTACGAATTATTTTTTTTTGACAAAACTCGTCAACTACGAAATCGGACGGTAGCAATGAATAAAATAAGAAGTGAAACTTCTAACCTAAAGAAAATTGTTTTATTTGATATTTAAAATAATTGTGATAATTCAGGTTTGAGCAGACGATTTTTTGTTCATTTTAAATAAAGATAAATTCAAATAATATAATCAATTTTTTTAACGTACTATCATACTATTCTTGTACAACTGTGTTTACATAAAGTAATTATTATTATAACACTTTTGCAATCAAAAGTTTATGCTATCTAAAAACCTATTTAAATAATTTTTTAAACAAACTTTAAAAACAGATATTTAAAGGTTTTTGGAATCCATACCAGAGAAAGATAAATCAGACACAGTTTTGTGGCTTTAAATCTTCTTTTTGACTCAATATTTAATGTTTCGTATTCATGATCATAGATTATATGCTCTTTTGCCTTCCTTTATTTCGAACTGACAAACCGGCAACTAACTAGTTGTTTTTAGAGTATTTTTAAACATGCATTTAAATAGGTTTTTAAACGCGTTATTTTTTTGATTTTATAAATATGGTTTTATTTCATATTTTTTAGTTATCTTTATTTTTCATTCAGCTACGTCGCATATGAGTTAAACCATGGTTAATAAAATTGCCCAGACATCTCCTTTACTTTTGTACTGAAGTACGTGGAAAAGCAATACTCCGACCTTAAATTTATTGTCTGTTCGTAATCATTCAGGGTCTTTACATTCTTAGTTGTAGTGCAATTACCAACGACGTTATTGTCGAATATATATAAAAAAAATACATGGAGACAAACATAGAACCTCCTTCTTTTCTTGGAGTCGGTTAATAAGAAACTTATGTTTTATATTCATGATCTAGGAGTTTCGCGGGAGGACGGGATGACGTCATGAACAAATGGGACGGGTAAACATGATTTTTTTTTAAATACAGTTCTAAATTTCTCCCCACGTGCCTAAACAAGTTTCTCTTCAACGAAACCGCAGCCGTGATCGTCATAAAATCGTCCGCCTGGTGCGTGCTTGTTTCTTTTCAAGTCGATCCCGCGCCGCCGGCGCACGTCCGCGGTGCCATCGCACCACTCGGTAACGCTCGGGCGCTCTTCCGAAACGCACTCGGAGCCTCACAGCCTTCGGTCCGCCTTCCTCGACCGCTCGCATTTAGTTAACGGCGACTTATTGAACAACAACAACAGAGAAAATATCACGACCGACGACTCATACATAAATGCATTCAAATTCAAAATAATTTTATTTCATAGGTTATAACACTTGAAATACGTCATAAGCTTCAAATAACTTACAGTTTTATAATTATTACCATTTTTTTAAATTCGTTCGTAAAGCAGTTATCCTTCAAGAAGAATGAGCAAGAAACTTGAGGATACCTCTTTTAAAACCAATTATTTAGAAATACAATCATACTTAAAACTATTGCAGGAAAAGCAAACCTTTAGGAAGTTGAGCCCATTATGTCCATTTATCCTCTAAATATTCAGAGATTATATAATACTCTTTTGTACAGTGTTTGCTTACTAAATACTTTAAATTTGTATAAGAGTAAATTTTCTTTATCCTCAGGAATCTTATTGAACATGCGCACACAGAGCCCTATAAATTATATGCACTCGGATCCCACGTAGCATATGCGACTTATTTTGTTTGAGTTTACATTTAAAATAAATTTTATGTCTCTGACAAACTCCTCTGAAAATTTACAAATAACATAGTAAACATACCTAATTACGAAAATCTTACTTTGTTAATTTGTGCATTGATATTTCTCGAAAAGTGGAAACAAAAATGATTGCTTCGTTTCGAGTTTTACCCAACTGAGGCGAAACGGGACTGTTAAAAGGACCGTTATGTTTTTGACCTGTGTGTATGTATAAATATTCAACTTTATGTTCTCTCGTAAGTATTCCATACATTGAATGATATATATATATATCATTCAATGTATGGAATATATGGAATATATATATATATATTCCATTTTGATCAACAATTTGTAGTCATTTTGTAGAAAGTGACATAATTTCATTGCTGAAGAAATTTTGGGATTTCTGATCAAAAAAATGTGATAAGTAGATTTGACAGTCCTTTCTTGACGTTAACCTAACACTACCTAAACAATTCTGAAGTGACCGAAACATTTGAAAATCAGGAGGTTCAAGGTCGGGGCTGTATGGCGGATGCATTAACACTTCCCAACCAAACTCTCTCAATATTTTCCGACTGGTCAAAGACGTGTATGGTCTGGCGTTATCATGGTGAAAAACCACACTCTTTCTGTTGATCAATGCCGGCCGTTTTTTCTCTACTTCTTATTTGAGTCTCATCAACTTTGCAGTAGAGATCCGAATTGATGGTTCTGCTAAGCTTGTAATGAATAATGCCCTTCCAATCCCACCATACACAGCATCAACTTATTGCGAGTTAATCGTAGTTTGGCTGTAATCTGTGGAACTTGCTTACCCTTTGACCATAATCTTTAACACGTTCTGGTCCCAGGTAATCCATTTTTCATTACCAGTGATCAATCTTTTCAACAACGGTTCGGTTTCATTAAATTTCAATAGAGAATTGCAAATGAGTATAGCTCCATTATATTTTTTTCAGTGAGTTCGTGTGTGACCCAGGTATCGAGCTTTTTGGCATATCCAACTTTTTTCAGATGGTTCAAAACTGTTTTGTGGTCAATACATAGCTCTTCAGCTATGTTGTAAGAAGTACTATATCGATCTTGTTTTACTTTTACCAAAATGGCATTAATTTTATCCATAACAGGTCGACCAGAGTGACGTTCATTTTTTATATCAAAATTACTGGACTGAAAACTTTTAGACCAGATTTGTATAACTCTTGCCGACTCTGCATTAGGTACATAAATGTCACAAATGTTTTTCGCGGCTTGTGTCGTATTTTTTCTTTTCTTTTTTTTATAATAAAACTTAAAAATGTGTCGAATTTCTACGTTAGATTCACTCATTTTGGTGGACAGAAAACAATAGAAAAATGGCGGAACCGTTTCTAATTTTTATTTTTTCTTAAAAATGAAACGGTGTTCCGCCAAAACTAGTCAGATATAAACAGTACAACCAAAGAGATTTTACTGCAACTTTTTACTTGTAACTTTCCCCTACCTAATACATTTTTTTTCTACTAAGCTTAGCGAATGCCGTACCAAAATGAAAGGTTTTCAAGGGCAGCCACGCATATCTTTAAAAGTAATTAAGACTAACAATTTGATAAAACAAAATAAATCGTCTAACTTATCAAAACTCCCATTGATAAATCGTCTGAGAAAATTCTCAAAAGTCAAAAACATCATAATCGTGAACGACATGCTAAAAAAAAACTGGAAGCACGTGTTACGCATTGGCATATAAAATCTATAGAGAAAGTATGGATCATGTCTACTTTCAATTTTTATTTAATCTGTAAAAAAAAATATTAAATATTTTCGATCCCGGTTATCTTCTTAAGTCTAATACCGGCCGCAAACTCGGGCCCTGGTTCCTTCCTCAATTTCGGACCTCATTCTGATTCTCGATTCTGCTCCCCGTTCCACTTTCAATTCCGATATCGTTAACGGTCACGTTTTCAATTTTTACGAAACCAGAGTAAATATTAATACTAAAATTAAATGTAGCCTGCAGTACTCGGAGTTTAACTCGATAGAGTGAAAGAATTATTAAAATGAGTGTAATAGTTACGTTGTATAACCAATGTCAATACACAGACAAAGTCGAGGACAAAGCTTAAATAGCAATATATATATATATATATATATATATATATATATATATATATATATATATATATATATATATATATATATATGTTTATAAATATAGACCACATAGCGTAATTTAGTACTACGATTCACCTAAATTTTTAGATATTATAGTCGGGATTTTTTTAATATACTATTCTAGCTAAGTACACAAAAAAGATCTTGAATAATGCAGAAGTTATGTAGATAGAAATTATCATTATTGTTATTTTGTTCACAGACCATTAATCATACACAATGGATTTCACCATACAAGTTTTCGCAAATGTTCATAATCTCCTTCTTTTTGAAACAACTTTACAAAATAACTATAGCAAAAATATATAATTGAAAATATACTTATAGATATCATAAAAATAATATAGACACAACCCTAATAAATGTTCTCCCAGACTGCAAAGTCGCGATCGGGGGGTTGGCTGTGCGGCGCGCTGTGGCGCAATACCTATGTGTCAGCTATTCTAAGACTGTCGGTACGACATTTCTAGGTAGATGGTCTAAGCTATTTGTCTCAGAAACGGCTACTTCAATGATTATGATCTCTTTGGCAAAATTGTTTTATATTAGGGGAGAAGATTATGAATATTTGCGAAAAGAGACATAATAAAATCCATCCAATATATCAAAAACGACTTAAAATCGATCACACTTAAAACTGGAGCAAAAAAAATTTTTGCAAACAACTTTGACAAAGTTCAAACCCATTTTGATAACGAAATAAGTAGATAAAGTGGTTGTTAAGTAATAGTCAATTTTGTATCCCCAAACTAATAAAAACTGTCAGCATATAGTGATTCTTTTTATACGCAAAATTTGTAATAGATATGTTAATAAATTCTGTTTAAAAAGTTGGTTGAGTTAAAAAATAAATTAAGATACAGATAGATATATCATTCAAGTATCCTTTTTATATAGGGCGTGTTTTGATTGCAGGAATGGTTACTTTGTATGCAAAGTTAGTTGATTAGTTAGTAGCTTTCTCATGAAAAAAAATATAAACATAAAAGGTTGCAGTGTTATTTATAAATATGATATGATCTTACTTACAGCGGCATAATGTTCGAAATTTATCATTATTAGATTATTTAGTTTTTATCTTGTGAAACAAAAATAAACACACATAATATAGTTTTCATATATATATATATATATATATATATATATATATATATATATATATATATATATATATATATATATATATATATATAATATATGTATCGGTTTATGTTAGTAGTATAATTGCACTGAATGTCTATGAACAGCTATGAAATGGCCTTATCTTTTTGCTTATCAAGGCCGAGAAACATTTGTCGTATATTTCACGGGGAATCACCAGTCAGAGAGCCAATAATTCCTACCATATGCGAAGCATTTCAAAGAAAATTCTTTAGGTTATGCTTCTAATATCTACTACATATTAACATATTTACTAAATATGTAATTAAAATTATCGTCGATGACAGTTTATGAGAATAAATATAAAATAATAATTGTTTTGACGACAAAAAATATAACAAATATTAAAATCGCTTAATCAACAATGTAATCGTAAGACAAAGTATTACATTGTTCAGCCTAATAATGCAATACTTAGTTTTACAGCTGTACAATAAGGTACTGCCGTAATCGACAACTGTGTTTTATAATTTATAGTTCCTAATATATCCCATAAAATGTATTAAATAACCTACAAAAATCACATTTCCATTATTTATAAATATATTTATCATAAAAATGTTAATAACATAATTGCACTTCTCTTTTTATTCTCATGTAAAGTAGGTTTAATTAAAGAAATAAAGAAAAAATAACAATGGCTGTTTTTTTGCCGTGGCTTTTGCGATTATTATTAATATCAGTTTCAATATTAAACATTAAAAGAGTTGTAACTCACATGCAAAAGAAACTGCAAGGTAATAGATATATGGTCGAGGATTTTTAGTATAGCTTTTTTACTTTAAACAGTTCAAATCAAATTGCAGAAAATAAGTAAGAATAGAAGTGGGGAAGATGGCACGTGAATGTGAAGACTTCTATATTTGTAAATATTACATCGAATATTTTCTTCCTTTATTTGATAACGGGAATAAATAATAAATATATAATATAATTGCAATGATACATGGATTTATTTCAACAGATGTCTTGATGTTCAGTAATAGTTAGTATTTTTCTAATTTTCAAGTTTTAGTAATGACTAACAAACCATATTTTTAGTCAACTTAAAAGAGCGAATTTCGGATAATAGAAATACATTGATGTTTATGTCTGTGATTTTTTATATAAGTAATGTAGTATAAAATTACAGTTGACAATTGAATAAAATGTTCGTGTTTTAATTTTAATCTTAATAATTCACAAATCGCTTTTAAGATGATAATATACAATAATATATTAATTGGCGCTGATTTAAAAAATTGAAATATAAAGTCTGTTCTAGTTATGTAAATATATTATTTCTTGTCACTCACATGTGCAAGTTACAAACCAATTCTTATATGGTTAGTAACTAACTGGTTTAAAAGAAAGTACCATTGGTATATTGAACATGGAGAAAAAGTAGAAGCACCGTAGGCAGGCGCAGTAATCGAGCGCCCGCAGCCGAGGTTGCGACATAGGGCTGCCTTAGTTCTCAATATGCCCATCGTAGTAGCTCCCGATTGCCGAAAGAGATTTCCGTTGTGTGCTAATTTTTTTAAGTGAGTGCTTGCGTATACACGCCTCGCTATCGGCGCGGGCGTCTGCGCGCCGGAGCATGAAGTTGCGTTCACCGCTCGTTCCGTATCTACCGAAGGAAATTAATCGTAAATTTGTTTATATACAGAAATCTACTCAGGTAAAAGTCTCATATTTAAGGCCAAATATTCGATTCTGTTGGGTAGTGCAATACGCGTGCCAACACAAAAGTCCATAGTCATAGCCCTCGATAGATTCTATGCAAGAAGACATGAATAGAGTCTATAGAGTGTCGTCAATTAATATAATGTCATTGATTAAACCACAAAAAAAAATATGCTTAATTACTGCTGTAATGCACGTGTTCAGGAGCATCGCCATTGTCATCCATTCGTTTATCGCAGTCAGCGTCTTCATCATGTTTTATGATATGATAACCAGGATTATGTTTTTCTAAATCCTTGTAGACCATTCAGTTTCCTAGCTACAATTACAGCCACGATTTGTAAATTAGATAGCATAATATTTGTGAATCATTGTCACACCTGCTAACATGAGAGTCTTATGTTCGAAAATATAAGACATTGGCAGATGTAAGTCGGTCATTATGTAGGTACTTCGGTAATTTTTGAGCGTAATATGCCATAAATTAAAACTCTATCAATCAATTTATCTTTGATTGGAATTTGAATCTGGTACCTTTTGATTCTATATCGGATAAAGCACTGACCACACGACCTCTGTTTTCCATGAACCTTAACTTTCGATAAATGTGCTTAAATTGTTGATATACTAATAGGTTTATTTTAATATAATACATCAATAGCTTAAATCAAATGTGTATCTCATAAAATAATGTAATATAATACATATAAAATTATTTAAAAATGTTTTTTTTTTTAACTGTCGTATTTTCATCTATGACATTCTATTTTTTCTAACAAGATAAAAATTCTATTGATACGAAATGTTTAATATATGTACAAAAATTCTAATCAGTCGTGCTTGGGATGATTCGTTAGTTTTTCAACCGTTTAAATAAAAAGTTAAAATTAAAATATAATTGAAAACTGACATGCATGTATAATATAATATCGACTTTAAAAAATAAATAAATGAAAACATAAAAAAGTCGGTAATGAAATTAAATAAATATATCCTCATTGTGGTACATTTTAAAGTTACTTTAAGTGAAAAGGTAAAAAAACAAGAAGGTATGTGGTGATACATGGCACTAAACCAAGTTACATAGTACCTTTATATTATTTTTTTGTTAATTGATAGAAAAATTAGCTGCAGGTAGAATTGTCAGGCGTCCGGATAAAGCCGGACATAGGCTTTTTGATTAAGTGTCCGGCCATAATAATCGGTGTCCGGCTTGTCCGGATTTATACATTTCGTAAACGAACTAATTGTAAAAGGCCAGACAATAATACTGAGACACAAAATCCTAAATTATGTAGGGTGTCCGGCCTTTTTACCCAAATATCCGGCCAAACCGGCTGGTCTGTCCGGCTATTAGGTTTGGCGACCTGGCAACCCCTAGTATTCTGTTTCTATAAATTTTATGTGCAAGCTGATTATCTCTTTTCACCCTAGTTTTACACATTTTTCGGCCTAGGTCTGATAATCCGAGTGCTTGGACTGTGACGACGTACGCTAAAAAACTTCATCCCAGAAGAAAACATGAAATACCATAGAATTCTGTTTGAACTTATTTGATATACTAAATAAAGATAGATATAAAAACGATATATACTTATTTCATCATTGTTATATATTGGTAACAAAACTACAGTAAGTTAACTAAGATTTACATGTAACCAAAAATAGGTGTAATTCATTCTTTCACTAAAAAACAACTATCTAACATCCCGGGCCCCAGTTTTCAATTCTTGTATTCGATTTTTATACATTTCTTCAGGTTAGATTTTTATACAAGCTACAAAATCTTTTTGTACTCGTAATTATACATCTTATATTATCATATTACACAATGTTCAGAAACAAACAAACGATATGTATCTATATATTTCAGACCTTCGAGAGCTAATCAGATCAAAGACTTTCTCATAAAAATACAAACAATTACACTAATTAATTTTTCATTCTGATCTCCCTTCTAACACTAAATGTGTTGCTAAGACAACTATTTTAGCATATTTAATACCTATACCATTTTTAACACGCTTTTATTATGTGACGGAATATTAGACATTGATTTTCATACATTTTTAATTTTTGTATTATTGTCAAACTTGACAGTTCTGTGTATTTATAATTACATAACAATAATATGGTATCATTGGACTGATTTGATGATGAAATTAGGAAATAGGTACAATAACAAAATAACATATCCTAGTCCTGTCTGGTCTTATTGGAATTGTTTTGAAATACCCCTATGGCTCTGATTGGTTCTCAGGGTTTAGTTACAGAGTTAGAAAATAGACACTGTTATTGCATAACTGAACAACATATTATACTAACAGTGTTTGCGATTTTTGATATTTACACAATTCAATTATAAAATAGCCTTGCCTTTTATACTCTCAGGTGATATATAATAGTCTATTAGGAAGTGGTTTGGGGTCAATCTAAAAATTAAAATCCTGTGTTACCTCAAGGTAAGGAAACTATTGAACGGTAAATGGTATGACGGCAGTTAAAAATGTCATGTCGTCAGTCTCATTTCAAGGCAGCGAACACAACCCTGTCTCAAGTATCTTAACTCCTTTACAGACTACAGATTTTTTTTTAAATACTTGACTAAAAAATGTAAAGCAAGTTAATAATGTCATAGAACTAAAAAAATCACTAATTTATAAATAGTTAGGTACCTTCTGAAAACAATTGGCAAGTCTTTTCTCTCTGTCTACCCCGGAAAAGCCTGAGCATAAACCGTGTTAGTATTAAAATATAATAATTGAGCGTAAAAGCGCGGGGCGATTTTCTTTGTAAATATATAAATTAAACGATTTTGTCTCTTCAGTGCGCCACGTTTTACATTTAAGTAATATTTTTTACTACAAACGTCACTTTTTCGGGGTAGACAGAGAAAAAAGGTTTTATAATCACCTTCTGCTTTATAATATAGTAACTAACTATTTATAAAAAGGCAATTTATTAATGTTTTCAAACCATTTCAAGTTTTCATTGTCGTATGTCTAAAAACTTGTTTATAAATCAGATATACAGAATTGTATATCTTCTATATATTTATTATATATATATATATATATATATATATATATATATATATATATATATATATATATATATATTTATAGTATATTTATTAAGAACGTAAATACGTTCTTAATAAATAGAATTGCAATGAATGCTTTAGATGATCCGTCAAATGAAATGACAACCCCTTTTTTGTAGTACAATTCTTAACATAAAACGTATCCAAGCGTGTCTTGCTATGAAACAGTACACCCGTATGTAACTTTGTATGACGTGTCATGGATATTAGTCTGTATACCTACATTGCAGATTAAATATCATCATCTGGTTACTCCGTCTAGGTGATTGTCATCACTGTTTTTAAATAATCGGCTTCGCACATATAATGCAGAGCAGCAGTTTCTTCATTTCCTAAATTTTGCTCTTTGATTAAATAAATACTTGGATTTTATAAACCATTTTCTTTAGTTTTACAGCTGTCTTATAGCCAAATCTTGTATTAGAGTTTTAATCCATTTCTGATTAATCAATTAAGCTGAAACTTGATACACGTGTATAAACTTTATCACTTTTTTGACGTGATAACGTCTTATAAATTGCTGAACGCCGGCTGCACGCACGAAAAAACATGACTTACTGTAGCGTTCCGCCTGAGCCGAGCGTGCGAGCGAGAGCGCGAAACGAGTGATCTCTCTTCCACTCCATCGGCCGATGCGTCCGAGTAGAAGAGAGACAGAGGCCGCACACAACTTACACGTGAACTGTTTTGTCAATTGTTTATAAAGTGAAGTGAAAAGTTGATGTGGTTTCCATTGTTTATTACAATAACAATTGCGGCGAGTGATAATAATTGAATTCAATTCATAAAAGTATGCAATTTTTCATCAATGTTTTCTTATGATGTTATCACGTAAAATTATCGCTCGTAAACCGACTTTGCAAACAAATATTTTTTTTTAAGTTTTGTGTATGCATCTTTTGATATTTCCCAAAAGAAAGTAATCTTTTTTTTTTCACATTGTTAAAGGTAAAAAACACTTAAGTACGTTGGAGTACATGTGAGCATTATTAGTATTAGTGGAAAATATAACCGAAAACACTCAATTTACGAATAATATAATCTAAACAAGTTTAAGAAAAACGCCTTATTTATGTTGCAGCGGATTAGGACCCTCGAAAATGATCTTAGTCGTTTTCCTGATAGTTCGTAACACTGATGCTCAACATTCATAACTCTGAAATTAGTCCTATCTGAGCCGCATTTGACAGAGTTTGATAATCAGAACGGAACTAGCGTGGAGCACTCGAGATCCATACCCCACAATCTGAAATATGATTGTGGGAGGATGAATCCACCCTTCTAGTACAGGGACAAAAACCTGTCAGAAACGAATTCGTTGATTAAAAAAAAAACACCCCAGAACTTTTCAGTGAAAGACGATAAGCGCTAGTGACACAGATACTATGTTTAAAAAAACTATAAGATGACTATCAAATCACAAGTCAGTCAAGGCACTGTTCAGCCTTGTGGGCACAGCTACGCACGCACACGCCGCCCTTCGGCCATCGAATCAGTGAGCCTGCCCTTATCTGCGCGCAACGCGTCCTCGCGCCGCGTTGGACGAGCGCCCTTGTCGAATACGGGGAAGTCTTCGATCGACTTCCGCGTACGGACGCGGAAGTCAAAAAAATACGTATAAAAAACGTAACAGGTGCGACTTATACTCGTGCAGTGACGGTAACGCCACCTATAAATTTTACATACATCGTTTACATATATAAGATTTTATAACTGTATATGATAACTCTACGCAAAAATATCAATCGATAGCTCAATTGCAAATACATAGTTTTGAAAATTAAATTTCAATTTTAGGATATCATTTAGAAGGGTAACACTTATCGCAAAAATACTTATTGAATTTGATCATTGTTGGTGTTAAACAAGCGCGAATCCAATAACAATGTATGTATGTATGTAATATATAATTCATATCAATTAAGTTATATACGGTGAAGGATTACCTTCACCGTATATAACTTAATTGATATGAATCTAAATATAAAGAATTAATTTTGTACAATTTTATTTTGGTATCAGCAATATGATACAAAAACAAATAATAATTCTTAGAAATAACGAACATATACTTCAAAATTAATAGCAACTGCTATATAGTTATACCATAATTCTCAGATTTTATTAATTAAAAAATGATCAAAACTGTTTAATTATTAATTTTGTGACTAAGATAGGATGATTTATAAGTGATACTAATATTTTAATATATACTTTAAATAACATGAACCAGGCAGAAATCTTAATTTAACTTTAAAAATGTAAATGATTTGGTTATCGAGTGTTATGTTTATATCAAATTCTAATTTTTGCCATAAATACGTGATAAGGAAATTATTCGTGACGAAGATACGATTCCTTAGTGTTCCATTTTGATATAAAACAATAAAAATACAATGCAATATAAATCGCATGAAATTAATTATCATGAGACCGAAGTAAGAGAAAATCAGATGGAATACTTCGAGATCTAGTTACTGATATTGAAAACAATAGCACGCACATGATGCAACTAGCTTGAGTTTGAAGCTACTAATTTATATAAGGAGGGTGTTATAAGTTGTTCTGACTTCGTGGTAGTAAAATTATTATAACATCATGTATTTTTTTCAATAAGGGCAATGATACATTACTAATGTTTAAAGAGATAAAAATGCAACATCATTAAAAATTAAATGAAAGATCTTGATAAGGTAATTAAAAATATATAATACAATAAGCTGTGTGTAGTGTAAGAACTTTTAGTATAGCCCTATAGCCATAGTATGGCACTTTTTTTCTTGGACACAGAATTTTTTAATTTTCCTTCGAATATAAATTAGGAACAATGGACACAGGCGCAACTATTTTCATATTTCGCATTTATGTATATATGAATAATTGTATCATAGTGATAATATAATAACTAGCTTTTGTCCGCGGCTGCACTCGCGTGAACTACGAATGAATTATTTCATTTTTTATTTTGACCACGCTGTCAACCACGAGTCCGATGTTGTCCTTCTTTCGGTTTTAGTCCTGGCCTCGGTTTTCATTTTGATCGTGGTCTCAATCTGGATTCCGCTTCCATTTCAAATATACCCACATAATTCACCCACGGTTCCGTACAAGGAATCCTTTTATATTTTATATCGATCGATAACTTCATAAACTGTCATCCCGATTTCGGTCTCGTTTTCGATTCCACGCCATAAGAACTCATATTCTCTAATCGTAAACACACGTCATGCCGCTATTTTTTTATTATGAAACGATCTCACTTGTGCTCTTGATCCTGATTCCGATCCTGGTCGAGATTACGATCGCGAATCGATGTTCAATTTGAACTTCTCTTGACCGTTGTTGTTACCAATAACCGATCGGTATATGTAACAAATTCGTTCTATAATCACGTAAGCAAAACAACGAGCAAAAGTTAGTATCCTCATAAACTATAGTCTATGTGTTATTTTGATATGTAACCTATACTACTATAAATTGCCAGTTAATTGTGTTCAGCCGTTAAAGCATGATTGAGTAACAACCATTCAAACTTATAAACTTTCACATTTACAATATTAGTAGGATAGGCGTTATATTTCTGTATTTTTTTCGGTGAATTTATTCTCTTCAGGCAGACAAAACCATGAGGATGCGAGTGCACGCCCCTGCGCCCCCTTCCGGCACTCATGTCTGAAAACTATACAGAAATCTCTGCAGACAACCTTCAAGCCAAACGCTTAATTTAAAAATTTGCACTTACATGGGACGTTCCGAATTTGATTCCTTAGCGGGTAACATGTTGTAAGTACATTTATGTAGTTTATGGTCAGGTTAAGTGTTCATATTCGACTTTTCATGCTGCGGCAGTCGTTACAATTGGTGCACGTCGGCATCATTTATCACCATCATCTACCGAAAATCCTTATCTCAAACGCATTGTTGTTGGAATTGATTCTTTAGGTTGCAGCACTTTAAATAACTCTGTATTTTAAAAGTAGACGGTAAGGTTATTCCCTTTACAAAATAAAACGTATAAAGAAGCTTTGAAGATATAAAAAAAAATACTAGATATTGTTTAAACCCTTTCTTTTTTTAATGTATCTCGTACGCTCACGTCCTTTTTACAGAAGAGTAGACAGAGACCATAGACCACATTCTGTTTATGATTTATTAGACACCTGTCTTGTTTAACTGACACCCATCAAATGTTTCATGCAAGCTCGTCGGTTTCGTGTGCTATAATTAATCGTTTCTTTAATATTCCTCCAATTTGCTCAGCTTATGATTCTCTTTACTCTATCGATTTCTTTCGACAGTCCAGTTTCATTCATCCTTGTCAGATGCCTAATTATTTTATCATATACTTTTATAACTCTGTCTTTACGTCTTTTATCAAACCACACCATTCTATGGCAATCTTTCAGGGATCCTCCACACTCACTCCATACGTCAACCATACGACAATAGAAGTTACTTTTTTTTCATAATTATCAATGACGTCGATTGTTCTACTTCGCTGTAAAATATTGGAATGAAAATATGCTCTGTATGCTCTAGGTCAGTACGGTATTGCTAAAGTTGTTTGCACACGCACCTTTGAGCGTGAGACCGTTGAAAGTCCGCCGCGGTCAGTCGCCGCGGGCCGCGGTGGTGAGGCGGTACTCTCTCGTCACTCGACCACGATATCGACTTGCAGCATACGATGTTGCTGACGATAATCGATTCAACTGTCATGCGCTAAGCACTGATAGTTTTGCGCTTAATCGAAGTACATTCGCGAAATATTGGTGGGTGCGATTGAGTTAGCTTCGAGTGGTTGACAATGTTTTGTGTTTAATAATAATATATTCAATATATGTGTGAAAGAAAATTTATTTACCAAAATCAAATGTTACATGAAAAGTAGCGTTGGCAACATTTTCGTTCATATGTGTAATATTGCAAAAACTAGGAATAGCCTTACCTTCGGTCATATACAACACAGGTTACGTTATACGTGCGTGATACATGTTGCATATAGTTTTTTTTTTACTATGCAATCTTTTATTATCTATGTAATGAACTTTAACATGAGATATCCGTTTCATCTGTACACACGGTTTCTATAATTGTAAGGAATTGTCAGATGTTTAGAAAGTACCTATTACTGTCATTTTTTATATATATATAATTTGATGATTTTCGTTCTGTTTTCTTTGCATGTGCATCCATAGATACGTTGCACGATATTAGTCAGCCTTGTGGTGTCGGCATTGTATAGTACATATTCTGTATTTCAGAATTATAAACTAAGAAATAAGCTTCATAAATTTTGATATGCTTTGATAAAGGATTGTTTTGTTTTTGAGAATCTCTAGATGCGTCTGGTGTACTTTCGCTTTAGATTATATTGAGGATTGATTATTTTAGTGTTTTGTTAAACTTGAGTCAAAGCTTTTGAAAAGCATCCGCGGTGCATTTACAGATGCACAGATTCCAAAAAAAAAAAAAACAGAATTTCCATACTACTTTATAGATTTATGCTTGGCATAATAATTACCAATGAAATGAAGTAATTAGGCGCTATATTTAATTCTGTAACAAATACTTCTGTGTAACTTGCGACAGAAATGTCGATTAATGCATTATAGATACTCGATCATTGGTAAAAGCCTCAAGTTGGTCATCACAAGTCAACGTTATTTGCCTGCCATTTTTTTCACTATCTCATGGCGAAAAGTGCTGGAATTCGTTTGCAAAGAAAAAAATGCTTTTTGAATTGCTTTTTAATTATACTCCATGTGAATATCTTCATATCGCAATTTGGAGAATGCCCTACAATTTTGGGTTTGTGACCAGAATTGTACTGAAAAAGAAAAGAAATAGAGCATATGACGTATGGGAAATTAGTCTCGTATATTCATTGTTTTTGAATTCAACGAAATTTCTCTGCATTTGCAATTCCGTTACTGGCCGTGGACATAAGATTCCTCGTTAGATTTCCACGATGTAGGACCTGGGATACTTGTAATCACCTGTAGCTCGCGACATTGCGAGCCTGTTGGAAGTTCGTCCCAAATTGTGACGTCTTGTTAATGGTTGCCACTTGAACCAGTCGCCTTCAACAGTTATCAGTTCTACAAGCAGTGCTGACACTTGGATTATGAATTACATTGGTTATTTTGCGTATTTTCAGGTTAGAAATTCTATCTCAAAGAAAACATGAGTATAACTCTCCAACGCATGTTGAGTGAACTCTGTGTTTATTTAAAAGGCTAACATTGAGAGATCGTGAGTCAACAAATAATAGTTAAAGATGCGATAACAAATGGGTTTATTGAGATACTTATGGTCGTCGTCGATGATTTACCACCGATAGCTAATCCAAACTGTCTAATCAGCTTGAACTAGCTAATCTAAACTAGTCTAATCAGCACCATCAATTTTCAAAAATCTTTTTCGGAGACCTTACATTGCTAATCATGTCAAAGTAAGGGATTTCTTATTTGTCGAATATTTCATTTATATTTTACACTCTAGTCAATTTAAACGACCTATAAAATTGAAACAAATTTATAGTGCAACTTAAAAAATTCCACAGTCAATTAATATTATTTTATAAAATCAAAAAATTATTACAACAACCTCCACGAAAGACAACTATTGCTATGTTGAAAGAGCTGAAAGGCTGCATAGTATAAACCAATGTTCTATCGTAGTAAACGTCGTTGATCTAACAGGCACTGAAGTAGTGTTCTGAAATTTATAAATATTATACAATTCAGCCTATATAAGTTTTAAAACATACCACCTTCTTTTAGATTGTATCCTAACATTACGTAACTGCTAAATTACATTCTATTTTAGATAACCTTTTTGATATACGGAGTTTCAATGTTTCTTATTCTCCAAAGAATACAAATTATTTTCTCAAAATGACTCTACATTTGTTTATATTTGTATTAAAATTTGGAACGCATGCACCAAAATTATCTATATTTATTAATATGTTTCACATTGATTTTTATTTGATTCATATTTCTATCAGTGGTATGTTTGATACAGAGATATACAATTTGAAGATACAGAATAGAGCTTGTACGCCGAACAGATAGTTAGCTTCTTCACAATCAATTTGTAAGACATTTCTATGAAAGTTTAAAACATTTGCAGAAATTTCAAGCGAGTATTCTTGAAGAAGTTCGTCCTGAAGAAGTATTAATACATAGCTCCCCATACAAAACCTTATAGGTATGGCTATAAAAAAAATCTCTAAATCCATCTATAGACAGCTCGTTGTAGAGTAGAAAGCTTATGAAAATTGAATGAGGGATATAAACCTTAGATTATAAGAAACACGTGAAATTCACGTGGTTATATTATTATTTTTGGAATATGATATACAGTTACAACCAGTCTTAATATGCTTCCGTTATTATTTGAAAGCGAAATGAAAGTGTTGCAGGACAATAACAAAGAATGGAAATTTAATTAAAACCAAATAATTTTATTGTTAATTTTATTCGAGTTAATTAACGTGGTATCAACGTATCATTCTTGAACATTCGCTGAATGTAAAAACTGTGCATCTAACAATATCAAACTCAGAATTTAATAAATCGACAAAATAATCAACTAAATAACTTCATATCACACGAGACGAACACAGTATTAAAATTCGCCTTGTTACGGCGGACGCGCTAGTGGGCCACGCATTAACATAAGGCCGTTCTCCGGCGCGGGCGCCGGCGTCCACGACGGCCGCGCGTCGCGCTGCGAGAGTACATCGAGCCACGCTTATGCAACACTCCTAACGAGCTCGATGTCGGTGTTATGGCTGCTTTTACCGGTACTACCGTCTCCGCCGTTTTTCTAGTGCGTGCCGGTAACGTTTTATGGTTGTCTGTTACGTTCGTGCGCAGCTTTAATCACCTTCTCCTGAATTATTTACCTTTAATAGTTCTTAAAATACAGTTCGTTATTTCAATTGTTTTAGATTAGTTTTTTTTTCTTCTGAGAAACCCTTGACAACGTTCAACCGTACATGGGATTGAAACGAATTCACACACTAGATGCATGTCCTGTGAAATGGTGAATATGCATTGCGGAGACGTTTCAAAACATAATAAGGTATAGGTTTTAGGATACTGAGAAGTTCCTTACCAAAATATCTGCATTTTAGATCGAAGAATTTCAACCTTAAGTTGGACCCTTCGACCAAAAGTGCAAGATTAGTGGTAGGGCACAATAGCAAGCAAAATTTAGTAAGCTTTTGTAAAATTGTTATGCTTTATTGCTTGTCTACCACTGAAGTCCATCTACAGTAATGTTATAGAGTCGTACGAGGACATTTTCCATTTCGCTACGGCGGTCGTCTTTTTATGTGGACGACCATTTTCAAATTGATATAATTATAAAATATAAAAGAAATCGTCAAAGACTACAAACCAATGATTATATTAACCTTATAAAATTAAGCAAACTCGTGGATGTATTTTTGGGATTATTTTTCTAATAAATAGTAAAAAATTCCATGTTTTGAAGTGATGTTTACTAGAAAGTCAATTACAAACATATTTTGTAGTGATACTTTTGTTGTACACAAAACTATGTCATCCATTTTCCTAGGAAATTAGTCACATATTATTTCCACGGTATTAATAACATTTATTAATATATGGTGCTTAATATATTATGCAGCAACAACAGTTGTAATAAGAATAGTTATTTCAATAAATAATTTAAATCCGATTTGCATCCAGCAGCCACTATGTGATCTTTAAAAATTTAAATAAAACTTAAAGGGACTCTTTAATTTCATTTGTGTAAATTACTATTTTTTTTCCCGGAGTCCCGATTAGGTGATCTCTGAATTATGAAGAAAGTCGTTGTCATTGAATAAATTAAAAGGTTGGAACCTTTTGTACTTTAATTCGAAAGCAACGAGCTGACTGATTGATCATACGGCCTTACACAGATATAAAAAATACCTAAGAATTTCATAGTCTTATTTGTTGCAGTGGGATTAAGGAATGTTTATCTGTGAGCAGTAAATCATGAATGATGTATAATAATACATGTTTTATAAAAGTCAAGTATTATATTTTAAAATGTCATGTACGATTGGGAACTGTGTAAACGTAAACTATACGTACATCTTACATCTTTCAGGTTAGAGGAATTGAACGTCAGCGACAACGAGTTGCGAGCTCTGGGCAATGTCTTACAACTGCCGCGTCTGCGCACACTGATAGCTGCAAGAAATTTTCTTACTACTTTCCAGGTAATTTTGGATTGAAGGGTTATAGAATTGGGCCGCTTACTTATTTTTTCTATACCTGTAATTTTTTTTTGTTATCTCTACCTATGTGTGTTCTATACTATGTTAACCTGCAAAACGATAGCAAGGAGGATCCAGTCTTCGAGTCAGGGGAGTCATACACGTTATGGGTCGAGGTCCATTCAGGGCGGGCAATATTCGATCACAATAATAAAAGACCCCGCCCAGACGGAGTCATGACTCCTATAACGCCCCCTTGAATCCGCCCCTGATTACGATAGTACGTTATAAGCAAAATAAAAAATACAACGCATATACAAAATAAGGACTCCTAAAAATTATATTTAATTCCTGAATAGAATTTTATTTCAAAAATTCACATGCTAAGTTCATAATGTTATGATATTTATGTTTGATACTTATATTTGGCGCCTTATGTCGCATTTTTTCCTTTTCCCTAATAAAACTTCTTAATGCATGAATTTTTAAATTAGATTCACTTATTTTGATGGACAGAGAAATAATAGAAAAATGGCGAGATACCGTTCTTACTTTTTATTTTTCTTTTTTTTTTTTTTATAATGTCTTTTATTTAATGGTACAAAACTAGCCAGATACAAACAGCACAGCCAAAGAGATTTTACTGCAAATTTTTACTTCTATAATGCGAAAAACTTTTTCGTCGACCTAATATATATATATACACACCACTTAGCAATAATAAATAACTTAATTAGATTAAAGTCAATTAGGAATTTCAAAAAATAAAAGTTATAGTACACACAAATGGTCCATGGATCTCACAACGTTAAATGTCCGATGAAAAATTCATTTTGAAGGATTTGAACTGAAAACAATAATAATCCGAAATTTTAAAAAAATCAAATTTCTCAAGTGAATATCATTTTTTTATGAATTCCGTTATCTATAGATATTTTTGAACTGACGATTTCAATAGAATTTGTGGTATTCGTCATAGTTACTGAAGGATCTAATCTGATTAAATTTTGGAGTAATCAGTTTAATAGATTGCAAGCTATTAAGAAAAAAAAATGTGTGTGTGTGTGTATTAGTGTACATACGTAAAAAGTGAAACTTCTTTATTTCGGTACTATTGATAGTTTTAATGTAATTATATACATTTACCGATATTTACAATCAAAAACTGAGGTTAATCTGAAATAACCTAAAAAAATACCATAATCACGTCCACGTGTTGGATGTATTAGAAAAAAAGATATAATTACTTGCTTTTGTTAAAAATCCACTGGAATTAGAATAAATCCTTTTATATTTTTTTTGCCTATCACCATATTATTGAAATATTATTTTTCACGTCACTACTGAGTTTTAGAAAAAAAAAGGCGCGTAACAGAAAAACGGGACTTAGAAATAAATAAAAACGTGACGACAAAAATTTCTCTCATACGTCGATGAAGAAGTTTTAATCCAAAAACCTTTATTAAACTCTGTGAAACTATATCTTCCTGAGGGGTATCAAATTTTTTAGTTTTCTAAGTGGATAAAATTCCAACTTGGAAATTGTCCACTTAGAAATTACTCCAATATTCTATTGTCCACTTGGAAATTCCAATAATTATTAGCATAACTTCTATAGTTTATGCGAAACGGAACAAAATGTTAAAAGTGTATAAATCTTATGTTATATAAATGAAAAAGCATACTTTTAGATGCACTGATTAGAGACTTCAAAAGTAAACTTTTCAATTTAAGTAATTTTTGTTAGAACATAAGCCTATGATTTACGTTCTAAATAAAAATAATAATAAATGGTCAGTGATTAGGAAAACGAGAAACAAAGGACATTTTAAACAACATATTATAATATGAGTTCAACTATCACATAAAAATAAAAAAAGGTTTTTGAATATTTCCAAAATACATATTTCCAAAGTGTATTTTGGGTCTGTTCAAGTGTTCGTTAATATTCTTAGAAATAACTGTTTAGAAGCCGAAACAAAAAAAAACAGAAATAGATGTCGTACTGAAATTTCAGGAAACAACTAAAATGGGGTTGACAGACGATAGAACGGACCAGCGTTCTCCCGTCACGAGCGTCGACCTCAGGCACAACAAGCTGAAGGGGAGCATCATTCTCGGCAATTACGAAGTAAGTCGGTTGACTCTTTTCTTTGTATTTCTAACATGTTTCTTTGCTATTGCCAGTAGCTTAGCTAGCCTGGGTGTCACGCGGGGCAGATTTGAAGTGACACCATAAAATCAAAAGTGTTGAAGAAAAACTCTAATAATGAACAATGTTGTATATTTCGCTGTGCATTTTTTGCGAAACAAAATTCTGCGAACCGATGAACTCGGGTGTCACCCCTAAAGAGGTGGTATCCGGTACGGGCCCGGTGCCCTCCCTTAGCTACGCCACTGACTATTACACCAACTTTAAAACATTTACTGTGAACTTGGAACCTATAGCGGAACCTACGGTTTGACGTGTCATTCGAGGCACAGAGTTTAAGTGACTTAAAAGTTGAATTGAAGTTGAAAATGTATTCGCAATTTATCCGTGGTCAGCATCAGCACCGGTATTTTTATCGGAATATAGCTTCGAATCGTCGAAGGCAGGGAACGCAGGTCCGCCACCGCTCCTCTCACAATCTTATATAGCGTTTTTGAAAAAAGCATCAATTTCCAATTTGGTCCAGTAACTCTACATAGATTTATAATTAATCAAACCATTGAACTAATTGTATAGATCTTTGTAAAGACATTTAAGTTGTTTTTGTTTTGATATAAATAAAATTAACAAGTAGTAACTTGAAAAATAAATTGTTTCTTGTTGTATTAGTAATAATAGTAGGCTTTTATATTATACCGAAAGTCACATATTTTAAAGATTGTTGAATAAACACGTCAACAGCACCTCGTGTCTCTGGACGTGTCCCACAACGCCGTGGAGGTGCTGGTGGTGTCGGCTCTCCGCGGCCTGCGCGAGCTGCGCGCGGCGCACAACGCCTTGCAGCACCTGGCAGTGCACGGCGCCGCATTGACATTACTGCACGCGCCGCACAATCGTTAGTATACACTGTTATTTTGGAGATTTGCAAATCAACAAGCAAATTTTACGATTTATATTTGTCCGTTTGTTCATCTGTCCATCGGATTCCATGGCCGAAGTTCGATAAACAAACATACATTATCGTGACCCAAAAACAGGTATTTGATACTTATGATATGATAAGAGTTTGATGCACTAGAACGGAAAAAAAACTATATATAAATTATTAAAAACAAAAATAGGATTACGACTTACTATGTAGGTACTAAAGAAATTACAATTGTGATGTAATTGCGAAAAGAACATTATATTTGGAAGTTGATGTTGTTGAACTCATACAGTTCCAATAACCTAATCAAAACGAAACCCTTATATGATCACTTACCTATCTGTCTGTCTGTTTTTATATCACATCTTACGTTTTCCGAATTCACTACACGAAAAAAATGCTTTTCGGTACAAACACAGACTTAGATGACCCAATTATAGTATAAATAAATTTTTAAAACAATTTTAGGAGTCAATAAGATAATTAACGAATGAAATGTGATGCTTAATTTCAACGAGGAAAAATAAAGTGATTCATAATTCGGAACCTTCTTAACGCGAATACGACACGCACTTGGTATAATTTTTTCCATCTAATTGCTTATACAGTCAAAATTATTTCGTTTCGATTATACTTTTAATGATAAATCATAACATTGCTGAAGAAATGGCTTATTCTAAAAAAATTGAAATTGCATTTACAGGTAAATGGGTGTATCATTAAAATTTGTTTGTTCTTAAATCATACTATTCTGTTTAAAATGAAAAAAATATTGATTTTTAAGCGTAATTCAGTTAACTAAAAACAAATAATATATTTCAAAATAATTTTAGGCAGTACTCTATTTATGTAAATATTAAATAAGTATTTTAATTAATCGCTCGTAAATAAATTTTGTATGCTACGATTAGGCTTAGATGTTATGTAAAACCGTGGTGCGGTAACAATACATATATCTTCGTCAAAATGATATATTTAGCACTTAATCTGCAGAATTTTACCAAAAAATATAAATAATGTTAGGGAATGTGTGTATATGACTTTTTAATATGCGTGTCTAACATACATCAATTTTTTCATGACGTCTTATGAACAAGGCGTACAATAATAACATAAATATTAAATATAGCTCGTGACACGTGTATGTTTCTGTTATCTTGTAATGAAACGGTTCACTTTAAAAAAATGCGATTTTATAAATTAATATATCACATTTACGTTCAATAAACTATAAGTTGTTTTGTTACAGAATTAGAGACGCTGACAACGACAGCTCCGCCAATAAATCTGGTCGAAATAGACGTGTCATACAATCGATTGCGTTCGTTGCCGCAATGGCTCAGCGGCTGTTCAGATTTGACTACATTGCACGCGTCCAACAATCAACTCGCGTCTTTACCAGAACATTTGTTCTGTAGTGAACTGTCGAGTTTGCGTAGCCTGCATTTGGCACACAACAAGATCGCAAGTATACCGTCCATGCCGCGTCTGAGAGCTCCGCTGAAGGAATTGCTCCTTCACGATAACCGAATACAGGCGCTCCCTGAAAACTTTTTTTCGGTTTGTGACAGATTGTGTATCTTAAACCTTTCGAACAATAGACTCAATCGGTTACCTCCTGCGAGGGGCCCCTCTTCTCATTGCTTGGAAAGACTTTATTTGAGCATGAACTGTTTGAGCGACGATGTAGCAGATGTAATAATCGCTTTTAGAGGAATAAAAGTGTTACACTTAGCATATAATTGTCTGACAAATATACCAGAGAGTTGTATTAATTTTTGGCCCGAAATCGAAGAGTTGGTTTTATCAGGAAATTCTTTTACTAGATTGCCCGAAAACATGCCGCAATTGAATAATATTAAGGTGGTGAGAGCACATTCTAATCGTCTGAGATCTGTACCAATGTTTGCCTGCAGTGCATCAGTCAAAATTCTGGACCTAGCCCACAACGAATTAGATACGATAGATTTAAGATTATTAGCACCGAAGCAATTAAAGTTTTTAGATATATCCTGTAATAAGAAGCTGCAAGTAGACCCCTCGCAGTTTCATGCGTATCGCTGTCAGAGGCCAATGAGTCTGGTAGATGTAACTGGAAGAAATTCTTTGCCATGGTCGCAAAGAAATGAATATCACGAAGAACTCAGTGGGACTTCGTTATGGACCGCGGGATTTTCTGAATGCCCTAATAAATCATTACAATTATGTTGTGCGCAAATACGTCTCCCATCTTTTTGCAATAAAGAGGGCTTTTTTGCAATAATAGACGGAGAAACTGATGCGGAAATACCTAAACTACTTCAGACATCACTGCCAGGGCTTCTTTTAGAAGAAAAATCCATAAAGGAAACTGTTAACGAATATATGAAATATGTCGTTCTATCGGCGCACAGGGAGCTTAAAGAAAAGGGTCAAAGGAAAGGTGCTTGCCTTATCATGTGCCACTTGTCGCCGATGACATCTCAAGAAAGTGTGTTTGGCCACACACCTAGAAAATATAGTATGAGATTAGCGAACGTGGGCGACACCAAAGCGGTTCTGAGTCGGCGGAGTGGCCCTTTAAGCCTCGGCGTCGAAAACAATAAGCGACTAGGTTATTCTAATCGTTACCCTAATACGGTCCCCGACCCAGACGTGATTCAAACCGTCATTAAGGAAGACGACGAATTTCTTATTCTGGGTAATGGAAATTTCTGGAAAGCCGTCTGTATGGAGACGGCGATATCGGAAGCGAGAGCAGAGAGGAATCCCGTCCTCGCAGCCAAAAGGCTACAGGATCTGGCTCAAAGCTACGGCGTAGAAGACTGTATATCCGTTTTGATCGTTCGTTTCGATAATTGTCGTTCGGATGTTGACTTGTTGATGCGAGAACTTCGACAGACCATCGGAAATAATAAAGCTGTTTGTAAGTCCGACTGCTGTTGCTCGAGACTCGAGGCGTGCTGTCACTCGGTCTCTCCACAGAAGCCCTGTAGTGACCGTTCCTCGCCTAGCGGACAGAGTGACAGGCCACCGAGCGAGCTAATCGGTTCACAGCATTACGCCAGTGTACGGTCACAGAATCGTACTTCAGAGAGACGGAGCTGTCGAGGTGGGGTCGCACGAGCGATCCGCGTCCGCGTGGAAGAAGATAAGGAAGAAGAGAATAGAAACGAAGAAAGACCTCCTTCAGAGGAACAGTTTAAATGCTGGGAATACATGCTAGAACAGAATACGCAGATGCTATTCGATAAAGAGTTGGATAACTTATCTAAAGGAATTAAATCGAATGTAAGCAGTTTACGTAATATCAAAGGTTTGTCAGGTAGCAGTCCTCAATTGCATACAGAAGGAAGGCCGTCACGAAATAGCGTCCCTTTTTTATCAAAACACTTCGGTAGTGCTAGATCTTTCGGTGCAGCACTGAAACCAGATTTTCGTTTTGGATCAGGAAGAGTTCCTAACGGTGGACCCAACGCGGCCTACTTCGGTTCGTTGCAGAGGCTAATGCCTTATCATTTGGAGTACGATTTTGCCGTCATACAAGAGAAAACAGCACATTCTCAAGACTCCTTAGATTTAGAAGGTCGTATGCAGCAGTATTGGGGAGTCGCCACTACTGAATTGTAAATATGTATTCACAAAAGTTGTATAAATCACAATCCATGTATCATTCTTATGTAATTTATTCCATTCATGTCTCGACTAGAATTTATTTTGCACAAAATTTTTCTATGATCTAACCTAATGTAAATGGACTTATGTACAAGAAAACATCATTAATATATACAGTACTGTGATAAATTTTCAACCATTCTTGCATATAAATGATTTTACATTTATAATATAATGATAGTAATAGAAACATTAAGAAATTATTCTGTATATAAATAACTACGACATATCTTTTACATTTTCACATTGAAAATCTCAAATATTTACATTAATTATATTTTAGTAATAATATATAAACGCTTTAAAAATAATCAGCCAACCTGATGTGTTCCAGAGTTGTGCATACATTGATGTGACATCATTGTTTTACAATAAAAACAAATTGCAATCAAAAGTCTTTGGTGTTTTAATATTACATACATTAATTTCTTCTCATGAAACATTTAATTGAGGAACAATAATTGTATTGTTCTCACTTACCCACTCGAGTATCATCACGTTATTACAATACATACCCCTAACCCTTTGTGTGATACAAACAAACGGGAAATATTTCTCTTCATATATATATTTTTTTGCAATTGTCTATTGACATATTAAAAAAAAAAAATGAATTTGTTTAACATTGAATTGTTTCATACTTGATGAACTTAATTCTTATATTAATCGGAACAGCTTTAGTTCGTACGACAATGCCCGAGGCCTCAAATGTACAGACGGCGTTTGCTTCTAGCTCATCACTATTATCTCCCGTTTTTCATTTTCGCTTCCTTTAATGAGTATTTTTCGCTCTTTATCATGTATTTGTTAGAAATATTTCATGTCTTGAAGCCGATTTTCGTTAAAAGCTTAAGAAAAAAGTTTCGTTTTCTTATAAAATCGTTTTTTTTTTAAACTACTTCCTTTTTCAAAACTATTACGAGTTAAATTGTTTTTATTCCTATCTCCATAAGAAAATGTTCTGTTTTAGCGATATACTAAAATAAAATTAGGATATTTTGTACAGTGTGTTATTGCTTAGTATTTGATAAATGTTTTACGACTTTAGATAAAATGAGAAAGATTTTCTTGAAGTTTTAAAAAGAAACTGATCAACTGCTTTCATTATATATTTACCCGTTTTAGTTCGACCTCGTTGCTAAGAACAGGCACATTCTGTATTTTTCTATAGATAGTTATATTTCTCTATAGAGTAATTTTAACAACAGTTTAGTGTTTGCTAAAATTCAAACTTTGAATTATCATGAATCGTATAAAAAGTATTTAAAATAACAATTGACATCAATTTTTGGATGCCACTCTTATTACTCGAATATAAATGCTTTTTTTTATTATTGTAGATAAAATGTAAATAAATTAATCGTCTTTGGATAAAATAGATGCATTCACAGCTCTCGCTTGACGACTAGTTCCAGAGGCTGCACAGGTAATGGCAGCGCTAGGGGATGCGGGTAGGGCGGTGGGTGCGGCGGGGGCGCTGCGTGCGCGTGCGCCGGCGGTGGCCGCCGCTAGGGGAAGGCGCGCGGCGAATAATGGTGAGGCTCTCCCAACCACGAATCTGGCGAAGGCGGAAAGTCGGGATAACCGCCTGCCGCCGGAGACGACGAGCTGCTGAGGTCGGACGCGCCGCCTGCGCCGCCGCCGCCCAGTGCCCCGCCGCCGCTACCGCTCATAGCTTGTCCTGTTACAGGATGAACAATAATTAGGATTCTTCATATCGAAACCATTTTTCAAAGAAACTGTAATGAAAGCTTAAACTTGAATGTTCATAAAACAATCTCGTTTATGCAAAAACAGTAATAAATCAATTAAATGTATCGATAAATATATGAGATATCAATTTTACGTCGACTATTCGTACAACGCTGTTAAAAGTTACTATAATGCTTATGACACAATCATAATATTAATTTGAGTTAGTACAACTCAAAAGGTGAATCAATGTCTTAGCCACAGAAGCGTAATTTACTAATATCTCCACTTACTAGACAGAGCTCGAGTTCAATTAAATTTGTATTGACAAAACTAGATAAAACATTCAGTTGAGGCTTGTAACAAATCTAAAAAGCCGTCAATTTTAAGCAACAATCGTTTTATTCTAAACAACTCCAAAACCTCAAAATTTTATTGAAAGAAAAACTGTATTTAGAAATTGTTTCATAGATACAGTATACAACATTATATAGGTATATTTGAATTTTTCTTTATTTAATCAACTAATTTTTTTTTCCAAGATCCCCATGTAATACAGTATACAAAAAGACTTGAACATTATACAGATGAACGCGGAGCATATTTCTTCATACTTTCTATTGAAAATCTAGTCAAAGATTTTGAACATTAGGTTTTCAATAAAAAATACATTTAACTATGTATATTCACTAGCACCCACCCGCTTCGCTGGGCGTAAATTAATATTAAGCAGTAATTGTTTTTTTTTGATCAAAATATGCCTATGGTTTCGCTCCCGTGTGCATAGAATGAATTCTTTCATTTTTAATATTAGCCCCTTTCGCTGTCAATTCTGACTGTGAGAACGGTCCTATCGATGTCAATTCTGATACCACTGTCAAGTCCAATCATGGTCCTGCTATTCCAATAGCGGTTTTGATGCCAATTTTGGTCCTTTCTTGGCAATAGGTGTTAATGATATGACATTGCCATTTTTACTGACATTTGTTCGTTTTTTACATAATCGGTAAGCTTCTTACTTAATATAATCTTATTATGTATATTAATTTTACATCCTATTTGAAAATATAATTTATATTTATGCAAAATTTGATTACAGTCTGTTCAGCAGTCGGTGTATGAACAACATCCATACAAACATTCTTTTACAGTTTTTGTATTATATATAGTCTATAACCATCTACATGCGATTTTGTGTCGAATCGTCATAGTTTCATATCAATACGTTGAAAGAAAAACTATTTCCATTTATACATAAAAGAGTAAAGCGATCAACGCAAAAACCAAACTACAGAGTCTAAGGACTTGAAATTTTTTCAGAGGTTACTGAAGCTTAGCATTAAGAAAACATTTTTGGAAGTTCAGCTCCTAAAGGACTAAAAAGAGTGAAACCTTATTCTTTGGAAATTCGAAACCGTTGAAGTTACGGAAGTCAACTATAATATTTTAGTCGCTTAAAGAAATAGAATATTTAAGTTCATTTATTTTTTAAAACTTTTCCTGTAAAAAAGGTATAAAATGTTGTATGGTAAATTAAAACCGTCAGATCTATTGAAGCTAAAATTAAATTTTTAGTTAATCATCCTTAATAAATACAATGATATTCATAGTATTTTTAACCTTGACCTTAAGTTGAAAACTCATCACCCAATTCAGCCGTGATCAGATTTCGCATCCTGGGTTGTGTTTGAAGACAAAGCCCTTTATCGATCGGCCATCATTGCTTTTCTCTACTACTCTTATTACAAAATCGGCTGGCCGGTTCATATTTTGTATCGGTTTTAGGATTAAAATGAAAGATAACATGTAAATATTAAGTGCCGAGTCGAAATCCATGGTGTGATCTAAGTTGCGTTTAAAAAATTACGAAACGTCAGGAGGGTGGCTTCAATTTTTAGGGTTCCGAGCGAAAATGCCAAAAACGGAACCCTTGTAGTTTCGTCATGTCCGTCCCTACGTCCGTATGTCATAGGTTTTTTACTTAAAAATTACAAGATGCATATTGATGAAACTTATAATATAGGTGTCTTGTGTAAGCCGTTACTTAGTTTAATAGGTAAATAACAAAAATAAATATTTCTAAGGGGAGCACTTTTTTACGTATAGAATACAAAAAAAACCCTTTTCCCTTGCCTAATACTTATATATGCCAAGAGCATGTCGGACATGTCAATGAAGGGTTCCGAAGCCATTATTACGAAGAAATGCACTACAGATGCAAAAATACGTTGTCACACTTTTTTCTTGTTTTCTGCACAGAATAGTTATAAGCACTTTAGTCGCCTATAACTAGAAAAACAAGAAGGTATATTGACTATTAATATTAAATTAGCGTAAAGTGCATCAGTAAAAGAGCGTATCTTCATTGCACTTATGTCCTTTTGTTGAGAAACGCAGTTTTTCGGCAATAACTTAAAAAAATATTCGATCATATTCAAAATATTTTTTATTGAAAGTACTTATTAAAAGTTATCTTTACAATTTTTTTCATACTTTTTGGACATACCTTTTAAAAAATAAAGGAGGGACAGAATTTATGCTACTGTCGTAGCGATTATTCACTTAATGATACCGAAAATATTTACTTTCTATATAAAATAGAAAACTTTTCTATACGAGCTCGATTTGAAGTTGATGTTTTATTTTTAATTACCTTGCGTCAGGAAATTTCTTTTTGTTAAGTGTCGATACAATAATGCATAATAAAATGTTCAGTGTTATTATTAACTTAAAATATAGTCGGGCCAAAGTGTTTGTTAAGCAATGATTGTAATTGTAACGGGTCGATAAAGTTTGTTGAACGAACGTAAGATGCCCCGTTGTTTATTAAAAAAGAAACACCTAAGTGCACGTCGGGCCATGCGCAATCAGGGGGTTCCTTAGTTGTCCGTTACAAAATGCAGACTCAGAACGGGGATTTTGTTTGATAGTATGAACCTATTAATTGAGTTCAAAGTTTAATGACTAATAACGTCTAAAACGGGTCCACATAGGAATAGTGTTAAGGATGTTAGGGTTCTATATAGGCCTCTATAATTTAAATTGCTTCATAAACTTATGATTAATACCTATTTTACACAACCAAAAACGTCATCTAAGTAATTTTCAATGGAATTTGAACGAAGTTTTACTTTTTTGCTCCCACAAGCATGTTTTATAAGTTGGTCGACAATCGCTAGTTAACTTGTAATCGTTCACTTAACTGTGATAGTTTTTCTTTTAACTTCGCTATGTATGCTGCCAAGGCGAATTTTTTCACATGTCCCAGAATAACCATATACCTGGTAAAGAGGGGGACATTTGTATCTAACAAAAATTAGGTAGCAATTTAAAGATTTACTACCTTATGCAGAGTCCTTATTTAAAATATCGTTCAAAGGTAGTTTAATTAAACACTGTTTTCTTCTTATACAGGGTGATCAGGCATTAAGCAATTCCGAATGTCACTTAGACTGCAGTCTAACTAAAACCGTGTTTAAGCGTTATAATGGCAACATTCTGATCAAAAAATGTTTTAAAAAACTCGAAAATATTTAGTATCTGACATTCAAGTAATGAAAAGTATGTATTTATATAATTACATATATATTTAAAATTTATATTTAGTGAAACATTTGTGAAATTCTTTAATTTCAGATAATTTTTCCATTACGAATGCGCTTCGAATTAATAATTCGCAATTTATAAAAACCAATCTCTAACTTGATGACAATAACACGATAATCAAATGTCACTTTTGACAACCTACGTCAAATATTCAGTAAAACAATCCTTTGCCTATGTTTAAATTGTATGACGGCTAAACAAGATGTAAACAGTGTTTATAATTTAAACAAGATTTCTGAATAGATTTTTTTGTAAACTCGCGTTAAACAGTTGTTTAGACACGTTTTAAAGTTAGACTAGTGACGCTGAATAAGACGGCTACATTTCGCAAAGGGATCCCTAAACCGAAAAATGGTTTTCACAGGCCGTCAATGTTTTAGAATGATTTATCCAACGATAGCCCACACCATGGGACAGACGAGGAAAAAAATTTGTCCCACCTTACGTGTAAAGAAAGTACCTTAAGAATTTTTTTAAGACTTTCTTTTACTACCTTGCCAGCGTGGTAAATGTGTGTACTCATGGCCAAATCCAGCATTCTAGCGTTAAGTGTTTCTGAGCTAAGGCAAACGGACGGACATGGCGAAACTATAAGTATTCCGTATTGATTATGGAACCCCAAAAAAGACTGGCACTTTTTTCTCATCCAGCGATATGAAATGGATACCTTTAAAAAACCGATAAATTAAAATACGTAATCACGGTTTCTTGAAGTCCTGTATAGGTAAAAATGGTGGACTAATATTTCACCCGGCAAATGTACTTAAAATCCTCTTTAATAAAAAAAAAAGGGTGAGAACAAATATTAAAATTTTTATCAACATGCATGATATGAAGTGAGGTGTTATGCTCAACAAGAAATTTATGTAGTGTGTTGGTATGTGTAGGTGTGCAAATTTGTTTATCCATGGCGTTTTAAATCCAGAATTTTCGTGTTAATGCGAGAGCGGTCGCGGCACAGTTTGCCCAACACCATTTGACTGCGTCAAACAAAAAACGATATGTTATTCCGTCCAAGTCTGTAATTGTACGTATTACAAGTATTTATGTGTATGTATTAAATTGACAAGTGTCGTCAAAATCGGTTAACGTCATTTATTAACATTTACAAATTTAAGTTTAATATTAAAATAGTACAATGTCGATAAATAAAATTCAAAATGGTTACCAGTAAATATTACATTGGTATTGCGATGTAAAATCTGTATAACAAATTACTGATATTGGTTTAGTAGGATATACAGTTCAAGGAAGCAAAACAACAATTCTTATTTTAATGTCAGTAGAAGATATTGTAATGAAACATAAAAGTTTGATAAAATTAATTAACGTACTTAAAGGCATGATAAGCTCTAAACTCACATTGCAGGGCCGTGACCTTATGGCGTGAGGCCCATGATCTCATCAGATCTTAGAGAAATCATGTGTCCAGCAGCGAAGTATATACCATCTACTTGTATAAAACTCGATAATTCGAATAATAGGCACATATTTTGTATGTAGAAACCAACAACCCAGCAGAAAGATGTCTTAATTTTGCTTTTTCACTCTTATTTTCCTTTATTATTTGTGTTAAGTCTTTCCAAGACACACCATTGGTACAATAAATTTATTGTCCCTTTCAGTCATAGCGACCGGCTGAAGGTTGAGCGATGATGATGATGATGATCAAATTTGTAAATATTTATATGATTATTTTAGTAATAAATGATTATCAGTAAAAAAATTATATAGATACAATAATTAATAGAAGTATATTGCAAAATCTTCCACATTTTGGAATATATTTCTTTATTGGTAACACTACCCATGTACAGCGATTCTGTAACATATATATGATTATGGATAAGAAACAACAAGAAGTAAAGAAATTTATTACTGAATTACATATGGTTTTGGTGATGTTCTGACTTTTTTAATGGTATCTGTACAATTATAACAGCTTTTCGCCATATACGATGGCGTTAATATTTTTGACAAAGTCAATCAATGTCAATTACAATAACCTGTTACAAACGAAATTAGCGAATCTACTAGCAGTCATTAGTTTATGATTCGATTAAACTAAACAATATTAAAAATTAAGAAGTTGTTAAAATAAAATTAAGAACTATTTTGAATGAAGAAAAAAATTCCATTCTACTTCTTCTTTTCATTCTTTAGATTAACGGTATGTTGATTGATGAAATTGGTTAGTTGAATTGAGTTTAACTACGACCTAAAACTATGCTTTATGGCTCGTACTTATTAATGAGCTGACCTATTTTAAGAGCCTTCATTATTTTTTTCCCCCACACTTGCTAGTCTATTTTTGACATTCGTATGAGTTTGATTTATTATTACAACGCTCTAAACAATAAAAATATTATGACGTTTGACATTCATCTGTTTTTAGTAGTGCAAGTTAAAACTGGCAAGGATTTTATATAATCTATACGGGGTGAAATGAAAAATTACATATGTATAATAAGAATTCATACCGATATTGGTGTAGACGAGGTGGTCCGGGGTAGTGGTAATGGGGCGGCGAGTGCGCGCGCAGGTAGGGGCGGCGTGCGCGCCCGCCCCCGCACTCCCCGCGCCGCCCGCCGGCGAGCCTTCTTCACCTCCCAGCGCCACTGTACTGTAGCTGTCGTTGCTGAGGTCTACACGATGAGAAATTGCTTTTTGAAATAAAACTAATATAGAAATCTAATACTGTTGCATAATGCATTACATAATTCATACACATTCAAACTGATACTTCTGTAGTAAGTTATCACAGCGTCAAGAAAGAATTATTTAAGCGATTCCAACTCATTATACTAATCCATATTAAATTATTGAACCAATTATTTTATATACTAACAACATCAAAACCTTCATTTTTTCGGAATACTGTTTTATGTAAATTTCCTTCGCTATTATTCATTATAAAATAAGTGTTAAATGAACTCGAAATTTATGTTATAAAACAGATCTAAATATCTGCAAAAGCATTAAACTAACTAACTGCCTTCGGCCAAAATACTACTTTTGAGACGTTTTATACTCTCAACTAAATATCACTGCATTCAATATATAAGTACCCTGATGTGCATAGGAGTCGAGGTCGATCTTGAGCTCGTCCTTGTCGAGCAGGCGGTCGTGGCGCGGCGAGCCGCCGCCCGCGCCCTTCATCGACCGGAAGTACTGCGACCACCGCGTCCGGCCCGCGTCCTTCTTTAGACGCTTCTCTTTCGCACGCCTGCCGCAAAAAAAAGTGTTTTGAACTTACGCTTTCATATGTGATTTTCTACGCCGTTCCCATTCGAATTTCAGTGTAGATTAGAGTAAAAAAAAAAGAAATATTTGCAGTTCACGCGCGGTAAAAGTGTAACGGAGACCCGAATGCAGACGAATCGACGACGAAATCGAGACGAATGCAGTATCAAGAGTGGGATAATTATAAGCTTTATTTACAGTAATATTGGTATCAAGTTTAAAATTTTTTTTTACGTGATATTATTCGGACTCTAAGGTTCCAATTTCAAAAAATGACAATACACAGGCGCAGACGAGCAGCACATATCCCTTTCTCTCGCATTCTACCTCGTTTCATATTGTATTTCATTCTCTCACAGGCCAAATACTATAGATGAATGTTTGTCTTTTTTTAAGTAGTACGCTTTTTCGTTTCAGCGAGTTTCACATCGCAAAAGCGCTAAAGAAGTTTCACTTAAAAAATATTTCTATTAAAATGTCTCACATATGGCTCTTTTGTATTAAACATCGATTTTAAGATGATGATGAGCTCGACTTTAATTTAGATTTGTCTACGTAAATTTATCTTAAATTATTTATTGTAACAGCAATTGATTAAGTGATTTTGTAGCAAAAAATCTTATCTGCGATGCTCTATAGCTTTTTTAAAAACCTAAATTTGTTGCATTGTATCTACGAAAATGCCTTTATTAGCTTTTATAGGTATCAATAGGTGCTAATGGGCTAAAAAATATGCATATGTATATACGAGTGATCCCAATAAGACTCAGACAACGTATGCATGAGAGTAATTACATATAACCATCACCATTTTTTTTTTCTATCTTTCGTCATAAAATATTCTGTACCTCTATTGTAAATCTATTAAATTGTACTCGATAGCGACTAACGTACACCATCTATATGAATATTTCTAGTTCACGACAGTAACCGGTAGAGGTACGGAAATTTATAGAAACGATTTACTTATTCATACTGTAGTCGCTGGCGTTACAGTTTTGTAAACTGTGAAAATGTGTAATAGTGATGCTGTACTATGCGTAAAGTTACAACTTACAGACCAATGTAACCATTGTACAGGCGATTTGTATTCATTGCTAATGACTGTGTAATCGAGTATTGTAATTAAATCAATACTTAATTGCATATGTCATTATGTGTTTTCTAATGTTAAATGAGAATATACATCCATAAATTTCTCTATTATGCTATGGCAGTAACAGAATAAGTTTTTAAATACACAATTTCACATCATGGTGTTTAATATTTACCATACCGCATACATCATATTTAATTTTCATCAACATCGTATACGTGACATTTTAAATTAAGACGAATCCAAAGTCATCTAATTCGTTGAGGCCGGTACTCTGGTTTAGGATGAGTTAGGTAATACATAAGCATTGTAGTTCAGTTTCTACATTCACAATCTATACAACACAACCTAACCCTCCTTTACAGTTGTAAGGTAATAGAGTAATAAATTATTGCGACAGATTATTCATTAAAAATATTGGTAAGTTTTGATTTTGTGTTTTATTTCACTAGGTGCTAAAAATTGCTATAGCATACTTTTTCACGTAATTTCACAGCTGTTGCGTACGTGTAATTGACAGTTGTGTGGGTGTAAAACTGTTTAAAAAACAATAAATTTTTAATTCCAAAAGCAACGAAAGAAAGTGTCTATGCAGTAGCGTGACTCCTCCCGAGTCGTTTTTAAATTAGGACATAATTTTTTAATGAAGCCGCTATTAATAAAAAAAAATTAACTAACGAATAGTGCATCCAGGAGTCCGTGGAACACAGAATTATAATGTAATTCTTGACTAAATGGAGCAAACAAGGCTAACATTGAGATTTATCGCGGTAATGATACTAATTAGAATTACAAAACACGAAATTATAAAAATTTAATTTCCCTAATGAATTAGGTGTCCTTAATATAAAGATAATGCCCTCCGATTGTTTAAATTTACGAGTGCACGCGGCAAAGGAAGAGAACGTGGTTTATTCTTTCCGTGATGTAATTAAGCATCCGTGTTAGTTATGATACATTAGAACTCTGCTTTTTTTTTTATTGTATATTCATTGTTGAAATTAGAAAATTCATGATAATTGAATTTATTCTATTAATTCCTCACGTGTTAGATCGTTTATTTTCCTTATTGATATGACGTAAGAAAGATATTTAAGGTGATCAAGAATTTCTGTAAAGAAAGGTATGGGTTTTCAAAAATTAAATACTTAGAAAATCCTGTATTACCATATTTTTCGATACGGTGTATTCAATAGATATCATCGACTTGTAATTAAAAATGTTTGACCGTCTATATAGAAAATAGATGATCTGAATTAGAATTCATTGCGTTATCCCGTCGGTAGAGAACGAATATGAAGAGCAGCCTTCGAACAGAAGGTAGTGGCTTCGTATTCTGGCCGTGGGCGAATCGACTAATGAGATTTTATACATTTAAATTATTATTTATGCCTAAAAATTACAGTTCAACTTTTGATACTACTCAGCATGTAATATCTATTCACTAGTTACACGTACCCAGGCGCCCTCTCCCCACATACACAAATACAGGTACAGACATCATTCGAAAAATGGTCAAAATAGATCTCTAGGACCCTAAAACATCAAGAACTAATCAAAACTCGATTTTCGAAAATCAGACTGAAGACAGGAATTTCCTAATATTTGAAAATTATTAAATTTTCATAGCGGGAGATGTTTCGACACTACATATTTTATACTTTAGGTAGGAAGTAAAGAAATTTCGCTATTAAAACATTTTTTTTTATTTATTCGATGTATTTCGTTTTTCGCATATATTTTTAGATCAGTTATTTGCTGGCATTTAGTCTAAGATTGGGTATTAGAAAAATGTACACTCACCTGTTAATTTAATCAAATAATGTTTTACATGCAGGTAACAATGTTATAAATGTATGAGAACAATGTCTGTCACCGTAGTCCGTTAGATACTTCATCATTGATTGAAGAACGCATCTAATATTTTTAAAAAACACCGTCCTTGTTGTATCGAATATTATGTGTTTACTTATGTGAATTTTGATAAAGGTAATTTCAAACATTTTCAATTGTAATAATTTTGAAGGGTTAGTTTATGCTCTGAAAATATACTATATTTAAGTAATTGCTTTTTCTAAAGTTTTAAAAACACAGTTTCAATTATGTGCAGTGCAAAATAGTTCCTTATATACCAAAATTAAAGTTATTTAGGATTCTTATTTCATACATGTTAACGTGAATATCATATATTTACATGTATTCTGTAGGGTTTTATATAAAAAAATATCTTATGCAACCTTCATCGGTTTACATCATACGTGCTCAAATTTCAATCCGGTCGACATTCTCTTCCAATTAGTTTTCAATGTAGGTATTCAAAAGCTCATTTTCATTTTTGTTTTCGCGTCCAAATAATAGTAATCAGAGTTTATATTTTTAATCCCGCGACTTAGAAAATAAATAAACATTCCTCTATTCCCAGTAAAATTGGATACAGTTCGACACGCGAAGTCGGGATACGTCACGTTATAAAAAAAGGTCGCACGTTTTTATAGAGTCGCGGAGGCGTTGACGCAAATACATAATAAATAAAACTGGCCGGTGCAATTAAGACGCGGCGGCGAGGGCCGGCGGACGTCACCGCTTATCACGGCGACGACTGCCGTATCGCCGTTTTATCGTATATAGTCAGAATATGTTTATTATTGGTTTAGATTTCTTGAAATATAAACGAAATGAATGTCGGGCTGTACGCTGTTGACGTCATTTAGATTTTTTTTTCGTAGCCTAAATATTTGGCGACATTATTTACTCAGATTAAGGTCGTTTGTTGGCTTAGTAAAATAAATATGGAGCGTCAGATTGTTATATAATAACCAATCGGCTTTCGCCCGTGGCTTCACCAATCTAGAAATAAAATCGGTTTTTTTCATTTTTTATATCGACCGATCACGTTATCAACCAACGACCCCATCTCGGCTCCGCTCTCGAGTCTGATGTTGGTCCCATTCTTGAATCCGATTCCGTTCTCGATACAGATCCGTCTTTGCTTAAGTCATACGAGCGAAGAAGGAAAAGAAAGCTAGTACTTTTGTAAGTTATACTTTATATCTTATTCTAATGTGTAAGCTATATTATAGTGAAATTTCATCATAATCGGTCTAGTAGTTTTTGTGTAAAACCCCAACAAACGTTCATCCGTATATCTTCACAAACTTTCATGTTTTTAATATTTTCATTATTATTAAAAAAAAGGAAATACTTATCTTTTTCTGAAATTAGTGTATGTAAATAAAATCAACAAAACATGACTTGACCAATTTTTAAGGAATTATGTAGAAACATTAGCCTAAATATAGGAAACAGTCAACTTATATAAATTATAGAGTTATAGGTTATGATCGAAAATTTATTATTCCATAGAAAATAACCAATTTTTATATGTTAAACTAATTTTTATGGTAATGTAATATTGAAATGACAAAAAATCTTCGACTCCATTATAACATGTGTTGGACCTCCAATATTTATCAAGATAATTACGCACAAGACCTATACCAAATTGCCAAACTTCAGAGCTTAAACATGTCTTGAATCTTTTTGACCAAAAAAAGATGTAATTGAAACATTAGATACCACATAAAAATATTTATTTTTCTACATTTTCGTTGTCAATATATACCGGCCGAATCATTCCCATTGCCAGTTGCTCATTTCGTCGTTTACAACCGTGCAGAATATTGAAATTTGGTATCATTATAAAAGCATTTATTATCATTATAAAACAATACACAAAGTAAGATATAATAACAAACTGATTGATTTCCTATATAACGCATTTCAATAAATCCTCCCAGTGAAGTTCAAATCTAGCTTATCATAAAGGCTTCTACCGTGACGCAGCACCGACACGCCAGCGCACCGGCTCGTAAAACTAATCTCAACGCACTCGTTAATAGTCAGTGACCATTTCAGAGTCATCGGCGCGTGCACGATAGCATGCCTTAAGTGCCTCGAATAATTGATTACGTGAACAAAGTGACGTTTATGCAGCACTAAAGATCTATAACTCCTTTCCGCCTCTTTGCGTGATCAACTATTGGAATCTCCGGAAATGCGTTATTTTAATTGATTAAATTTCGATGTACATATTGTCCTATAACCGAGCTTTATCGATGAAAGTAATGTGAAAAACGGTCGAACAACCCTAAAACTTCGTTGTATTACATTTGTCGATGTGTTTTCGATGGGCTCCTTGAGTTTAAAAATATATAAAACTTTAAAAAAAAATGACCGAGTACCAAACATCAATCAATCCAGAATTTTACAAGTTATTTTGAAAAAATCTTTTTTTTTTGATACATTTCTTTTGCTATCTCTGCTATTCTCTTGAACAAATTAATCGATTTTGATGCAATTTTGCAGGGATGGATGTTGGTTATTTAAAGAGCAGAGCTAGTTATATTTTAGAATTTATCGATAGGTTAGTTTAAAAAATATTAAAACAAACTTTTCTAAAAGTTTTTGTTCAATGACATCCCTTGAATAAATCAGCCAATTTTAATGCAACTTACAGCAATTGATACAACTGTTTGGGGAAAAGAACTGATTAGATTTTAATCTCAATCGGTAGTCTAAAAGTTATATAGAAAAAGCTTAAGAATTTTTAAACTTCTTAACTTGTTTCTCATTTTCAACATAAGTTATTATTACAATTTTAGTTTCCACCTTATGTTTGATATTTTTGGTTTTTTAAAAGTCTTTGATATTGGTCCATCTACTGTACCATAAAATTCAATATCTTCATCTTTCTTCACCTTAAAAACACTTATTCTTTCCTTACACTGTTAAAATTTTTTGTAAAATTACAATTATTGTACAAAACAAAATATGAGTAGTATTACAAATCAACGTGTAGTATCTAATACAAAAAACAATGCAATCTGAGTAATATTACGAAACACATGAAGAAACCGACACTTATGATTTGTAATTTTACAATCTTCATGAAGTAAACCCTAAACGTATCGTAATTTTCCCAAATTATTAGTGAATTTCTAATGGAAACGTAAATTTTCAAAATCTCTTTGTAATTGGATATAAAATACTTTCTTTAATTAATAAAAATTTTGGAACTCAAATTAAAATGGAATTGTTGAAAATTTGTAAACATTTATATTATTTTTAAGAGGAAAATTTGAAAATTACATAATTTTTTTTAATTCTACTAAAAAAATTATATTGCTCTGAGACGTCTAGTAATTTTTTCAAACTGTTGGTTAATTTATAAGAAAAAAGTTCAAAATTTCACAAAAAAAACTTTGTAATATAATTTACAATACTATTTTGTAAAACTCCAAAGCAATGTTGTAACTAAAATTACTATTGAATTATTGTAAATTTACAAATATTTTATTATTTTTATAACACAGATTTGAAAATTACTCAATGCATTGTAATTCCACAAAAAAAAATTCTCTTTCTCTTAGACGTATTGTGATTTTCTAAGCCGTTGGATAATTTCCAACAGAAAGGTTTTAAAATTCATACAATTTGTTCGAAATGTGATTTGCAATAATTTTTTCGTTAAATTAGTACAGATTTTTTAACAGTCTGGTTTTACTGTTCACAACTAGTGGTCTGAGCGTTTTGCAATCCATCGAGCGTATTACATGGTTCAACACGGTCTTAGAACTTGTTTGTTACTGTAAGTTAAAGAGAAAGATTTAAAAACAATTATTAATTGAATAAAATAATATTACTTTCTTATAATTATAAGCGCCTCCTAGTAGTAGCAAATCTCATTGGTACATCAGTTATTTGTGGTCTGAAGTTGCTCACTAAATGCTTGCGCCAGAACAATTTCGTAGTTGTAGTTTCACCATGTCACCCCGATAAAAAAATGATTTCTTCATAACGCTCCAAAAGAAGTATTTTGTAAAATTATTGTAGAAATTTTTAATAGTGTACAAAACAGCTTTCAGTAACTCAAAACTTTAGATGTCCGTATTGTAATATTACTCAATAAATTGCCGATAAATGTTTAATAGAAATGCTAAAAATACGTTTATTAAATTTAAATCGAATAAACTGTATAGTAAAATTACAACACATCATACTAAAATTACTAAACATTTGCTAGTAAATGTACATAAAATAAATTACAAAATTTTTTTTGTTACTTTGCTAAATCGAGTTGAAACAAATCGTGTAATAAATTTACGAAACTAAATTTCATTACTACTCTATCGTTATGCATTAAAATTTCTTTAACTTTTTTAATAATCTTACCACAGAAATTTTCAACAGAGTATGTATTTTCAAAAACACTTTATGATAAACTCGTTTTTCTTAAAGTATTTTTTCTATCAGTGCGCCTAATTCCATTTTATTCTCTTTCAACCAATTTTTTCTTTTTTTTTTTTGTCTTTTTGAAATTCTAGGCATCTCTTTGAGTTGTCAATACATCCTTTAAAATATTTTTGTCTTTCAACTTTCCTGTTTTATTTTTCTTAACTAAATTTTGTTCTTTCAAGCTATCTTTCATTTCAGGATTATCCATAAAATATTGTTCTTTTTTTGCATAATACATTCTCTTCCTTATCTTAATGCAATTTCCTGCCGTTCTTATAATCCATTTTCACCACTAACTCTCGTTGTTATCTATGATTCTGGTTTTTGACTGTAAATTTGGTCTTTTCTTGTTTTCATTACTTACACGAAAATTACATTTATGTACAAATTTATTACATTTTCTCTCTGTAAAACTTTGATTACTTTTCAAAATACACAATGCAACGTCATCTTTCAGATACATACAATAATCCTGATTATGGTTTTGGATTTTACTTGATCTTAAATCTCATCTCTTCTAAAATATAGCTACATAACTCAATCCCGAATGTGCTCAAAATATTTATATAAATTTTTTTAAAGATTGATTCGCCTTTTTCTTCTGATTTGATATCCGTTCTATATATTGTCTTCATAAAACTAAAAATACATTAATTCCGCCCGTAGTTTCTAACAGTTTTTTACAATTTTTTTCTTATTTTCTATGTACTTCTTTCCGTCTACCTTTTTCTGCTCTGATGTGTATTTAACTGTTCTTCTTAAAGTATGCGTCTAAAATTATTATTAATACCGGTTGTTCTTTTAGGTTGGTCGTAATTGAATTTCAAAACAATTATAATTGATATCAAATTTAATTCTGTACAGTTATACGAAAGTTTCACACCTTTTAATACTCAGGACACAGTAAACAATAGCACTGGTCTTTTTAACACAACGTCTTATAAATTAGTTTGCCGGGTGACACTTCAAGAACTGCGTTACGCTCCGCTCACTTATGCGCTCACAATGAGAGCGAGTGAGAGGCACGCGTCCCTTCCACTCGGCATGGTTAGCCCGCCTAAGAGCGAGAGACAGACATAAAAGTGAAAGGCAGCGTCCCTTCCACTCGAGCACAGTTAGCCGCCTAAGAGCGAGAGAGAGAGAGAGAGTAGGCATAACACACCGGTTCATGTCTGGCTGGAGCGCCTGTGCAAGTTTACGTTGCCAGTTAATTGTAAACGATTGTATGTGATAATGTGAAGGTAGTTATATTTGTATAAAAAATACGTATGTATGTGTAAAGGTAAAAATAAAATTTTGTTAATATGAAATTCAGTGCGAGATTCTTTGTATAAATTAATGTTTTAAATATAATTCTTTGTATAAATAAATGTTTTAAATTGTTACTATTATTTCATCCTTCTTCCTACTATACGAATGAATATTCACATTAAAATGATTTTACCACTCAAAGTCGTTGTCACGAAAACTTTCGCCCGTATACCGACTTTATACAACCAATTTTTTCTGTAATATTTCATGCGAAATATCTGACTCAGAAAAGATTACTGAAAACGTAGCAAAAAAAATCGAATACCCGTCCCTTCACAATCAATTTAATCATTTCCTCAAAAGATAAAGTCCAAAAAGTGACAGATTTTAATTTACTTATTTAAAAACACTTCACTAGTATAGCTATATTTTTAAATTTTTTTGAAGTATATTTACAAAGCAATTACTTGAATCACTTGCCCTAATAAACACAACTATAGCAAAACGGTGAGAAGGCTCTTTGTAATTATGATACAACGGAACGGAACGGAACGTAAGAAGAAAAAACAACACAGCTTCCAATATCTTAATTACGCATACAAATCTTCACGTATACAATACACACTTTTTCTGTGTGCATGCTGATAACTCGACGGTTTTTACTTGATGACTGATATGCTTTGACTAGTTGTGCTTTCGCTCATTGGCGGCGTTAGCGCAGCCTTCGTCCGCCACATGTAGTGTATCACGTAAAATTTTAAGTTTGTAAAATCGCTAATAGATGGCGTAATAAAATAAAAAATAATTTTATGGCAAGATTTAATATGTGTTATATTGATTTATCATTTAGGGGCATGTATGTGTGGGACTAGAAGGTATACCCCGCTTATTTCTTTGTATTAAAGTCATGCCTGTGCATATAGCACAATATAGTCCGTCATAGGCTAATATATAAATCTCTTCTGCCGTATTTATATTTGACTTTTCTATCTCCATCTACATTTTTTTATAGGCATTATGAAAATTACGAACGAAATCCTAGTTAGAAGTCGTGTATATAATGTCCTATGAACCTAATCTCCATGTTATTTTATTTTTCTAAATAACAAAGTATGTTTGAAGTTTCGTCTTTATTATTAGGCAAACCACAATCTTTAATTAAGGTCCCATATTATTATAATATTTTTTTTGTATCAATAATATTTTCCTTATTATCTCGATATCTATTAATATTTCCCCTTATCTATAAATATAGTCAGCTATACACAATAAACGTTGTAAAATAAATAGCGTAATCTGATTTTTAATACATTTTTCGTTCCCTTTCTTAATTATATTCCATATTCTCGTTTATCAGAAACATAACATAATATGCAATATGCTAAAAATGCAAATGACAAGTCTTTTATCGTTTACGAGATGAAAGTTGCGACAAACGGACCGTGATGCAGGTATGACAACGTTGTCGGCTTAATAACGAAGTTCCCTTTTGTAACCCTCGGATAAGGAACCCCGAAATTTTGACAATGTTTATTATTTTAATAGAGAACATTTGTAATTTAAATAAGTTACTAATTAGCTTATCTTGATTTGGCGTATCGCTAGAGAATGTTTTAAAATTAATTAACACGACTGGCCCGAGGATATTGCTTTTCCATGGCACTGTCGAGCTACGCATGAGAAAACGTACAAACTAAAAAAAAAATGATTTGATGAAAATAAATGTGCTGTTGTAGACTACAGTACTAAAGAAAAGCAAGTGAATTGTAGCGACAGATCGGCTTTATAAGAATTTTGATATGATTCGAAAGCGATGGCTGTTATCTACTTTCTGTTCTGATTATGCATTATCTACGAAGAGGATTATCCATACATTGACCTTGTATTAGTATAAGACTTCAAATATTTCACTATAATTTGGCAACATAACATTAAATTGTAATTAAATTGAATCGTTAAATCGTCGTATGAGCATGTTTTTGCTATAACATTGTAACGTGCCCAAAAGTTAAATGCAGCGAATTAAACTGTTACCCAAGCCAGACAAATTATGAATTATTGTGTGTCTATAGGCTTGTGGCTGTGAACACGGGATATTCAGTAAAAGTGGCGCTGAATCAAATTTCAATCATGTAAACTATAACCTGCAATAAAATATTTAGATTCAAATAATAATTTTCATTACTTTTGTATTGTAGCTTAACACATAAATCAATTGTATAATGTACATTTTGAGTATTATAAATAATTTGAAACTACAAAAACCTTATTTAAATTTTCTTTTAAAATACGTCCAGTGGTAAGATTTTAATCTTGTTTATATTTCACTCTCAAAAGTCCATTTTATAACGTCTTCAATATGAATACAATAACAGAATGTAAATGAGTTGAATTCAAACTTAACATAAAATAAGAACATTATTTTAAATATTTCCTACATTATAAGCATTTATATAAAAATATTGTATAAATGTCTAAAATGTAGCTTAGAAAACTGTTTTCAAAAAAACACAATATTAGATTTTTTTCGAAGGACTAACAGTTTTTGAGAAACTTTGTTTCAAAAAGATATAACGTACAGTATGCAGCACACCTCAATTGTATGTAAATCTCGAATATGTGCAATTGAAAGATGAACAGGGCTTAAAATATACGAGACAATTATATTTTTGAACTTATGGAGTTCAAACACGTCGATAAATATTATAGCGGGCATTTTCAGCGATGGACTGTAGGATCAAGCGTTTTACAGATTTTTTATATATTTCATTATGCTTAATGCACCATAAAACATAAACGTTCTTAATTACATTTATGGACTCTAATATCGATAAAACGATTGGCTCTCTCTTTGTCGATGTTTTTATTACGTCTGCAGTACAACAAAAACAAATCGATGACGTTATTAGTCATTGTTTTTTCGGCCAAGAGGGGACATACCGCAGCTGCGATATAAAAAAAGAACCGCTACTGACGTGATTAATTGATTACCATCGCAATCAATTTTATCTATTGATAAATTATTAGCAATGTATTTAGGTTGTTTTTTTTTTTTTGTCTCCATAGTATTTAAATGGGCGTAAGCATTAATTAACAACCTATTACACAATATTATTAATCCAAGCGCATTGTTAAACATAAACGCAATATCTTTATCGCATTATAAGTTTATTCACGGAGTGGCTACATTGCGAGCTATTTTCACTCAGATTGTAAAATGATGTGCGGTTGTTTATTGTGATGAGCTGCTGTAAATTCTAGACCACGATCGATAAGTTATGGTAAAAGAACTGACCTATTCTGGAACCAGACTTGCACAACTCGCATGTCGAGGCCGGTATCCTGGGCGAGTTGCTCCCGCACGTGCCGGGCCGGCTTGGGGCTGCTGCTGTACGCGCTCTTCAGGGTCTCCAGTTGTTTCGCGGTGATGGTGGTGCGGGGTCGTTTGCTCGCAGCGTCGCCGTCCAGAGAGCCCTCACCTGTCAGTAAAGAAGATTGAGGTTTTTGAGTCTTTTATAAGTTTCTATTGATTTGATCACGTTTTATTTTGCCTATTGTGCATATTTAGTTTATTCAATAAATTAATAATTTTTAAAAATGTAATTTCCTTTCACGCGTGTTTATGAATTTATGGCTAGTTTTATTTTAAACATAAATTAAACGACTCTTATATTTTATTCATTAACTACATGATTACATATTAATTGCATAATATTTATTTTAAAAAGTTATAAACCCCATTTCTGAAATATACTTAAAAGTATAAAATAATAATTCCTAACTCCACATAGAGCGGTCTGAAAATTTTTGGTGATGAATTTTAATGGCCGTGATAAGACTTGTACGATTTAACTTATTAAATCCCTTACTCAATCCCTTAGGATACGTCGTAAGTCAAAGCTAGTGTATGATTATCTCGTTCTCAGTTGTCTTGAAAGTTTCAAGTCTTCAGGTAATTGGGCAGTTAGTTAAAAATTGACTGAAATGTTTCTATTAAACACGCAGACAGAGCGAGATAATAAAAAAACAATGAAATATAACGCTTCTTTCTTCATCCTAACTGGATTATTTTGTGTAAAGTAAGCAGTTGAGAAAAGTGGATGGGTTACTATATGTGACAAATATTTGATGTTGGAACATAAAATCAGATTAGAAATAGATGACTCCAATCTATTATATGTTAATTGTGAGATGTTCAATCACAATCAATAAACACTTTGATCCATTGCTGAGAAAATATGTAATAAACATATAACAAATTTAAATTCGTACGTCATTAAAACTTAAATTTTAAATAACATGTCGGTGATTATCTATTTATCTTTTATGATGAATATTGTAATGAGATATGATCTGGGGATAACATGATGCTCGCGAAAATAGATAAGATATGCCTTATATGAAAAATATCGGTCAAGGGCGCGTCGGAGTTTAGAGAGATCCGTACCTACATAAAATATTTTTTGCAGAACTTACCTTCCCTTTTCATGTATAATAGATAAAAATCAATGAAATTGTGTTTGCTTTTTCAAAAAGTTTCTAACCTTTTGGAATTATATGAAATTAATACGAATTATTAAAAAACAGAAATTTTCTGTAATTTCTAATGCTTAGAATATTCGCTATGATTTTCTATCACAAAATCATGCCAAATTTTAAATATGTATAGTAAATTCATGGCAAGCAAACAGATATTTTGATGAGTTAACACATAAAGATTTTATTTTTCTTTTAATTGCATTATCTTAAAAAAATATCATACCTACAAAGGAAAATAACATCTATTTGTATGTCAATATTTCCATTTAAAAACCGTTCATGAGTTACTAGACAGAAAATTATATGCCTACATAAAATCAAATTATTTTTCTAAACGATTTCCGAATCGTTTAGAACAATTTGGATAATTCACGATTGCGGTATAAACGTACGCCTTACATTTATTAGCGTAACGTAATTGATTTATCTGATTAAGCATCACCGATAATAGTATTTCGTAGTACGACACAAAGAACTCTGCCGGAAAGTACCTAATGTTATCTGACCCAATATTTTTAAGTATTACACACAATTTTATTCGTACTTGGAGTGTTGTCAAGCATTTATCTGAATTGATCATTAAGAATTAAATATGGTTTACGTATAAAACCGAACACTATTATTATGTGAAATCTGAAAATGAGATGCTCTCAAATGAAATGAAAATTCATAAAAGTATCGGTCAAGCGTGATCGGGGCTCTTATAATTTAGTGTACCGTAATATTACATGTCAAGCAATATAAATATTTCTTATACCGATTTTGATATGGTTTTCCAGTATTCAATACAATCCGATATGTATGGCAAATAAAAAAAGCCGAGCTATTTCACTACAAGTTTTCTCATAACAATTCTACGTGCTCAGTACATGAAAGATCTGATAAAAGGTTTCTTAATGGTTGGCTCATTGCCTTTTTAAGCGATACCCAAAAAAGAAGGTGGTTTTCATTTATATACATTTGATAATTCTTTTAACCGTTTGTAATAAAAACTATATTATCTGTACATTTAAATTTTATTACATCTGAAATTATTCCAATTATTTTTAATATCTGTGTTGATGAACACATCCCAATGGATGATGTACGCCTTTCGTCATGTATAAAGGTTGGTTGGGACACATTTAACACAGAATTAATGCAGTTGGTTAAGGGCGTTCATAAGAAGTGTACACGACCGTCTGATATCAAGCCATAAAAGGCTTTTGTGTTCAGGCTTTTCAACTGGCGTGACGCCAGGCTATATATTAACTGCCTGAGATGCCTGCTGAGACTGAAGCTGCTCAACAAGAACACCATTGAAATCGGACGAGACGTTTACCCATCGAATTCTTGATCTTAGCGTACGGAACTAGATTTTGATAGTGTTACCGATTCTTTATTTTCATGTATTCATTTTATTCTCTTCTATTTCAGTATTTTATAGTATTTCTTTTAAAATTTTCTAGATCGAAAATAATTTTAAATGACAATCAGGCAAAGCACAAAGATTGAAGCGGTTAAGATTTTAATGAAGGTCTTAGCTTAAGATCCACTTGAAATAGAGAGGTTGTATTAGTATAACGTATGGAATCGATAATATATCTTTTCGCGAATATTCATAATTTCCTTCTATTTTTGAAAAACTTTACCAAAGAAACAATAGTTACTGAAGTAGCCGTTGCTGAAAAAAATAGTTATAAACGTATTTTAAAAATGTACGATATTCCAATCTTGCAACCTTGCTAAAGATCGTGTGTCACGCCGCGCCTCCCCAGTACGTTCACGAAGTGCGACCAATCGCACCCCGGTGGTCGTGCGTGTCGTCCCGTCTCCCCTAGCTAATTCGTGCTGCGCGCGGTCGTTAACCGTCCAAGAAACTTTAGATATTTTGTTATAACTATTACGATTACAATATTGACGTTTTTGAAACTAAGATTACGTGTGATTAATATTGAAGTGTTTAATAACTGCTATTGAATATGCAAATGTGATTTATTGTTGGGGAGTTTGCAGAGGTTACATTATTGCAGCTCCACAATTTTATAGTGAAACTTTAACTTGACAGTCAACAACCCACGAGCTTGCAAGTAATATTGAGTGCTATGTATCCTTTACGCGATAATTTGCCTCAGTTTGTCTTGTTTAGAGGTGAGTGGAACACATGTGGACATTCGGAGATTAATATACCATACCCAAAGGGTGCCAACGGGACCCTATTACTGAGACTCTGCTGCTAGTCCATCTGTCCGTCTGTCTATCACAAGGTTCAATCTTTTGAACCGTAATAGCTATATGCTTAAAGTTTTCACCGATTACGTGTTACCATGACCCCTATACCAAAAAATACTAAAAATGAAATAAAGTTAAAAATTATAGGGGGCTGTCATGCAAGAAACGTGCTTTTTTCAGCGTTTTTAACTCGATCTTTATCATGACATTAACTAGATACTTGAAATTTTCACAGAACATGTATTGGTATAGCCACTATTACAACAAATGACAAAAATATAATAAAGTTAAACATATTAAAGGGGATTCCCATATAAGAAACGTGTTTTTTTCGGCTTTTGTTGCTCGACCTTTATAATAACTGTACGTACAAACAAACGCTCCTTTATATACGAGTCCGACTCGCGCTTTATCGTTTTTTTTTCAACATTTTAGCGTAAATGAGTATCGATTTTTTTTTCTACTTTTCGCAAATATTCACAGGATGTCAAAATCTTGTCATATCATATTACCATGTTTCTTCCTTCGTCATTTATGGTAACATATCTACCGATGTGTCTTAATCCAATTACCAAATCAAGTCAAACAAAATCAAAAATAGCTTTGTTTTGAAAGTAATAGAATTATACTTGAAATATGTTATTAACGAATTCTCTTCGATATTAATATTACTACCAATTCCAAATATAGATTCACCTTGAGAAGAATGGGCAAGAAACTCAAGGGTTGGGTCAGATATACGAACGCATTCGAATAATAGAATAACTTAACTTTGCTTCATTAGATTCGGAAACACACCACAATCAACGCAAGCATTAAAAATCACTACTAAGCATAGAACAATGTAGTCTATTATTGAATCTATTATTTTTACAAAAAACCCGTCAAGATCGATGGTTTTTTTTTCATTTTTAGACTATTGAATGTTTACGAACATTATTATAGTTGACACGAGTAAATTCAATTATAATGTTACAATCATCGACGTTTCGCTTCAACAAAAATTCAGCGAGAGTTGGCGATGATTTCAGAGATTGAGTAGTTGAAACTGGAATACTAACTACATGGGAATAGACCAGCACAATAGATAATTACTTTTTTCTCAATAATAATATAAATATAATGTATACAAATATAAACTAACGCATATCTCCCGCAAGGGAAAGCAGAGACTAGATTTTCACAAGTTACGATCTTTGCAAATCTCTTTTGCTTCTCTATTAACTATCACAATAATTCGATAATTTCGTGTAACTATTGTACATAAATATCAGTATAAAGAATCAATCTTATAACATTTCACATCGTTTTTAACAATTCGGTAAATTTTGTGGTAGTCGAGTTTTTTTTTAAGTAATTGCTATAAATAATAGTTTTATTAAAATCAGTTTTAATCACACAATTTCAATTTAAAGTGATACTGATCATGTGTATAGTACAATCTAAATTTTAAAGAAAAGTGTCCTGTGATACTGTTTTTAAACTTAAAAGAAGTGTTATTGTATAATATAGTGTTCATAATTCATTATTTTTGCGTAATTTTTATTTAACATAAATAACATTATGTTATTCGTAATTATGTGAGACATAGACTACATGACATGTTCAATAAATATTTTTGAAATTTTTAGAAAACATTGTTTGACCTTGAGAAATGAACATTTGTTTGTAACACGACACAATCGAGAATACTTAACCTATAAATGAATTTAATGAAATTGCATTTGTTTTGACGTGACAACGTCTTAAATTAGGTTGCGGCTGGGGTCACAATCGCTCGGTAACGACGATGAGTCTGCTTGACTCAACTATGATCGGTATAAATGAGGTATTGCAAGTTATTGTATGTATACTTAGTAAAGTAAAAATAAAATTTTTTAATATGAAATTCAGTGCGAGATTCTTTGTATAAATTAATGTTTTAAATATAATTCTTTGTAGGTTACATTATTTCATCACTATACGAATGAATATTCACATAAAATGACCATTCAAAGTCGTTGTCACGTAAATTTCGCGTATTTTTTTTTTTTTTATTTTTTAGTAGTTTCAGGTAGAAAATGAGTATGCTAGTCATTAGAGAGTAGGTGATCATTGCCGCCCATGGATAGTCGCAAATCCAGAGGAGTCACTAGTGCGTTGTTGGACTCTTGAAAAGCAATGGAATATCTGATGGAGGGGGGAGTTAGTCAGCGGATTTGTATGCTTTTTTTATGATTTTCCGATCTATACGTATACTTTAAATACCTGACTCATTGACAATACATTATTTTTATCCCATTTTTCCTGGAGCCTTGCCATGTAGTAGATGTAATAGATAGAATCTCTAGAATAAATGGAATCGTTTGTTATACTTAATATATGCCGAATACTAAGATGCTGATATTTTATACATAGTTCGTGAACATCACCAGAGATATCAACGAAGAGAGAAAATAAATTGGTGTTGTAAATATTATGTATTTCTAATTTTTGAGAGAAACATTAAATATAGTGGAAATATTAAAGATATTTCGTTGCATATTATAGATTGTCATAAATCGTTAACTTCTTAGATACGACGGCCTTAAAAGTTAATTGTAAATTTAAAAACAAACTTTTGGATACCTTTAGCCCTGGCCGCTTCGTAGTCGGGCTTGCAGACCAGTTTGCCGTCCTCCATGAGGTAGAATTCGTCACCAGTGTTGAGGGTACGTGCGCATGCGGCGCACGCGAAGCAGCGTAGGTGGTAAACGTGTGACTGCGCACGCCGCACCACCTGCGTCGGCGGGATGCCCTGCCCGCAGCCCGCGCACTTGGTGCCGAACCGCCTGGGACAACAGCCCCATGCACGCAACATTATCAACGTGGACACTAAAATATACTCGGGTGATTGTGGAATTTTCTATCAAAGACATTAAAAAGTGCACTTCCGCGTGTGAAAATGTTAGTAACGTATCATATTTTGCTACCTTGAATATAATTCATAATCTGTCAAAAAAATAACAATTCCTTGGAGTGAGCAGCAAAGAACTTAATCTATAATTTACGATCCTCGTTAGCGCTCAGCACAAATCGGTCGTGCCGAAATGGTGTTATCGTTATCGTTCAACCGATACGAGTAGAAAGGGAACCTTTTTAATCTGATATCTGATATAAAAATCCCCGAGCTCTCAGAAATATTACCAAGTAAGCAAGCGAGGACGTTTATTAAAACACCAAAAAAAAAGAAAGAACAGCAACCTATTTAAAACCGTAAATTTGACACGATCAATAATAGGTAGTTACTTGAAGAAATCATCCTTGCAATAAAGTTGATTATTTCTTGCGAAACATTTGTCCGCTAGAGGCGCGCGGCACTCGGCGCAGCGCAGGCAGCCCGCGTGCCACGTGCGGTCGAGCACCTTCAGCACCCACCGGTCCACGATCATCTCGTGGCAGCCTCCGCACTTGGGGATACTCGCTGCAAGGACACAATGGCGATTGTTTTGGATTTTATGGCAACTATAGCTCATACACAAGAAATTGATTTAAATAAAAGTTAGAAAATCTGCTACTAATACTAATTTTAGCATTTTGATTACTACACAAAATCTCTTTTTTTTTCAGCTTTCGTTTTGACATACATTTGATTTACAACTTACTATAACTAACTATTCATATGCAGCTTAAGAATGTCCATAATTATCGGCGAAGGAAATCATCTTAGTGAAATACTCACACATCGGCATCGGAAAATTGGGATTTTTAGTATTTATAAGGCTTGATTAAAAAACATTTTCAAGGAATGCAATTATTTACTGTTGTTATATGGTCGAATCAAAATTATACTTTTCTATTATTTTTAATGAGTAATATTTTTTCGCCTACAGTAACACATTAATATTGTTTGGTTACCTTATGAAATTACATGAGAAAAATGTGTTTGTCCATCGTAAATGTCTGAATAGTTGTCAAACTGTTCAATTTATGCATCACCTTTGATAAAGTTGTCACTAACAAGTACTTATATGATAAGGGCAGAACATCACATAACTATTGAAGATTTAAAAGACATTTATCCTAAATAAAACACAAAGTACGTGTTCATAAACATGAAACTTATAGTCTCAAGTAGCCAGACCAAGCAGTTTGTCTGAATTAAAGTTTTCTTCTTTTCTTATTGAGAACTAACCTTAATTTTGCTATGCCGACGATGGCGTCATAATTTAACATAAATTAAAAATTGAATGCAAATTAAAGAAAATATCGATTTGCAAAAATATTCCACTGAATTAAAAATTGTATAAATATTCTTAAAAAAACCAAGATTATTAGTAAATTTCTGTAAACAATTCTAAAGTTTCAGCAGAATCTTCAGAGGATACAATATATTTAAAAAGACATTTTAATGGTATGTGTTTAACGTTACTTTGTCTCCTAGTGGATATGTCTGCACATCCTAATAAGATTCCCCAATAGAATCGTAATCCCAAACTTGAAACTATGCGTGTGACGTGCGAATTTTCTACCACGCATTACGTCAGCGACGACACTGTAGGCCTAATACTCTCTTGCCTAGTAGGCCTAGGTATGATGAATGGGTTATTGAGAAGTGTAATAGTTACTATAACGAGAGGTGTATAGTTATTATAACTTATAATTGATTGAAATTTCTTTTTATAACTCTATGAAGATAATTTATTAAAGTATTATTCAAAAAGTTATTGGAATTAGTGCGTTTAAATAAAAAGATTATATTATGAAAGATAAACCGCAATTCTATTATTTTAACATCTTGCATATTGGTTTTTATACTTCTGTTTAGCGAACTAGTTCGGTAAACTAAAAATGAGATTTATAAAAATTGCTTTTTATGTAATTCAGTATATTTTCAAAATCATCCAATTAAATAATGTAAAACAGTTTATTGTAGTAAAATAAAAGTTAAAATAAAAGTGAACAAGTGTTACTGAAGGAGTTATGTTTGTTTTCGTTAAGTTGTTTACAGAGAAGTTTATTTTATTGAATCAGTTCGGACGAACTATTTTGGCTGTTGGAGGTGTCGTATTATACTGAAAAGCTTTTTGACTTTTAATTAAAAATACACTGTAATTTGAATCAGTAAAAGCGTAGTTAAAATTCTTTCATGTAAATCGCTACCTACTACTGTGAAAACCATCTTATACACTAAATGGTCCTGAAAGAACAGCGTATGAAATGCTATTTTGAATTATAAACTCATGAAAATGACACGCTCGGTGAAACAAATCATTCTGAAGGTATTTTTCTAAAAAATAAAAATATTCTAAAAATTTTTTCAACCCAAAAATAAAAAGAATATTAGAATTCACTATAATTGTTTAATATCAAAAGAGTTCATAGTTTACTTTTCATATATATTAAGTACTACATTAATGTACTTATGCATTGTGCGCTTTCTCTGACTAATAACCATTTTTAGCAAAACACAAAAATTACACAAATTCTAGAAAGTTATAGTTTGTAGAGAGCAAATGATTTAATTTTTTTTTTACTCTTTTCAATCTAATGAAGACTCTCTCCAACCCAATAAGTAACTGTAGCGGCCCAAAACCTACAAACCCGCATTATTACCTGTATTTTAGTTTTGAGAAGAAGACAGGTTAATTAATTAATATCACAATTAACTTTGTGCAATAATGAAGTTATTGTCTTATGGTACATTGTTGGTACTTTTTTTAGGACCTGAAAAATAGTAATATTAATGCCGATGCTATTGTTCTCTCAATTTCAGTTCAATAAACAAGTTTTGTGAAAAATATGCAAATATCGAGCAAGAGTCGGCAGCGATTGCGTGCATGCAATATTAAGCAGCAATTAATAGGTAAGTAAGGGCATAAAATAAATCAATATTTCATTTTATTTTAAACTGTACGTTATAGCTTTAATTTCAACAAAAAAAAATGTGAAGCTGATAATAAAATTGCAAACTATAAACTTGTTTATTTTCGTTTAATTAGTGTTTATTTATTATAGGTATAAAACGATAATATTTGTTTTAATAAATCAAACGAATTAATAATAATGTTTGAAATGTTGTAGTTTTCTACCAAAACTAGGTAGGTAAAACATTTTGTCACAATAAAATTTCTCTAAAGCTTTATAGTTTTGAATTAAAAAATAAATATTTATTTATATGTATAGGGAAATTAAATTTATATAAAAAATATCAGCATCACAAATTATTATGAATGCTTTTTCTGCATATTGAATAAAAAGAACAAAGGAGATATTTTTCCCTAATAAAAATTATTACACATTCATATTTCTAAAATCACACATCCTTGGCCGACATCGGTATCCGGCGATACATATTTGTAACCTACCGAACTTCGTCGGTCTAAGCAGAACGACTCCTCGTTACGTGTATCAATACGCAAACAACGAAATCACGACCGCACGTCAGCACTCGCACGCTCGGACGATCCGCAGCACAAATAAACTACGTACACAGAAACACTTCGGGCAGGTGCTCCAGCTGTATGGGCGGCACGCGCATGTCCTCCAGCTTCGCGCTGTCGGCGCCCGCCGGGTACATCATAGCGCCCAGCATGCCGCGACCGCCCCTGCCGCCGCGGCCCGAGCACTGTCGCCGCCGGCGCCGCACCCTTTCCCCCACCCTCGCCGCCAACCCTTATCTCCCGGCGCCGCCATTGGCGCGCGCCCCCGCCACGCCCACGCGAGCGCCGCGCTCGGAGCCCGCCCACCGATCGACCGTCCTGCCCTCGCGGATTTTCGCAAAATTTTCATCGGTGCCATATCGAACGTTTCGCTGAAACATCCCCTTGGACAGGTAAGCGCCTCACCACCTTTGTTTCTCTTTGGAATTTCAAAAAGTCCGTGCTTGCAAGTGTTCACCGAGCGTATTTATTTTAGGCGGTTTGTATTTACGATTCAATATTTTCCTTGGGCCTGTATAGTTTATTTTTGCGTATCTATATTTAGCTTTACAGATTAGAAGTTAAATTGGAAAGAAGCCGTACTTAGTACTTCAGTTGAACGAATATAGATTCAGAAAAAGATAAATCTATACAACCGTCGGCTTAATAAAATTGGATACAGGAAATATTATTATTTTTCCGTAAGTAATTTGTAACTATATTTTAGGGTTCCATACTCAAAGGGATCCAAAGGACCCTGTTAGGTGTTGTAAGTCTACGTCCTCCATCCGTCCTTCCGTGTGTCTGGGTATCCGTTTTATCTTTGAAGGATTCTATCGTTTAAATCACAGTAGGTAAGTAATTAAAATTTTCAAAAATATTCCATTACTAAGACGGATATCGTAACAAACAATAATAAAAACAGAATGTAAAGATTAAAGACAATCCCCATAACAAAATCACATTTTTATAACTTTTTTGGTTTTCTCGATCATGAAAACGGTAGCTAACAATAAAAGCTACAAAACTGATGTGATTATAGTACGACTTCTAAAGTAAGAAATACTACAAACTGTCTACGTGTGAGTAGGGTTCGGGTGAAAGACCTCTAATAGAAAGAAAACAAAACACAATTTCGGAAGGTAAACAAAACAAATACAAAATATATTAAATGGATACGGATTCTTCGATTTGCGAAACTGACTCGCACTTGGCTGCGTTTAAATATTTATTCCAATACTAAATTATAGTTGTACTTTGTAATGTTTGAATTCTTTCTTATAATAATTATTACAAGAAATGCAATAGAAATAATTATACAGATTATATATAATGTAATTATGTCTGTGAGTACTTTATCCTTCCTTGATTTCAAAATTTTTGAAGGAATAATTGTCCTTCAAAATAAGGTGTTTACGCACTATTCAAAATCGAGGACTGTTTATACCTATAGTTCAATGGTAATTATTTTGCCTTTAGTAGCTAAATTATCCTTTTTTTTTCGTTATGTTCTACACATGTATTTAGGTATTCATTGAATTCCAGAGCGATAATTACTAATACCTTTCATATATTTTTCCTCTTGTGACAGAAAGAGGACGAGAACTTCAACTTTGCAAAAGTTGGTATTTACCTTTCCCTATTTATTTTAAGTATAGCACATATTATATCTATTATGTTCAGTTGCAATGATCATCTGAAGGAATGAGTAAATGTCGAAATTCGATATTTTATCGCATTTACGTATCGGGTCATGTCGACTGATATCGCTAGGATTTCATTTGCAAACCTCTAAATACGCTGATTATTCCCTTTAATTTTCTTTCTAATATTATGTACATCTATTATGTACACCTATCCCTTTGTCCCTAATATAAAACTGAAAAGTTATTCGTGTTTTAAACGCTTATGAACAGACATCTCAGATGTAATCTTTGTGTGCGTGTGTGTGTGTGAGTATTTGTGTAAAGATAAGATTTTACTTAGACATCTTACAAAAAAAATAAGTGTATTTATGTACGCACATTAGGAGTTATACTTCTTTGGTCTGGATAAATAATATTCACAATGCAAAATGTCAATGTTTAGAAATTCGTGTACATAAATACATACAAATATTAATTTATTACGGCTCAATATTCCTTATATTTACGACACTTAATTAAACACTACACGCATATGTATTGGATTCAGTATTGGATTGTTTTTGTACAATAGCGAATATATATGTCACTAGGAATAATTTCAGATCGTATTAATAGTTCATAGTATGTTACATCGGTTCGTGCCATGCACATGCTGAAAATAGAGTCTGTTCTGCTTTTCCTAATGTTTCAAAAGAAGTATGACTTCTTGATCATCTGCAAGCAAAAACGGAAACGGAATATTGCACAACCCATAGCGCGTACAGTTTGAGAGAGCCTTTTTATTTGTAATGTAGAGTAATGTATTACATTCATGTTCAATGAAACCATATTTAATGATGCTCCTTAAGTTGATTAATTATTATATCAATATACCAAGTAAATAAGGGGCCACAATAATTTCACACAGACGTCCTTAATAGTCCTTAACATAAGATGTCGTCGTTAAAATAAGCATTTTACTTGAAAAATAAAAGCAGTTTTCCTTTTACCATACTATCGAATTTTCATAACAGGTGGCGCTCAGTCTGTGAAAAATAATTGATAATAAAAAATTGGTTATCTTGGAGGGCGCGGTTTTATAACAAGTTAAAAATACACTGTCAACTGTTTCTGCTGACGCGCCAAAAGAAATATAACTTCAAAAATACATTTCCTATGAGTGTTAAAAAGTCAGACGCCGTGGAGTACTTACGAATATAACACAGTTGTTCAAGCAGTACGGCTCCAATTCCATTCAGAATACACATTATAAACATATAAAAGCGAAAAGTAGTACATTTACTTATACATAAATAAATGTACTACTTTTGTGGTTTCTTATAAATAAAAACTACTGTGAATCAAATCTCAAATACACGCAAACAGACAAACTGTGGCGGTGGAGCGGTCAAGCACATTCCTTTCGAATTTAGAGACCGTCTAACTTGACCGATGAGTTTTAAGTCAAACTGACCCACTTGTTTGTGCCTCTTAGAGCACGTTACGCAGTAGATTACGTAGGTTGCCAAGCGTCGATGAAAAGCGTCGTCAGCGGTATCCGATCCGCAGTGGACCAGCCGCGAAAACTATATAAATTCCATGCCCTTAATGTGAAGCAAAAGATTATGGGTGTGCATGCCTCAAAAATGTGTTGATGGAGACCTAGTACAACAAATATTTACTCACATATTGCAACTCTGAACAAACACAGGTTATAAGTAAAAGAAGAACGTCGTTTAATGATCGGTTCATTCTTTTTTTACGTTAAATTATTTATTCTAATTGATGCAAAATTTTATTCGCTGCTCTCCAAATTTTGGCTGCATACAAGAGTGAAAAGACATCAGTGTGTATCTTTATCTATATTGTATGTAATATAATAAATCAGACAACCTCAATCAATCAATTCGATTTTTGGACTAAGAAAGACAGGATAGAATAAAAAACGTGGGGCACACCTACATTAAAAGTTTTCCAACTTTTTCGTGTTTTTCAAGTGAATGTACCTATTGAAACAATAATTTTAAATTTTTACCCAAGGAACGTTCTTTACTTATGCATAAACCACAGATGGCGATCGAGATACGAATTGAAACTGATAGCGGAACCGAAGGTAGGACAGCTTTCAACTCTATCCTCGGTGACTCTCTCGGCCTAGATTGAGATAGAAAAACAAACGCAAAATCACAAATCATTTCTTAATTGTTTGAACGCTGCGTGCAGATAGTTTTATCAAAATTATTTTTAATTTTATTTTCAATTAGAGGTCTCGGGCAACGATAAAATGTAGAACCCAAAAGTACGAGCTACTCGCGCGTCGTAGTAATATGCCGAAGCATAAAAGATAAAGTAGCAATCTAAAATAGAATTAATGTAATTATGAGATTTAGTTAATTAATTTTTTATGCATCTCTAAACAAAATCAATTAAAATACTAAAAATAATTACAACAAAGTAAATAAGTAAAAATAATACATAACGATAGTTTATCTCAAATCTAAAAACGTACTTAAGAAAGTTTGATATAAAAGAAAAAAATATCAATAAATGAAATTAATTACTGTATATAATTTAAAAACATACACCATGCATATATTTACTTATGAATATAATTTATTCGTATCGATATGAAACACGTGCTGTTGATTCAGAAATATTTGAATAACTAACTACCCTGAATATAGTTGTCAGTTCTCACGCGCACGTTAACATACGTGCTAGATACGCTTACTTTTACTTTGTTAATAGCCTTGTCTGCAAAACTTGAAAAACATTTAACAATCAACTTTGTGGTGTCAATTTGCATTTTGCATGCGCGCAAAATTCGTGGTGCCGATTTAGATGTTGATGTGCGCGTGCACCGTAAAAATTCACTCTCATCATTTTTCTCTCTAGCTCCAAAAGAAATATAACTTGTAAAATGAGAAGTGCCTGACTTATATTTTGATCGGAGTACACTTCCGCTATATATTTGACATGGAGCCTTTGTGATGTGATGGAACCTCACCAGTAGGCAATGCAGGCAAATGTGTTTTACTGAAATTATATGGGCAAAAGTTGCTTTAGAAGTTGAACACTGTTCATTCCCTATCTGCATCTGCACATAAAAATATCAGTCATCTATTCTCGTAGGAATGAAAAAAACAATCCCAAAATCACCATAAAGACGTGCCACCATAGACACGTGAACATTAAAACATGAATAGCTGGTTTCACAAGTCATTGCTCTAAATAAAATTTTGCTTCATACGCGTTACTTAGGAATATTTTACAATATTACAATAATATTAAACAGCAATCGATTATTCAGTTATCGCGTCTCATGAAGAGAAATTCTATTTAGTACAATGACTTACTAGACGCTTTTCTAATAAGATAAAGTTAAAACTCCCAAATCTTTGAATAAAAAATTTTGATTTGCGCCATAAGACAACTGACAGATGACAAGTCATTCTAATGTAGAATTAAACGACTTGATAATTTTCAAAACAGATGCGTTCAACTTTCTTTCTTTTTAAGTGTCATTGATCGAATCGAGTTATTAATAAAAAAAGTCTTTTTTAATTTTAATAAACACAAATTATGGAACAATTGAATTGATATTATGACATCTCGTTCAGGAATTGTCATTAAATTATTAATTTAATAGGAAATTTTATATTATTTAGAAGGCACCGATGTTTATTTTGAAATGTTACAAGCATGACCAAAGAAATTTTTATAGCACGTTTATATACAATGTGTCCAATAAATATCGGATCAAAATGAGGGAGGAGAAAGTCCAGGTCCTGCTCTATCAGAAAAACTGAAATCACCTTAATGACAAATAACACGGTTTTAAAATATTTACACTTTTTGTTTTTTTAAATAGTCACCTTTAGTGAGTTTTTGGTTTTTATATCTATTTACCCATGTTTTTAATTTTTATGTTTGGATGAGGCTACTAAATAGAGGTGCTGTTACATGCAAAAAGATTTTAAAATACATGTTTTAGTTTTTTATAAAATACTTAATTCACAAAATTAACTCTATCCCACCTCACATTGTAAAATTTTGATTGTTCACACTGTAAAAAAAATGTATGAAATGTAGACTGTCCATCATCTTAAAAACATGCCCATTTAGTCCAAATTTCAAACTGGTATCATTTATAAAAATAATTGTATAAATAAAAAAAATATTGTCTTATGAACGTAACACGACGCCAATATTATGAAAACAAATAAATAATCAAAGAAATTATTTCCAGTTTCCAAAATAATATCCCACTAAAAATAGTTGGTTACAAAGCACCGCCGGTTACACAGCGTTAATTTATGCATCGTTGTGATACTCTGTCTCTTTCTTGCACATAAGTTGTGATGTTGCATAGCTCCTATAGCTCGATCACTCTAAACTTGCGCGCCTTAGGTACGGGGCGGGTAGCGGGGGACAGTGCGAGACAGTCTTTCGTTTATAACGGACGTTTAAAGTGAATCTGCGAGCTGTTTCACACAATTAAACATAAGATATCACGCCGTGTGAACAGTGCACTATTCCCCCCCCGCACCCGCCCCTTACCTAAGGCGCCGCAAGTTAGAGTGGTCGAGCTATAGTTATCGTTGGCAACGCCGCGTTGCCATTTGACTCAGTTCTGCGATTAGTGTTCAAGTGATTCAGTACTGTTCATATTCTGTTGTTCTCTGCTAACCATAGAGACTGCTAAACTGTCTCGCGCTTTGTTATTATTTTTTAGACTTTAGACTTTGACACGTGCTTGTGGTCTTTTTTATATTAATAATTTAAAATGTCCTTGAGCCATCAATATACGTCACGGGAATATGCAGAAATGCATTTGATTTACGGCGAATGTGGCGGTATTGCCCGAAGAGCAGCTGCCCTTTATCGTGAACGGTTTCCTCGCGCAAGACTGCATCCTGATTATCGCGTCTTTATTAGACTGCATAATGCTTACGTTGAAGGAAGAATTCCTGGTCAACGTGGCGGAGAAGGAAGACCAAGGCTTGACAACGACGACGATGTATTGGACGAAATAGAGGACGATCCATCAACGTCGGTCCGCGCGATCCAAAGACGTACTGGCATTCCAAAATCCACTGTACACAATATTTTAAAAAAGATACAGACTCCATCCTTACCACGTGCGTCGCGTTCAAGCATTGCTTCCGCGAGATTATCCAAAAAGAATTCAATTTTGCCGCGTTATGCTAAGTAAAATTAGAGAAGATCCTAATTTTTAATCAAATTCTTTGGTCTGACGAATCGACGTGCAAGAGACAGGGTATTTTAATATGCACAATCTGCATAGTTGGGCATTGGAAACCCACATTTACATAGGGAGGACCGATTTCAATACCAATTTAAAATTAATTTATGGAGTGGTATTTACGATGGTAAGGTGATAGGACCTTTTGAATTACCGGAAAACCTGAATGGTGCAAACTATTTGCATTTTCTACAAAATGATCTGCCGGTTCTCCTGGAAGATTTAAATTTGGCACAAAGAGTGACTATGTGGTACCAGAATGATGGATGTCCAGCACATTACGATACTCGAGTAAGGGATCACTTAAACAATATTTTTCCAGCACGCTGGATCGGCTTGGCCCCATTCTGTAGCCTCCTCGATCGCCAGACTTAAACCCTTTAGATTTTTATTATTGGGGTGTTTAAAAGAAAAGTTTATGAAAACCAATACAGAATGTACAACAATTGCGGCAACGTATTTTCTCAGCCGCTACAGAAATCACTCGAGACACGAGAATCACGGCAGTACTAAAAGGTCTTTCATAAGAAGATGTCGAATGTGTATTAGGCAAAGTGGAGGTCATTTTGAACATCTTCTTTAAAATAGTTTTAGTCAATTTCGATACATTTTTCCATAAAATAAATTATTTTTCTTTAATAATGATCAGTTTTTTTCATAAAATTTCCACCTAATTATATTCATAAAACAATAAATTTAATATTTTTAAGATTGTTTTATAAATGATACCAGTTTGAAATTTGGACTAAATGGGCATGTTTTAAGATGATGGACAGTCTACATTTCATACATTTTTTACAGTGTGAACAATCAAAATTTTACAATGTGAGGTGGGATAGAGTTAATTTTGTGAATTAAGTATTTTATAAAAACTAAAACATGTATTTTAAAATCTTTTTGCATGTAACAGCACCTCTATTTAGTAGCCTCATCCAAACATAAAAATTAAAAACATGGGTAAATAGATATAAAACCAAAAACTCACTAAAGGTGACTATTTAAAAAAAAAAAAGTGTAAATATTTTAAAACCGTGTTATTTGTCATTAAGGTGATTTCAGTTTTTCTGATAGAGCAGGACCTGGACTTTCTCCTCCCTCATTTTGATCCGATATTTATTGGACACATTGTATATACGTTATAAGAGCTACTATCTCGTGAAGCAATCGAAACGATTTTTTTTTTCCATTATACTAGCATATTTTAAAGAAAAAACACTCTTAATGCTGAACTCATTAGAAATATTTTCACAGACGAGTGCACAAACATGTAATATTTTTTGTGATATTCCTTTCATATATAAAGAGAAGCAACACCGTATCCCTGTGATTGAATTACGAGATCCCAATAAAAAAAAAATGTAAATGGGATTAATATTTGCATTAACTGAAATGATTATTTGCTATTTATTTTAAAAAAATCAATGTCTATCACATTGTATTGTGTTATCTGATCGTACGTATTTACTGACTAAATCACCTTCTGAAATATACAATTATATAGCTGATCGTATATTTTAGAATACCTAAGGTTTTAGATTACATTTTCCATTTTTCATTTGCATTTATGAAATGCATTCACAAGAACTTGTATAACACTTGTATTTGTCGAAAATATGGCGAGCTGGCGTTCTTCGGTCGAACGGAACAATTACGATATATTTGTGGAACGCCATGTGAGGATATTTAGATTTGGCAGAAAATTTTGCATCATCGAAATCCTTCTTTATAGGAGGCGGCTGTGCAGTGCCGTTATTATGAAACATTTTCATGGACGAGGGTCTGGCGCGGCGCGCGGCGGCCGCAGTCCCGCGGGGACGGTCGCGTGCCGGGGGCGCGCCCGCCGCCCCGGCGCACGGACCTCTGTACGTCAATAGCGCGCATATTAAAAACTTGCGTTTTGGCGTCTTCCGACGAATCTATTTGGATTGCGCGTTTTAAAAGTTCCACTACGAACCAAATAATACCTTACGTTTTCATTAATTTGTGACTCGATTTCGTACTCCCGCCTCTCAGCTTTCATTTGCTGCAATATTACATCTACAAATATAAAATCTAGCAAATCAATTCTTCATATAAATAAAATGGTAAAAATTTCTTTCTAGACGCTTATGTGGTAGAATGTTAGTGGTAAATAAATCGTAACGGAGTTATACACAATGCGATGCATTGCAATATTTATAATTTCGTTATTTCCGCCTGTTTGCACGCTCTCACATATTCTTTTGGAAGTTTTTGTTAGTATTTTTCGTTAACGATATCTTTCGAACGTACTGATTTTGATAAGATCTACAACGATCGACATTGTTTTTTTAAGGAAAAGGGCTGGTTAGAGTTTGGAATTTATCGGTAGAGTAGTTCAACAAATTTTATAAAAAAACTTGTTTTGAGAATTTTTTCATCTCATACATACACACGCGCGCACGCGTACGCATGCACGAACGTACGCACGCATAAAAATTTTCTCCTGAGATATAACGTCAACGATATTTTCTCTTGAATAAATTAATGTATTCTTATGCAGCTTACGGCAGAATTTGATATGGATCGATAAAGTAGTCTAAAAGGTATTTTTTTTAAATCTGAAAACACGCACGCACGCACACTCATATCCAGACATACAAAAATCACTTGGAAAATGGTCAAAATAAATCTATCCGTAAGATTCTAAAACGTCAAGATCTAATAAACTGGAAACAGGAACTTCCCAATTTATATTCCATTGTTGTACGGCGTTATTTAGCGGATATTCAATATTAGACGCTTGTCTGCACCAGAGGGTGCGTTACAAACGAATTGGGAGGTGGTTTGCATGCTCCTGTGCAACAAGCAACCCACCGCCGACCCTCGAATCTGTTCTTCTTCCACAAATCCTCATCCAACGAATTGAATATTGATTCGAGAGGATTGACAGACGTCGAACAGGTAAACAAGTATTAGTTTTATATATACCTTAACCGCCAATTGTGTTTTTACTATTCCTGTATACGCTTCATGCTAAATAGGCACGTCTTCGAGAACATACAAACAATCGCATCAACTGGGGTGTCGAGAGTATTAAAACTACCAACTGACGCGCCGCTCGCAGTCACCTCACCTGATTGATATACGTAATACAATGAGTGATAAGTTAAAGGCGACAGAAGCCTCTCCACCGGCAATCAGAGACAATTACTAATAGACATACTTATCGGTTGTCCCAGAATACGTGGAACGCAGTATAAATCTCTGGAACTGACTACTTGCATAATCAATATTTAAAACTTAATTACTACATTTGAAAATGGAACTATCTGGCTGTAAAATGCAGCTTGTTTTATCTAACTGCCAATTGTTTTTACATTGTAATGTCATTTTAAAAATTGCATATATTCATCACATATGGATTTAAGTCATAAAAATTTTCGTAATATTTTAGACAGATTAGATTTTCTACTATTTTAAGTGCAATTTGATAGCTCAGAAAAGTATCACTTGGCTCCGAACTGCTTTAGTAAATGAAGCACCTTGCAAGACCACTACGTATAACTGATTTGCAGAATTCAACCGCGGTTGTGTCAATCTCAGTGACGAATTTCGTGACGGTCGCCCATCCACCTCTGTGAACATCAAAACATCGATGCTGTACCCTTATGATGGAAACAGACAGGTATGTGTCCTACCATAAGATTCAGGCATTCTTAGGCGTGACACCTACATAAATGTTTGGGCATAAAAAGCCGTGCTCGCGATGGATTACACATAATTTAACCGAGGCTCAAAAACGATAGGTCACGGAACATGGATTTATTGCTACAACCCCAAAACAAAGCAGCAATTGACCGTATGGGTCTATCGAGGTGGGCCGAAACCAAACGAAGTGGCGCGCGAGCGAAGTGCCTCTAAGCGGATAATTCCTTCTTAATTTGGATAATTTGGAGAATTGTCGTACCGTGTATAGTGATTGGTACATAGTCATTGCTTTGTCGGAAGTTATTGAGGAACTTCATAAGAATAACCGTAAACGTCGTATAATCTTGCATCACGACAATGCCAGTTCTCACACGGCCAAACAGACAAATAAATTTTTGAAGGAGGACAATGTAGAACTTATGAGCAATCCTACATACAGTCCCAAACTGGCACGTTGCGTTTTTTTTATTCGCAAAAATTGAGAACCAATTACGGGGTCAGCGATTTTCATCACCGGAAGAGGCTGTCGAAGAATATGGAAAATATATTTCCGAGGTCACCGGGGAGGAGTGGCATAAATGTTTTCGAAATTGGTTTATTCATATGAAAAAGTGCATTTTTGCTAACGGAGAATATTTTGAGAAACAATTAATTCATTTTTAACAATTTATTGTAATTTTTTCTCATTTCACAATTTTTCATTGCGTTCTACGTAACCATCTCCAAATCATTGCGCGAATTATCACAGGCAAGCGTTCATTAACGCTGATTTGGAAATATTAATTTAATTATTAAGAATGCTGTCCCTATTTTTACGTGTTAAAAATTTCGTACGATTCCAAAACCTTTAATTTTAAGCCTTTCTCATATACATGCAAAATAGCAAATTTGTGGTTATTACTTTTGTGACCGGTCTCGGTCAAATGTTTAATAAAATTGAATTTCTATCCCTTATTGTTCCTATAAGCTGAAATATGTTCTATGTACCTAGTTTCGAAACCTATATAACTTTTGCAAAACCTTTGTACCTAGTTTAACCTATATAAACAGACTTGCATTCGCCGCAAATTAATTTGTATACCTATTCTCGATTTTTTGTTTTTATGTAGTTTACGTTTATTATTACTGAATGTTTTAAGTTGTTATCTGTTATAAAAGCAGTGTAAACATTATGTTTTTTCGTAATCTTGTTCGCTATCGTGCTTTAATATATTATGCTCGTTACCTACATACTTTCATTGATGTCTTTTTGTATTGGATAGATGCTTTTATTTATAACAGTCTTTAGTTCTTTATCAATTAATCCATCAATGCGTTTTTTCATTATATCCATTTGCTAATGCTATATTATAAATAGTGTTTAGTTTTAAGCAATAAATTTGAATATTCAGAGATATAGAAAATAAGAAAATTTCGAACTTTTATGGCGGGAAAGATATTTCTCTAACACTTGATGCTACACTGTTATGATTAGGTGAAAGAAAGGAAAGAGAAATGCTACGCTTAATCGCCTTTCAAATGACTATTGCAATTCACAACTCACTCAGGTTGTTCCGCGGTCGGCTACACTTTCATTATTCTGTTACTAAATATTTACATATTCGAGTTAATTCTCGTAATACATAATTACTAATTTGCTTTTAGAGGTACATAAAATGGTTATTTTTTTTCAAATTGGAATAGCATATAAGGTTTATAATTTGTTGTATAAAGAAAACATGTGAAATTTTAATAAACTTCTAGGACTCCTATATTTATTTTCTCTGCATTAATTTAATGGGTTTGTTGGTCACCACAATTGGTTCCAATTTAAAATTGATCGTTATATTAGAAGCAGACTTTTTAAAGAAATTTTATATGAAAAAACCAATAACTTCCCGATTTTCGAAAATTTTTAATTTTCTTAGCGGGAATTTAATAAAAACGGTCAAACTATCAACAAACAAAATGACGTAGAATTTGCAAGTGCATTAAGTTTAAATCAAACGGGCATCGAATCACATTTTATTGATTTGAAAAGAATTGTCTTAAATAGTATTAGCACAAATGTATATTTAAATGGCAGATACCTATTTATTAACATCCACATATTTTCCGTACGATCCGGTCAAGATTTTTACTATTGACATATGAAAACTATACTATTTATAAAACTCGTCGGAGTAAGATTATCTTGGAAACAATTTTCGTATAAATTATTATAACTTTCTAAGAACTTTAAAACACGTAATTTAAATATTATAGGAGAAATGTCTATACAACATCAACTATTTTGGTTTCATAATTTCATACTTGATTGTATGGCGGTTCACATAATACACCTGCTCACATGATTTAGACAGGATCTATGAAAAATGGAAGAATTGCAGAAAGGCAATATCTACATATGGTAAACGTAGACACACCAAGAAACAAGAAACCATTGAATCGAACTAATGCCGTCTGCGCAGGGGGTGAGGTCACCACCGACTGCGCCGATCGAGCAGTCATACAAAGATGGAATGATTTTGGACGACGATAGCGAAATAAAATATTAATTAATATTTAGATTTGTTTTGTATCGAATATGACTCTATTTAATAACGAACTGCATCATAGCGTAAAATGTTTCTCACCAATTTTTATCGTCCGCTCGCCGTACGTTCCACAGAAATACAAGCAAATAAATTTGTTCCATTCTAAACGTTTTCAGTTCTCACAATACGATACTGTGTAGTCGAAAAGGCAAATAGGCGCCGCGTGCCGGCGCGGCGCGGTGTCGCGTTACTATGGGAACCGGCGGACCGCAGCCAAGGACGGTCGCACGCGCCGCTCCGCTCGCGCACGCCCGCCATTGAAAAGCAATAACAGGATTGTGTTTGTTGTTGCTTATAGGCAACGTCCTGCTAAATAGAACAGAAACACGCAGAATACAAGAGTGTCTACAAATAGTATTTTATGCTTTTGATAGTCTACGAGTATGTCGGAATGTCACCAATCTCACCGCGCCGAATTTTCCGGCCTGGTTGTACTGCTTGCCGTCTGAATCTGTTGCTATTATATTTTTCGTTATCTTTGAATGCAGACCAGATTATTTTTTAATTGTCCTAGTTAACATTTCAGACATAATACACAATATCCATGGTATCTCAACGTTTTGGCACGCAAAAAACAAGGCCGTTCTTAGCGTAAAACGTTTTAGAAATATCAATGGTAGTAGGACATTGAAATGAAATAACGATTTGGAAACAGTTCAGCTCGAACCTCATTTCAATACTCTAAAAAGCTTACAAGTCGAAGTTCTATGTTAGACATATAACTGGTATACAAGCAAGAGATATTGTTAATTAAATTATGGATAGAGGCAGTTATCAAAGTTAGTTAAAAGCAGATACAATCTGTATCTGCAAGGTAATAACAATTAGATAAATGCTTTGGTTTCGTAATTTTATTAAAGTCGGAAACGCAGCAGGCTTTACATTTTTATCACATAATTTATTCTTAATTTGCAACTGAGCCTAATTAAAGAAACTATGCAATAATTTAAGATAAGCAATTTATCTTATTCACTGATAATATACAATCATTTAAAAGTTGTATTGTCAGATGAGTTATAGATTTTTAGGTAAGTATTGAATATTTTACTAAAAAATTTTCATCTCGATGAACGATAATAAAAAGTATTAAAATTTCCATAAATCTCTGAAATACAACAATAATAAAAATACATTTTTGAAGGTGCTAAAGAAAATAATAGAAAAACGAAATATTATTTACATAATACATGATCTTAAAAAAATATATTTAATTAAATATTCCAATCGCAGGTTTACTTCTTTTATATACCTCGTCCTCACATTAGTTTGATCAAAAAACCCCTGCATTTAAATGCCCAACGGGTAACCGTACTCAAAGATTGTACTGCGGCTGTATTTTATGGCGGTGCTCAATCGTTTGTTAAGAGCGCTAAGTGAGAATTCGAAGGTTACCGGTTCAATCGCTGACTACAAGCCATTTCATTTAAATCAAATATATCGCTCGGTCTTTCGAAAAGCATTTTAAGCTGTCGAATAACGGACGTTAAACTGTCGTTAATGAATGTCGTTAGTAACATGGTCAACAATTGATGACGAGCTCAGTGGTGACAACGGTAGATAACAGCCTTCGCCGGCACTGAGCCAGCCTGAAGACCTGTAGGTTCAGGTACTTTAATCTGGAATAAATAGATTGTAGAAGCGTACGCCTCTGCAGTGGGATGGTTAAAACCCGACACGACAACATTGCACTTTAAAAATACTCCTAAGTGTACTGAGTAATCTACTTTACGACTGTATGTGGATAACGCACGCCCCGCGCTCTGCTAACTGTACTAACTGCCGTATAATTCGATAACGGATACGCTATCTGATTATGTCGGTCCCGAAAAATTATATCATTGAGTAATTAGATTAAAATGCAATTCAGGGATGCGCCGCGGGCGGCCGGCGCGCGCCACACCCTCCGGCTGCGCGCGCGCCGGCCGCCGCGGGAGGAGATTTTACGTGCGATAATACACAAAATGCAAGACTAATGTGGAAGAGGAGCAGACAGTTTATAATAGAAAATTTTGATCTAAATCCAGTTCGCCGAGACACTGATGCTGGCGAAAACTAGTCAATGTGTATAGTTGAAGGTTTCCGTCTTGAATTTTCGATTTAATTACATTTTACATAATTCAATAAACTTAAACCGATGTAAAATATCCATCCTTATACCCTTTTATTTAATCGTCGCGCCGACGTTTCCGCGTTCAATTTTGGTATCGATTACATTTTAAATAACTCGTCATAAGTACCTAGGAATTTTAAAAGTACCTAATTGTATAGATGAGATTATGAACTTGTGCCAACATTGATATAATGAAAAGTATATTTTTTCTTTCTTTCCTTTTACTTAAATACGACCAGCCAATCCGCATTCCTGGCGGCGAATGTAGTACGACAAACACGAGCGACGACGGAGGGTGGCGCCCTCGCGCGGCGGCCCGAGTCACCGCGCTTATTAAAATTAATAAGTGGGTCCTCGCTTTTATTAATGATCACGCTGTGTCAATAGCGAAATATTGTTAGCAAACAGCGCGGATGAACGACACCGGCCAGGACCGAGTACAGGGGGGCCGCAAACCGCGTAGTCCCAAATCGATCGGACGAATCGGTGTACGTTAATGAAACCTAAAGATTTTTTTTAATACGTTTCTATGCAGAAATAAAGTCAAAAGTCTACGCGTTCGGTTCAGTTGACACCTGGCGACAAATTGCTTACGTGTCGAATATCTTGATTCCTTTCTGAAATAAACAGAAAGAACTTGTTAATTATTTGTGAAATCTATATATAGTGTAATGTAAATGGTTTTCTTCGACCGCGTATCAGGCAAAACTACTGAACGTTACGGCATGAGGCTATGATCAATCGACGCAGGACCGTCTGTAGATGGTTTTAGGCTATTTATAATATAAAAACATGTAACTCTATGTTTGTATGGATCTTTGTCATCCGGCGACAGCTGAACGAATTGTGATTGAGACTTGACGATTCGACGCGAATCGTTTGTAGATGGTTATAGGCTTATTTATAATACTAAAGACATAAAAGTATGCTTGTATGGATGTTTGTCATACGCTGAAGCCTGGACGGATTGTAATTGGGACTATGACCATTCGACTCTGAATTGGTTGTAAATGGTTATAAGTTATTTATAAATACCAATAAAAATGGTATTTATATATTTTGTTGTCATTTCGATGTTCCCAGTATAAATAGTAATTTGTTATTACTACTACTAATATCCAAGGGAGGATCGAGATCGGTACCGATTCCCGCATTGGCATCGAGAGCGAGACAAGGACTGGATCCGACAGTGGAACCAGAATTGTCATCGAGATCAGGACCGTAATCGCAAATTCGATAAATTGACAGCGAAATCGACCGACATAGAACGTGTTATAGAACACGATATAGAACATATTCGGGCTCGGTTAACAAAATAAGTAACTTTATATTGAATCTATATCATTATAATTATGTGTATCATTTATAAATTAGAATATCACTCGATTGGTTGTGATTAAATTTGTGAGTAACATTACTGGAAAAATTCCGAAAGTAGTTTGAGCAATTTTCAATACATATCGCTATGTAATATTATCATAAAAACGCTATCGCTTCGAATTTCGTTCAGCTATCATTTAAAACAGTTTAATTGAATAATTATCTACACATATAATAAAACAGTAGAACCCGGTGAGTTTATACATTGAAGGTATAATAAACACCTTAATAAGAGAAAACCACGATTTTTTAATTTTTTTTTAATAGTTGTTTCTATTAGTTTGTCTGTTCGCATACATCTCTGAAATTATTGATCAGATTTAGCAGAACTGAAACTGTTTTCACTGGTAGCTTGGCTTGGAGCAGAAGGAAAGGGAAATGCGGAAGGGATTGTGTTACGATAAAAACTTTATGTAACAGATCAAATACCACGCGGACGTAGCCGCAGGAGGGAAGCTAGTTCAATAATAGTTATGCCCCCGATCGTACAATTCGAGTAGTTATTATTAGTAGAAGATAAGGAAACGTTTTAGAAAGGATTGTTCATAAATAACATCACTTTCAATGTCACCTTTTCGAGCTTTTCCTCACCTTTATTGGGATTTCCCAATAAAGGTGAGGAAAAGCTCGAATCTTCGAATCTTCGCCACAGAAATGATTCCTTACGATTAATAATGATATGTAAATATTATGTTTTGAAGTATTTATCGAGTATCGGCACGAATTATTTCTTATAAAATATGCCATTGGTAAAATCATTAATTGTTATAAAACTATAGTTAGGTAAGCACTTTCTAATTTTCATACCCAATATTCGTAGCGAATACATTTTGTAATAAAGAATAATAACTTCTTATTTTTTACAATATAATAATATATTGTAGAATAAATCAGAAGAATTTTCGTAAGCGCTATCATCTAAAATTATCGAACTGAGTGTAGCGTTGGTCTTTCTAATTAATAAGTGTAGTAACAATATTGAAAGGTTATTAATTATTATTACAAATACACATAAAATGTAATTTACGGTAAACCTGATCGTTTTCGAAGCTCCTTAATCACTAATTATTTCAGTTTTCTTACCACTCCGATTGCTGTTAGATGATAATGAAACGGGTAAGTATCTGCCACTATTGCATAGTATCTTATATATGTGCACGTCATTAAAAATAACTGATAGAATTATATGAAATAATGTAAAATTATAGACATATATTCAATTGCTATTTATCTTCTAAAACGTGTAATGACTAAAAATAATCGTAAAATCACTCCACCTCCATCCACAAGATGAAACTTTCAATTTAATTGAAAGGCAGAAGTTTTGCAAAAGCCATACAGAGAATTTCTTTTTAATTTTTTTTATAAATAAACTTCCTTAGCAACAATTTGTGCATAAATTTTATTTAAGTAACCATAAAATTGGGAAAATGGGTGAGCTGTGGCTTACAAAAGAACTTACAAACCTACCCGCTTTTTCACTACACACAGTCTCAGCAAATCTGCAACTTCACTGTACTTCAAAATGACTGCAACCCAACCGCAAGTCCGTTTAATCCGAATGCCACTTTACATGCAATCCGTTTTATCGAGTCTCTGACACGAGACGATCGAGAGGACCTGCGACTGATACTTCAACTTTTAGTACACGCTTTGATGTGCGCCGCCCGCCCTCAGCCGCGGCCCCTCGGCCGCCGCAGCCCTTTGTTTACTAAATAAATATTATCAATAACCGTACTTGCATTTATTTGTCTTCTAATTTATTATTATTAGCTCCCCGAGCGTGCGATTTGCGGGTACAGATTAAAAATTCTCGTCGAAGCTTATAAACATACTGGCATCAAATAAAACAATAGACAGGATCAAAAAAAATTTTTTTAATGATTTTTTTAAATTCTCTAGCGATTTCTAAAACCTACATAGGGATTTTCTCAATCAACGCACTGTTATAGTTTATAAACCTTATGCCATATTTAAATTTTTGGAAAATTGGGAAATTCACCCGAGTGAAGCATCGAGGTTATGAAACTAATACTCTATTTTTTTGAACACAAATCACGCGAACGACAAATACGGGAAGACTTTCACATGATTGAAAAACGTTGTTAATATGAAGGAAAAAAATATATAATACAGAATTTTGCGGATTTACTAGGACAAATCTAACAAAGTTCATTGAAATAATATCAAAGCTCTTCGTTATTAAAATAAAAACTACACTTAACGAAAAAGTATTCGTAATCTATAATTTTAAATGTAAATCATTGATAGATTAACAAAAATGTTCAATTCTATGCAGTATTTCACACGATTTCTATTTTGCAGAAAAAAAATCCAAGGCGTTTGCTCGTAATAAATACGGTTGTGCATGTGTTGCACTATTTGTTGTACTACGAGCATAAAATACCGCAATTCCGTTTTATTAAGAGGTTTTCCTAATTTATTAAGAGGTTATAAAATAGGAGATAAAATTTCCTAATTTACATCTAAATTGTTCTTTCTCGATGACGATACACGTAATTTTAATAGTAATTTGATAAATGTAAATTAATCTACGAAAAGCTTTCAGTTTTATTTAGTTTACAGTTTATTTATAAATTTGGTGAAAATATCTGTACCTACTTCAGGATTACATTAAACTGTTACATATAAAGGTGCACTTAACAATGAAACATTCTTTAGGCTTTTACACTCTCAGTTGAAAAATAAAAAGATCAATATTAAGGATTTCAAATCTTTTATGTTGTCTAATCGAATTTTAGAAGACAATGTCTAGTAAATTAAAGAAATCCCCCATAATTGGTTTTACTAGAAATGATGTAGTGATTAAAATAGAAAAAGGTATGTAGCGGTGATTTGGCCATCTGGATGAATGAAAGGAGATTGACAAAACAAATCTATAGAGCGAATGTATCTGACGAAAGTATCGGTAACGGTCCCCTTAGAATGAATCCTATGCCGCTTAAACTGGTGGGATGTTAAAAATGGGTCGCATTTTAAGCACTCCAATTCACAACATATATATAGCATCAACTTGTTGCGAGTTAATCCGGATTTCGCTATAGTCTTTGGAGCTTGCTCGCCTTTTGACCATGAATTTTTTCGCACGTACTTGTCTTAGGTAATCCATTTTTCATCACCAGTGATCAATCATTTCAAGAACGGTTTTATTACGTTTCAATAGAGAATCGCAAATGAGTACACGATTCATTAGATTTCTTTTAGTGAATTCGTGTGGAACCCAAGTATCGAGCTTTTTTGTATATCTAGCTTTTTTCAAATGTGTTAGAACTGTTTCCTGGTCGATTCCCACCTCTTCAGCTACGTCATAAGAACTTATATGCCGATCTTATTCTACTTCTTCCAAAATGACATCGACTACATCCGTAACAGGTCGACCAAAGTGAGATTCATCTTTGACATCAAAATTATGTGAGTTAAAACATTTTGTGTTGCCCTTATCAATTGTTCTACTCTTACCAACACTGCGTGAGGTCCTATAAACGTCACAATTTTTTTTTTCGAATTGTTCTGTTTTTAATTTTCATTAAATTTTACCTTTTTTGTAATAATACTTCAAAATTAATCAAATTTCTACGTTAGATTCACTCATTTCGGTGAACAAAAAAATAATAGAAAAATGGTGAGACACCAATTTTATTTTTTATTTTATTTTTTTTAAATAACGTGTATTTAATGGTGGTACCTATACTAGCCAGATACAAATAACATACCTAACCTTACTAGAACTTTTTACTTATAAAATACGAAAAAAGTTTTCCTCGATCCATTATAGAAATTTTTACATCTCGATCTTATATATTTGTTTATATTCCATTATACAATTTTAATAGACATTAACAAAGAAAATTACTCTAAAGTATAGACTAACACCTTTATAAATCGTATGTCTCGTATAATACAAAGACCGACACCAATATATTGCTATAGGCAATATTGGTAGAAAGTTCAAACATTTTCCTTTGTCTATCTAAAAGCCTAGATGGGTAATTTCATAAAATATTTTCTTTATATTATACGAGACATACGATTTATAAAAGTATTACTCTATACTTTTCAGGTAGGTATATTTCTTAGGGCTTCTTCTGCCATCTCCTTTTAAACTGCCTTTTAAGAATAAATAATTTTTAAAATTAACTTTGCCTTCTATGTTCTCGTTTTAACGGTTTGTAGACCTAATAGGACGTGGAACGAAAATTATATTTTAAAAACGACTTTTATAATATTAAAAAATCAATTTAAACGGAGATGGTGGAGGAGGCTTCTAAGCTAATATGTGTTGACTAATGTTTGAGTAATTATGAGTTAAGTTTTATTTTAATTCAATTTGAAGTTTTATTCAAATTTTTATTTCATATCAGCCAACACAGAGCCTTAAATTAATCAGCAAAAAAAAATAACTAATGTGTTTTGTAATTTGTATATTAATAAAGTATTTCATACATATAAAATAAACATTTTTAGAAGAATCATTTTAAATATTCAAAAAACGTAAACTCAAACAGCTTAGAAGGCCCATCTGGCACATGTTCTAGGTTCAATTTTCAATCAATGAAATGTATTTGTGGCAGTAGTAGGTACATTAGCAAAAATGTTTTCCGGTTCTGAAAATGTGTGTATGATGTGTGTCTAATACATATTTATAAGGGTCCTGGCGTATACTCCTGGTCTATCTTACTTCGAGATCAATACGAAATATATGTGTTTAACTATACTCTTATTACACACCTCAGGACTGCTCAAAGGGAGCATTTAATCCATTCTAGGACAATAAATTATCGTTTCACGGTGACTAGATTTTTTTCTCATGCTATTGACATGCAAATTGGCGATTGCACCTGCTAATTATATAGCTGAACAGCAAAATAACAGCGGGGGCGTTGCTTGAACATGCACTGATAGCCTGTCTAGGTCGCAGTGCTTCACGAACGGGCCGCGGGAGGCCGCCGGCCGCAGCCCGCCCTTGTGCCGCTAAAGATCGCGTGTCGTTTACGAGATGCTAATGATAATTCAGGTTGTGCTTACGAGAAACAAAATACAGACAATAATACCTAGTGTTCCGTTACGTATAACTATTAGCTCACTCATTACACAATAAGTGCATGCAAGCAAAGGAGAACATAGACGAAAGTATATAACATATTTTTTTATACAATAAGGTATTTGTATAAAAAAACATATAGGTATCCTTACATTAGAACCGGTTTCGTATAGACATGAATTTTCTGCAGAACGCCGGTGAGGAGAATCTTCTCTTTCGTAAGAATCGCTCTCGTATCAACTTTGCCCTTTGATTGACCAATTCTGCTCTGAATAGTGATGAATAAAACGAGGATGGTAGGCTAAGAGCGCCAATAGAAAACGCCCATCTACAACGAATAGGTTAAGTTGGGATAGACTCTTGGACATGGGTTAAATCGCACCCTTGAGTACAATCGGAAGAAACCATCGGGTGCAATGGGACAGTTTGATATTGCGCGTCGGATTATTGTTATCGAAAATGGGAGACCACAAATATAATTGTAAATGTCATACCCAAATCAAAAGGTGCTTGTCATCTGGAAACAGTTTAACTACGACACCGAATCGCATCGAGATCGACAAAATCTTTACACGGATTGGACAGCGCTTCCATTGGATGGAATAAAATGAGTTAGATTTACAAAACTAATTATGGGACTTTAGGTTATTTTCCGTTTTGTAGTGTATATTTTAGTAGTAGAGTTTCCCATTTTATTTCATTGTTCATTACATTTATACACTTTCTCCAATACTTGATGCAAACGTATCAGTTAAATTACGAAAACTTCATTTTATCTTCTCTATAACATCTAAAAAATACAAAAATCACAGGGCGTATAAAATATTTAAAATGAATATGTTATTAAACTACTTTTTGGTTTTATCAACATCAATTAAACGATGTAGCATTTATTTTAATGGCAATTTAATTACTTTTTAGAAATTCTGGAATAGTACTAATGAAATATAATGTACTAAATCTTCATGAGTAAAAAACAAAAGTGCAAAATCTTACAAATAGATGCGGTTTATAATCCTTTGATTGAATCAATAAATATTATAAGCTGAATTATATCATTAAATAGACATTATAAAATGAGAAACGAATCACAATGATAGTACTATATTTAATAAGGGAATCTCTGGTTGTTATGCGATATAACAAAATTATAGTTATATTTTATGCCTTTAAAAAATTATAGCAAAGTAAGAAAAATTCTTATCTTCATGGGATATACTAAATTCGCAATAAATATCGTATACGATACACCCAACGACTAGCTACCAGGAAGTCATTAGGTCAGCGGAGGTGGCGCGGGTAAATCGGAGGCTCAGCTGTCGCGGGGAGATGCAGAGCGCGCCCGAAGCCCCGCGTGCGGCTTCGCGTGACGTCAGCCGCATCTGCCCGACAGATGGCGCTGCGGTGCCGCCCCGTAGTGATCATATCGCGCGCCGCACGCCACGAACGAATTCAAAACCACGAAAGTATCTAATCAAACTCAAATACACTTACATTCAGAAAAAAAAAACCTTAATTAACATTTTCATTGTCCGAAACATTTATTTTACCATGTTCAAAAACAATAAAACAATCGCATTTTCTAAAAGCAACATACGAATGATTAAACGTTTTTCTTGTTCAAACACATTAGATATTTTGACCGCGCACATTGCCGAGTGCGATCATAAAGTTACCCCATTGTTTCCGTTTATTAGCGTTTTCATAATTACCACTGTATCGTCGGGAAAGTAAAAGTGATTTGATGTACTCACGCCATGTGTTCCACATCGAGCATCCCACACGTTATTTAGACTATATCAGCAGATCAAATTCTACGGCGAAGTTTGTCACCAAATTTGACGAAGAATTTTGAATAAAAGAATTTCGAAAGAATAAAACTTGTTATTCACGTTAATTTCTAAATTATTGAAAAACGCTAACAAATTAATAATTATTCTTTACTTACCTCATACTTCAGACATACCATTAAGAAATATCAAGTACCCAATTAATTGGAGTACCTATCTATTAAGATATAACCAAACTATTCAGGTGTCAGGTTTTAATTGTTCCATTATTCAGGCACACACTCCCACCATATTTCGTTTGAGATTGAGGGTTTCAGCTAGGACTGTGATCGTTGTCACTAATGTGTTGACAACGTTTGGTACTAATGGGTTAATGACTTCACCGAGCCACGGAGCACGTGTTTTGATTTATCTCAAGTTAAAAAGTTATCGATCAATTCGCCCGTGATCAGAATCAAACCCAGTACTTTTCTGTGTGTCTAACGTGACGCACTAGAGCGGATTCTCTCTATAGGACTGTACCTTTCACTCATTGCGTAGGCGCGAGAAGGATAGGCTTATAGACGTAGCACTAATTTCTACGGCATCATCACTGGCTTCACTGCTTCGAAAGCAAACACTTTTAGCCATTGAGCCACACCGCTCAATGCAAACTTGAAGCAAATTATCTTTGAGTAGAACTTCAGTAAGGTGAATTTTCTGAATTCAGGAGTTCAGAAATTAAAATTCACTTAAATTAACTATAGGTTTTAAATACCTAAGTTTCCCGTATGGCAACACTGTGTCTGCATATGGACAATTTTCTCTGTAACTACTATTGTTATGGAGTCAGCCACGGTATGGCGTAAATTAACAATAGTTTTTGTTTATATCATCAAGCTGATTATTAATTGACAAAGTTTGCTTTATTAATTCAAAAAATATTTTAATGTTTTTATCCAAATTTCAAGTACACGAAACCAAAATATATATCGACGTCTGTGGTATATTTTATTGGAGGTATATTTTTCTCGACAGATATGAAATTAGTAATTGACATTGTCCAAAAATTTAGTCAGACACGGATATGATATTCGTGAGGTGATTTTCTCTATTTTGGAAATTAAAACAAAAATTAAAAAATTTAAGACCCCCGTATAAGGTATCAATTGAAAGATTTTTGAATCTCGATTCCAAGAACATGCATCAATATCTGTCGTTAGATAAAACTTTTTATTTTTTTATTGTGCAAAATACACTCAAAATGGCTGTCCTCATGTTATATCTCCAAAAACAATCTCAAAAACCCCCAACATAGGCAATAAATTAAAAATTATACATATATATATATATATGTATACGATATATGTATACGATATATAAAAGAGTAAACTAACTTACTTACCTATATATCAACGCACATTTCAAACTACAGGGTCTAGTGACTTGAAATTTTGTACGAAGCTTTGTGTTACAAGGTATATAGACGAGAATACAGCGATGGATTTATCGAAAATTCAATCCCTAAGATGATGAAAAGTGTGAAATAGTGTTGTGTGAAAAATTATAACCGTCGAAGTTATATGTCAAACTAATAATTTTAGTTACTTATGGAAATAAAAAGTAATTACATTGTTTTTTTTTAATTAACACTGAGGGTGTAAAATAAAAGTTGGAAAATCGGAAGCGCCTAAGCTATTGATGTCAAAATTTATATTTTAGCTAATCATTACTAACAAAAAACAATGACATGAATCGTTTTTTTTTTTTAAATATCCCTGAAGACGGTGAAGTAAGAGTTGAAATTTTTATATAAAAATAAGAAACCTCTGAAGCTATTGACAACTAAACTTATATTTTCGCTGCTTATTACAAATGAAAAATAACGATATGTATCATTTATGGAAAAGTATTTCTAAGAAGGTGAAATAAGGGATGAAATATTGTACGGAAAAATCGAAACCACTATATGTATTTTGTCTTTTTTTGCGTGTTTAAACCATTTTTTTCGGTAACTATGAAACTAACTATAATTGTACGCTCGAACGAAAAGCTTTCGAAAAAAAACCTGGTTTTATCTTCATATTTCTACCACTAAATATTCTAAAAATTCTTTCACTTATAGAAAGCTACATCATCTCCGAGCAATATAGTCCGAATTTTATTTTGATACTACATTTGCTACGTCTTCTTCGAAATCATAATTGTGACCGGTAGCATAATCGAAAGTGCACATATGGCGAGAAACAGAATTGAAAGTCGAGACCGAGATCGAAATCGAGAATGATCTCAAGGTCAAAATCGAGCATAGAATTAAAATTACAATCGAGAGCGTGACTGGAATCAAAGTGGAAGTAGTGCCGAGATCTAAATTTAAAGCGGGACCGAGTTCGAAAATGGAATCGGAATCTTCTAAGATCATGACCGAAGTCAGAATCAAAAGCGGGACCTCAATCGGAATAGAAGATGAAAGAAATCGACATAGAGAGGAATCAAGCGGAATCAGAATCGAGATTGGGATAGCGATAGGGATTTCGTGGTGGGACGATACACAATACGAAAGAGTTTATTGGAAACCGTTTAATACTCCTGTAATAAAATACTATTTTGTAGATTAAAATCAATCCTATTCTCTATGAAATCCTTATATGTCGAATTATATTCTAAATAGGTATTATTACAAAATGTAAGTTTATACAAAGAGCACCCAGTTGGTAGCTTTAGAGTTCTCTTTGTGAAAATTGTTTCGTAGAATGTAAAGAATGACAAGGATATAATGGGGCACGTGCTGCAGGTGCAGCGAGGCGCGGTCACATTAATGCAAACCTATAAATTGTCGCGTACTACTATATTTTGTCATTCAACACATAAGCCATAATTTTTATGTTAATTTACGTTTTATGCTCTCTTCAAATTACTCATTGTATATTAATAAATATTTAATTAAAAATTCATTTATAAAATTAAAGTTATGATGCTACAGTCATTTTCCATTTTAGACAGTAAAATTTTGCAAGTCTTAATGCAATAATAAGTCTATAAATCTGATATTACTAATTAGAGTATCGTAATAGGACCTAAACTTTAATTTACAACTAAAACTAAAAGTTTGTTAAGAGATACGACACGTATTATTTATTTTAATTATAGAATTTTCATTTAGATGGGTAATCATAGATTCGGTCTATTCGTTCTTAAGTCTATAGTCATCGAAATCGACATACGCTAACCAGATAGCACTCCTATGATTGACATAAAGTATAATGAAAACAAATAGAGTACCCCTCGTACTTCCTCCTGCTTTGAAAATCTGTCGACGTGGCCGGTAAGCGCGCTCACAATTGACGTTTAACGTTGTTCACGTGCTCATTATTTTTAGATTTTTTTTTTATATATTCATATAACGTATTAATTGTATTTGTTGACTAATTTTAAAAATAAATCAATAATTTGAGAAATTTTAATCATTCTAATAACAGAAAATGATAAAAGTATTACTAAAAGTCGGGAGCATTCACTTTCGTATTGACCTAATTTGTAGGTTATGAACGTCGTTATGATGATAGTAGAACGCAAATGATAGAATATTGTAGGTGATAGGTGACTGTTCCGAAAATGTTATACGAGTAGAAAAACTTCAACTGATTAAAAGTAGAATAGGATAGCAAAAATCTTCACAACAGTCCTTGGAATCATTAGTTGAGAAAATGAGTTTGGGAAATTATTACATCATCGATTTTATATTCGATTCGCCTTCAGCTTTCCGATTTACAGACCTACATATTTTTCAAAACTTTGTTTATATGTCTTGGCTAGAAAAATGCATTTCTTCTTATTGATTTCTTAAAATTAACAGCCTTGTTTGAAAATATACTCAAATTATGTAGATAACTAGTTCACAAAGGGCTTTCTGGATTATACAGAGACCGTATAAGAAAGAAAATAAATACAGCGGCAAGTACGCCGACTATATAAAAAAAAAACCGTATTATATATTTTTCTTAACATAAGTAAAAATAATCGATGAAGCGTATAGTGTAAGACATGATATTTATGCGTTATAGTTAAAAACGTGTACCATCTAGGCCGATATTGAATCGGGCATAAGCACACGCGACACGAGCGCCATAAGCCGATAGGCGGCCGCCGTCCGCGGGGCGGCGGGCGGGGCCCATCGATCGCCGCGCGACGCTTCCATTACTTAATTGGTAAAAGACGTGGAGAGGTTTCGGCTGAAATGTGAAATACATCATAATAACCTTTTCCATTTCTAAGGAGGCGTGTAACACAAATGCACGTGTAACGTATGCTCGCATCGTCTATCCTAACATTGACAGATGTACAACTGTCGAGTTATAGGTCATTTAACATTAATGTTCTAGAAGGTCCTTCACTGACATTTCAAATCTTAATCGATAATGTTCGTAACGCGTATATTTGTATACATTAAGCTAATCAACATATTTTTATTATTTAGCGTCACATTCAATCTTTCAATTTAGGTAATTAGTTAGTATTCTGTTATTTGGGTCTTGCTTTTTTGTTGTAAATTCGATTGCACTGCGAAATAGGTCTTCTCTAGCCTTCTCATCTCGCTATTCTATTCCAAGTTTTACATCACATAAGCGATCCGGCTTATGTAATCGTCCTATCTTTTTTGTGGCCTGCCTCTCTCAGTTTGGTCTTCTCTTGGGTACCATTCTGTTATAATTTTACACCTTTTTTTTGTACCTATTATATTGTGGTTTGCCTATTTCCACTGAAGACGTCTCATCTTATGTGCTTTGTCGAAATCTTTTGTTTTGTGTTTGATAACGGTGGTTCTAACTCTAGCAGATCTCTGCTCTTCTAACATGCTTCTTTCTATGGCTTTTTAGCAACTTATGAGTTTTCTTATACTGTTGAGAAAGGTCACGTCTTATTATGCCTGTTGCTATATATTAGAATGGGAAATATGCATAAGTTGAATAGCTTTCTTTTACTAGTTATATGTAGTTTCTTACCTTTCATAGGTTCTCTCATACTCCTGTATTTTTTCCAGCAATTCGCTATTCTTCTTTATATTTCCACGCAGTCAATTTTGGCCTCTCCCACCTATTTGGTTATTTTCTATCTATTTGTTATCATTTGTACTTACTTCACTTATTAGTGTATTATTTTAATCTTGTCTGGGTTATTTTTCTTTCCTACTTTCTAGTTTTCGCTTGCCAGGGTGTTCATCATTATAATTAATTCTTCCGGCGTTTTGGCGAACAACACAATGTCGTTCGCAAATTTTAAGTGTTTTAGTCTTCGATCATTAATATCTAGACCAAAATTATCCCAATTGAGTCTACTGAAGATTGTCTCCCAGACTGCTAAAAGCAGATTCGGTGATAAGGGATCCCCTTGTCTATATGTTGCCTTTTCTTTCCAGTTGAATACAGGCCATATTGTTCTACACATTACGAGTGAGTCTGATGTACTTGTATTGGATTTTTCGCTCTCTTAGAGTTTTAAATATTGCTGCATGAATTAAACAGTCAATCGATTTATTCAATTCAATGAAAGTGACATAACAGTTGAGTTAGTATTCGCAGAACTTTTCTAATATTTGTTGTACAAAATTAATAAGGACTATCACTGAGTAGTTTTTGCGGAATCCTGCTTGTATGAATTGGCTCTTGTTCATCTAGTTTTTTTTCAATCCTTTTTAGAATAAATGTGGCAAAAAATTTATAAATATCGGATGTCAAACACATTGGAAAATAGTTGCCAATATTATAACAGCTTCTTTTTTGTAAAGTTGAATTATGTTCAATTGAGACCATTGTTAAGGAATTATTTCACTAATTATGATATAATTAAACATTTCTGTTTAATGATATTGAGTTGGTACTACTACTGTCTTCGATCATTTCAGGATTTCGTTGCTTATGCCATCGGGATCTGGTGTTTTGTCTTTTTTTTTGGGTTCTTGTAGATTTGGCAATCTCTTATTAATGTATACTTAGGACTTCTGTAATGAATCAGTTTGGTTTCATCTTGTTCAGTACATGAAGACAATGTATTTACTTCTTCGTGAAATTGTGTAGTTATGTTCAGTATGTCTGGTCTTCTGGGTCTCATTTTTTCACTATTGTTCTTTATTTTGACTACCCAGTTTTTTGTGACATTAAATTCTTTGTAAGGCTTTTTATTCCTCTATTATTTTTGTTATATGCTGTTTCTCGTCACATTTAATGCTTTTCTTTATCTTTTTGTTTGTTTTTCGCAGCTACTTCCTTCTGTTTTCTGTATTCTTTTATTTTATTTAATGCTTTTCTTTATTATTTTGTTTGTCTTTCCCAGCTACTTCTTTCTGTTTTTTGTATTCTTTTTTTAACAGTTTGACTTTTCTTCTAATAAGTTTGTAGTTTCTGATGACATTCAGCTTTTCGTTTCTAACTTGCTAGTTTTGCCGTGGCCAAACATGAGTCTTACTGTTTTTTCAATCCAGTTATATTTTTCTTTTATGTTCATGTTAATTGTAATGTTTCTATAGCTTTTAAGTCTTTCCTTCAACGTGTTAACCACTTACGCTAAATCATACTCTTTCAAAATGTTTTCCGGGGTGACCTCTTGGTTTGGATTTTTTTTTTGTTGAATTGTTAGCAGTTCTGTCCTGACTGTCCTAGGATTGAATCGAAATTGAATTTGTTTATTACATTGAAGTTTGAATAGAGAGTGGTTCTTTTGATCATCATGAACTTAATATCATTTTTTCGTTTTTCCATCGGGGGCAATTCAATATATTGTGATAAGTTTTACTTACGATAAAGGGTTTTACTGATTTCTTGGAAATTAATGGGAGATGTCATTTTGAAAATAAAAAGTACGAGTTCATACATCTATATCTCAAAGAGTTTTACAATAAAATAAAATATTATTATAATCAATAATTTATAATCAATAGCATGCATAGACAACAAAAAAAAAAGAAATTGAGTTCACGTTAATACTACTGTAATAAACGACTATATATAGACATGAGTTTGTGTGAGAAAATTAACAAGAAGTAATGGTATGTATAAGGATATAGAGTTTATTTATTTGTTATATAGGCCCCTAATATATCACAATATTTTACAATACAATATGAACGTAGATTAAAACAAACTTGGTAAGGTTATTAAAAATGGTTTGAATTATTTCCTGCTCATCTTGTCATTAATTGAGATTACTTGCTTTTATACTACTTTGTTGGTGTGGAATTTTTTATTGTAATAAATCTTATATTGACATTCAATTCTTTGATTCAAATAATAAATCAAAATCGTGTTTATTAATTTTACATACTAGAATTAAAAGTTCGTATTTAAAAAGTGTGTAATAACAATAATACCATAGTTTACCAGTCAGTTAAATATCTATTCTCCACTCGCAAGTTGTTTTAAGAACATCAAATAAGATTGCGTTTTCTTTTATTATGATCAGCGAGTTATATCGAAATGTCTAGAAACATTGTTATATGTGGTGTAACTTCAACTTGCATTTTTTGTGAACCTCTAAATCGTTCTTCGAGATTGTACGCTAATACTTGAAAACAACTTATGAATATACTTAGTTGCTTATTCTCATAAAAGAAATATGTGTGCGTCTGTTAGAAAGTAGATTACGTCGTTTCAAACCAACGGACAACATTGTACGAAGAGAGAACATTATATTTTTATTAGCGATTGTGTCGCGCGGCGGGGTCGCGTACGGCGCGGCGGCGCGGCGCCTCAGCTTTTGATATACGCTACTTTCTCGTTTAGGCGAGCTCCGGCGAGAGATGTGTGTGACGCGGGCGACGGGAAAAGAATGAACTTTCACACGCGGCGGGTTGATTTAGTACAGTTGATCGCGGAACCAAAGCGGCGAGGAGCCGGCGAGGTTGCGGCGGCGCGGTAATTGCATTTGGCCGACAATAGATCTCCTAGCGGCGCACGCACCTGTTACTCCCGCGCGCCGTATGTTTGCTCCCCCAGCGCGATATCTGCTCACTAAATCTTGCTGATACTAATAGATCTATGTTCTTCACGTGTAAAGAAGAACTGTGTATATTTCTTGTTTTCCCCTTGAGGGCATTAAGTCATGTGATTTAAGACTGAAAGCAACAAATATTATTTTGCCTTTAATAATTATAGTGGAAAATTTAATTTTGTTGTGCTAATTAATTATACAGTATCTATTTCCTTATTCTAATTATACCGTATTGCATTTTCTATTCCTTCTTCAATAAAAGTGGTATTGATGACTTTGAAATTATATGAAATACACATATATACATAATGAAAATATATAACATTTAATACTTTTTATTTCTCTTATTTTTGACATTATTGCTATGGCCGGTTAATGGTGATGAATTACAATAGACTCACCACAACTATTGCTTTATCATATACCAATTTATCTTTATACGTATTTTAAAATTCAACCTCTGTATGTTTGTCGCCTCAAAACTCAAAAATTATGGCTTTCGATTGACTTGGAATTTTGACGTAACATTGCACTCGAATACGCACGTATGAAAGAATACCATATGTAGTAGTATAATATAGTAATGATAGTACGTAGTACTAAAAATTTATGTATGTAATCGTAAAAACCTATTTTTAGGGTTCCGATGGCAAATGGCAAAAAGGGAACACTTATAATTTCATCATGTCCGTTCGTACGTCCGTCCGTATGTCACAGGTATTTTTACTCAAAAACTACAATATGTATATTGATAAAATTCGGAGCATACGTGTCTTGTATAAGCTGCTAATTAATTTTGTAGTTAAATAACAAAAATAAGTATTTCGTGAGTGGGCACTCCATACATGTATCAGAAGTTGAAAAAAATTTTTTCAGCAAATATCAACGTGTGGCACATATTCTGCCAGTTCTTTTAAAAATATATTTAGGTTTCTACACTATTTCTTTGATAAATTGAATATTTTCGAAAAAAATCGCTCCAAAATACCAGAAATCGTGTCCTCTCCCCCTCTCTTTTAAACCGTAAGTTCAAAAAATATGAAAGAAATGATAAAGATAAAGCTTTATAAATACTTTCAACGAAAATTGTTTTGAAGATCATAGGATATACCGTTTTTGAGTTATTTATGAAAAACTGCGCTTCATGCGTAGACAAAAAAACATGGAAAAAAGGGTAGCAACGTAGTTTTTTCATTTATAGTGTCTTTCTTTGTTATAACGGCTTCGGAACCCTACATTTAGCATAGTCCGACATGCTCTTGGCCAGTTTTTTTTTTTTTAAATTGTACTTCTTTTGGCGCGTTACGAAAAAATGGTGAGAGTGAATTTTTATCAGGGTGACATGAAAACTACAATATTAAGTTTTTGCAAGCAGTTTTTAGTGAGCAACTTTAGACAACTAATACCTGATATGTCATTCGTCCGCCCTGGAGGAGTTGTTTTCATATATATATATATATATATTACCTAGATCACCAATTATGTGAGTTATCCTTTTTGAGGAGTAGGTCTTTACTTTAGTCCCTGTTTACTTATAAATATATTTTCTGTGACCTTACGACCCCCCCACATTACATTCTCTCTTAATTATTTTCTGTTTCCTGTTTTTTAAGTTTCCCATCATCAAGTAGGTGACCATGCACCCACGAGGGGTACATCCCCTTCAACTCCTTCTGCACTTTAAATTTCCTACCCTCTGTCACTTCCCCTTGCAATACCTCGACCCCCCGCCCCAAACCTATATAGATGGTGGGTAGTTCTAAAATTTTGAAATTAGGCTTTGAAAAGCGGAATTGATATTGGAGACCGGGAAGAATCAAAATCGAGTACAGGACCAAAGTCAAAAACGTGTGTGAGATTAAAATTAAAATTAATAGCGTGACTGGAATTAGAATAAGAAGCAGTACCGAAATCACATTTGAGAGCGGGACCAGAATTGGGAGAGGGAGCAGGATCGGAAGCGGGACCATAATCGGAATCTACTTAAATCGAGACCGGGTTCGGAATTAAAAGCGGGTGATCGAAATCGAAAGTGAGACAAATTGATACCGAGACCAAGATCGATAACGAAGCTCGGATTAGCGATCGAAGTCATGATTGAAAGTGCAATCAGTCGATGGACAAGATGAAGGAATCCATTTTAGGCCCACGCGAGTGGAACGGCGGTCGAAGGGTACTAACAAATAAAACGGTTCACTTAACCATTTATAATTTTACAAAACGTAGCTTTTGTTTTGAAAATTATGGTATTTTATTAACATATATTCGCTTCCTGTTTTATATAAGGAATTTCGAATGACAGTAATGGAAAATTGTGATAAACATTTTACATAACTACATTCCGTTGAGTGAATGAGAAACAATTCGACGTTTAAAAATTATTCACATCGAAAACCACGAAGAACCCAAAATTGGACAATGTGCCTACGACGGTATCGCTGTAAGCGCAAACGCAATAATCGTTTATATTCCGTGGTAATTTCACGTATCAGCACCCTTTGCCCTCTCCACCCACAGCTTTTTAGCAGCGAGAAAAAACAATGAGGCGATCTCTCACAAGTATCGCTTTCACCAGCGCCGCCCGCGCCGGTAAATCGCCGTTAACCCCGCGCGATAATTGTATCGCTGGGGTCCGCGCCCGCGCCGCCGCGGTCGGCCCGCGACGGATTGAATGCGGCCTGCTCTATTGTGGGGACACCGTAAGGGATCTATTTAGACAATTAGAGCAAAATGAGAGGAGAAACTTGAAATAGGTCATGCATAAGAACCTAAACGCGAATGACTCTTCTTTATCTATGGGTTGCGAACGACAACAATAATAGGCTTCTATCTAGTGACATCTCAACAACCTTCTGAAAATTGGGAATTTGAAAAAAGAAATATATTTATTTTTTATGTATTTTAAAACTTAATTATTAATTTTATTGATATGTTATTAGAAAACGAAAAAACAATTTTTCAATTAATTATAAGCGATTAAAATTGATAAAATTTAAAAATCACGTGACTGTGAACGCGCCACGATTGGCCACCATACTTGTGACGTCATAATGTTATAGCAATTCCATAACAGTGCAGCGTTTACAGCTATTATAAGTAACTAATGGCAATATGAATATGAAATACTTACATCAAAGTGATCTTCACAACAAAAAGTTCGATTTTGTTTTAGGATTATCTCGGAGCACTGCTTGAAACCATTTTTTCGACGTTTCTCGTCTTGAGGAACATTTAAAACATTTTTCCAGGTTGTCTTTGTAGTATTTGTACATAATGGTACAAAACAAGAGCGGTAACTTTTGAGATTTGACATTTTATATATTTTGAGTATTTAACAATGACAGAATAAAATAAATCAAAACTCAAAAAGCACTACACTTATTATCTCCGTATACTACTACGAGTGACAACTAACATTATGACGTCACACGCACTCGGATTTGTTCGGGAGTTGTCGGCGCGTCTTCGGTACTGGATTCAAAAATTAATTTTTATTTTGATATAGCGTTTTAATTATTGCAGAAAAAAAAAAATTAAAATTGTTTTGTTATAAAACTTATATATGATCTTTCCATTTTTCAAAAAAAAAATTTTTTTTCAAAAACCTAATTGTATGCGTCTATTACTCCTTTGATAGAGTGTAGCCATGGGAATGAAATTTTATTAAGGGTGTTCCTATTAAAGATAAATTTACGGGACTTGTACAAACGTAGAAAATATTTTGCTACACATATATGGATATACTTAATTCAATTGTATTGAAATCGAAGAGATTTAAATTTTAGTAGATGAACTAAAGTGGACATTGCGGACTGACCTATAACTTGTTAGTTATAAATCGCTCGACACTCAATCTAGTGCGCCGAGTGATTTATAGCCTAATCTAAGTATATAAGAAAGTAACGGCTGAGATTAAAAATTTTTGTACAAAAAATGCTACCATTATCCGTTCTAAATATCTTTGATTACAACAGTCCAACTTTATACATCGCGTTCTATTTATGTTGTACAGCAGCAATGAAAATAAATATGAAAAACAAAGTCCCATCTCAGCGGGTCGGCGCAGTTCGTGTTGATGCTCCGCCGGGAGGGGGTCATTACTAGACGCCATTACACTTTTTGTACGGAGTGTTTTAGCGGGAAACAAGGGTGCAAACGGCCCTCCGCGGCGGCGACACGCTCTCCAACCAGCCTCCGCTTTTTACGGACACCGGGAGGAACATAATTTATTGACCCGCGCTGTACTATTGTTGGGAACGGAAGTTGTGAAAACAAATCGCTTAACAATTTGCGTATGATTCATAGAAATTATGTTATAACTTATGTACAATGTACCGATTTCATTCAGATTAAGCAACTGGTGTGAACGTCTCATTTTCGTATTTCGTAAATATAAAATTTAGGCGTAGCATATGAAATAGACGTAGCATTGCTTTTCAACCGAGAAGTTAAACGAGATATTAAATTCAAAGATTTGACTATAAACCCTAAGCTTTTACATTATTAAGAAAGCAATTTACGCCTATCATCATGTGTATATTTTGTAATTTTAGACACCCTAATTTGATAAAAATTATTACAAACTTTTTTCATAAGGGATTAGTGACCGGAGTATCGTTATAGTTCGTCTATCCTTTGGGAAAGTAATTGGTTTTAACTTTAAAATATATTTGATTATTACGATAATAAAGAACTAAATTAAAATACACGATTCTAAAATATCACAAAATGACTGACGTCACCTCATAAAGGTTATCCTTTGCTTCGTTTTTCCATCTCGTAATTGCGATAGATCCTGGTGTTTACAAATACACTATTTTTTTCCGCTACTCTTCATTTGCCTCCTATGAAAGTTCCTACACATCGAATACGTCGTATTAGAGATATTCGTCTAATGGGGCGAAATCGGTATGGTTCGCTAGTGTAACATAAATAATTTCGAATTTGAGACATCACCCTAAAGTCACTAAGTGAACTTGACGCCTCGGGTACATTTAAATCGGATACTCTGATAAGTGAAGTAGTTTGCCGAAGAGAATCACTGTTTATCGCCATGAAATGAGACAAACGACGTTTTGTTTCCGTCTTCTTTTCTTATCTATACCTGCTTCATATAATTTCAGAGACGGAATAGCCCCGAGGTAGCGGCGCCGCGGGTCGGGCGCGCGGCACGCAGCGCCATCTGATAACTTATTCAGGACTCACGGCGTCCGGAGTTACGGGCACTTAGCCCCGCGTCCCCGGGCCGAGATTGCCGTCGCCGTCGAGCCGGACGCAAACAGCGCCGCTCTGTGGATTTACACAGTGGAGAGGCCGCTAATGAAATGAAGCGAAATCCAATGGGGTTCGATGACCCGACAACGGCGACACCCGCCCCGCGGCCGCGACTTAACGGGCCCGCGCGCCGGCCCGGCTCACGGCCGTACTATCTTACTGTTACACTTTCGACTAATTGTTTACTTGTTTACTCACTCGATCTCGGCCCGTAGAGAGGAAAATAACTTTAGACTGCTGGTAATCGAGAGAAAGTTATTTATATGGAGTCAATGTGTAAATATGCAATGAAATTCACATTGCAGATAAGGGAACGAGCACATTTTATTTCCCTAACGGAACAGAGAGCCTAAAGTTATGTTATACACACTATGATGATTCATTTTACTTTCGTTTCTAATTAATTTAAATCTAAATATGAAGAAATTAAATTATCTGTTTATGTTTCGGATTTTAAATTGTCAAATTAATATATTCAAAATTGTACGATTGAATAACACACTTAAACCAACAGTTCCAACAAAGCTCTTGAATAAATTCTACAAGAGCTACTCATTTTCAATATTTTTTAAGTACCATTTGGTTTATGTCTGCAGAATGAAAATGTAAATAATAGAAGTTCTTAAACCAACAAAATATACTATTCTAATGTTTTTTAAAACTTTTGTATGAATTGCATACTCACAGATTGTATAAATACATTTAAATCAATTGGAGTCGATTAAAACATTTAGAAGTAATAGTTCAATATATAAACAATTGTGTCCTGTGGAATAGATTACGTACAACGATTGTAAGACTTCAACCGACTTTTTGTCGGAGCATTTCACAGAATCCCTACATAACTTACAAAATGATCATCGAATAGGCCACTTCGATACACAAAGTTACTTCCTTTATTGCATAATAGCTTATCGCATAGGAGTGCATTTCGCGATCTATTTGCCTAAGTGATCGCATAACATTTACATGCCCTAATACATTCGAATGCGCCGATGATGCACGGCTCCGTCGATGCGTCAGGGGTGCAGTGCGCCCGTAATGCGCGTGACATATGGCGCGGCACTGCGCCGTGCGCGCTCGGCGGCGCCGCTGGTGCGCCGGCGTTCCGCCTCAACGCCGTCGAATGGGCCCGCGTTTCGGCCGCGCCGGCTCTCCCATATCGTGGATCTACAAACGGACACTGTCCTTTGACGTTTTCAATTCTATTGTCGTTGAGTTTTAGAATAGAATAATACGCCGCTTTGTGTACGATACTCCGAAAAACGCTGTGAACTCGATGACGTCGATGGTACTTGTTTCGACCTTGCAAATTACCCGCATGTCATTCGTCATCGATATAGATCTCTTGCGCTGAGAGTTTGTCGTTCAAATAGGGTTTAATATATTTTGAAGGTGCCGTGCCAAAATGACAAAATTCGTTTGACATATTACCCTGCTCGTCTGATTTTATCAAAATTAACCAAAATATGTAGATATAGAAATTAGATAAATTGCTATCTGTCTGTCGTCGCAAGTCAAATCAAATTAATCAAGTCAAGTTCAAATTACACGAAGAATATCGTGATATTCTTCGTGTAATTTGAAAAGAACTTAGGTAGCATTCGTGAGGACATTTTTTTCTTGACTTTCTCCTAATAGTCTTATTTCATTACATTTAAAAGGAGTCGATAGGAGGAGTCATTAGGTTGCCTTACACTAAATATTCCCCCTGTTTTCGAATTTGAAAATATCATTGCTCGTGAATTAGAGTTTTTTTAAAAAAAATCCTTGGGTGTTGATATTTTTAAGTTTTATGAATTTTAAAATATCGGTGTTCCCTTTCTCATCTAACGTCGAAGTATAACAAAATTAGGAATATTATCATTTTTAAACATTTCGTCGAAGACATCTTTCAAATGAAGTAATCGATTTAACCAGGGCTTAGGGAATTCTTTACGAATCTCTTTTTTTAATATAAACGGTGTTTGTACTTCGAAATTCGGTCGATTGAAAAATCTAAAAAAGTAAACGATAATTTTTGGAAAATTTTGCGTTCACAATATCTCTCGCGTAAATGAACTATTTCGAATATTTTTACAGTATGCTATGCACTTTTATTAAGAACAGAACTGATTAGATTTTGGAAGCATTCGGTTCAATAACTAAGAAATATTTTTTAAAAAATGTTAAAATATTGTGGTTGTGATATTTTTCAAACTTTAAATGGTCGATTAACGTTATTTTTTAAGCATTTTAAATTCAATTAAGCCCTTTCCATTAAAATCCGACTTCGATCGGTTTATTGTTTCAAAAGATATTGATGGTTTACATAGAGAAACACACATACGCATATACGGCCAACACTAAAATTTTCAGACATTATTCTATGACTTTAAAATGTCGATATGTGATAAAAGCTCGATTTTCAAAAATCGGACAGAAAATAATTATTTCCCGAGATTTCCAAGGATTTCAGATTTTATTTTTTTTAGCAGAGAGCATAAAAAACTTCCTGTCCTTAAAACCTCCAACCTGGAAATCGTATTCACCATTGAAAGTTTTTAAACACCACACGAAATATTTTTGTAGAATCAGGAGCATGTAATGATTAGAACATCATTTTATTATGTCCACGGAAATCTTCACACCGAGGACAATAAGGATAATTAGGCGATACTGAAAATTGCTGAATTTCCATCAATAAGACCGCCATATTATGGTTATGATATATCTATGGTTTTCGAAGTATATTTCTCACTCTTTACACATTTTGAATTCTTTGGTAGCATTGTAAAAAACAGTGGGACAATTCTCCTTCTAGAATGCATTTCTTCCTTTAGCGGAATATGCGGTTGCGTTGTCTCGGTAAATGACGATTTTTCTGGGAGAATGCTCTCGCAAACTTTTTCAAACACTCTGGGCAAGCACGTGCTCACATACCACTTTGAACTTTAAAGTTCTTTGGTTTTCAAAGGATACTGTAGTAACGCTTGAGAAACAAATCGTTCTTCTAATTTGCCAAATAAATAATCGACTATTTTGTTGTAAAGACTTTAAATTTTTATTTAACTTTCATCGGCAAATCTTCCAGTGGAAAAACCCAATCCACCGACGGGCCTTTTTCGTCAAGTTCAAAGCAATAGGTACACACCCAACTTCCATCACCTAAATGACCATGTTATATGCAATCAATTATTGTCTTTCGTTATATTTTTTGATGTGAAACATCTATAGGCGCAGGGTAAACCGGATTATTGACGTGGCGACGCTTGCCGTGGAGACGGGTCGCCACGCTATACTAGGGTATATATACAATCTATTTTAATTATTACTGTGACAAGCTATTGTCACAGTAATACCGTCAGAAGACACATCGAATATAGCTATTACTGAAGTCACAGATGAAATGAATTAAGTTGTGATAACTTGAAATTAATATTGATTTTTTATTTAATGAAAATAAATGTTTATTAAATACATAGTCATCATTTTCTGTAAAAAAAATCGTCATATTTAATTTTTCCATTATGCTATATTTAGTTCCTGTCGTAATCTTGTCTTTAATGCGTATTACTCGTACAAACTCCATGTTCCACATCTGCCAGGCGTCCCGTGACGGCTTACATGTTTTTTCATCATTTTAGTCCACACCCAGTATTTTCTGATCATCCGTTAAATCATGCGGTATCCATCGAGAGTAAAACTTCCTAACCTTTAGATGTACATGCAAAATCTTTTGCACTTGACTAGTGTGCCAATACCTAATACAGTACAAATTTTCTCACGAATACCTTCTTTCACGTAAGTCATGACAGTGATGATCACCTCCGATCCGAATTCAGTGAACAAGGAATGCACATAGCTACAAGGCGGTGATTCATCACCAAACACCAATGAAGTCTCTACCTATTTTCTTGGTGCTCTAAGCCACAGCGAAAATCGGTAATAAATCATGGTACAAATATAATCTTGATTTAGGGTATAAATTTTCACTATAAAATGACGATCCGCACAAACAGATTTTAAAATCGTCTCTTAATATTCTAGCCAGGGACGTTACACTCTAGTAGTCCTTACCATTTTATTTACCTACGTACCTGAAAAGTGTACAATATTAAGTTATTCTCTAGTCCCAGATTCATGAAAGCGCAGAAAGTCGATGTAGGGTCACGGGCGAAGGGCGGCGGATGGCGGGGCGGGGCGGGCCGGGGAGCTAAGTGCGGGCCACATGTCGCTCTCGTCGCGCTAATCTCACGGATTTGCCCCGCGATGTCCCTAGCGCTAAACGCCCGTCTCGCTTATGCACCCAGCTCGGCTCCATCCCTCTCGCTAGCTACATTGAATATTATTGCTCTATGGGGATTTTGGAAATATGGAGCCGTTTAGCGAAAGCCGTACATTGTGTCCGTGCAGCGGAATTATTCATACGCGTCCCGTTGCATTTATCACTTAATGGTATTGGCCATTATACGACTTAATCGCTCGGCGGGAAGCTTAAAGGATTTGACTTTTTCTATGTAAAAGCCAAACTGTACCATTAGAATCAGGTTTGTTGGAAAACCTAAGGAAGCATACACAATGTTGTATTTTGTGACAATAACATGACTGTGTCGGCGGAAAACGTGTTAATATTTATATAATTCATAAAATTCATGTACAAGCCAAAGAGCTTTTAAGACTGTTTTATACAATTCCTGTAGTACTTAATTAACTCGCATTTACACAGCCAACAACAATCTAAAATATTCAAGGTGAAATCTTGTCATGTTTATTTTAAGTCCTAGCATATTTTTATTCTTTAGAGTTCTCCAGTTACTACCCATTGCTATGAATAATATAAACTTGTTACAGATCTCATCAAAATTGTTCATCTACATTTCTCGATTTTTTTGGTTCAGCATTTCTTTCCTTGACAAGTTTTTTCATGGAGGAAAAGCTCACTTAGCTCTCATTGCTACATCAAAATTTATTGTTTGTTATCCACATAGTCAAAAGAGCTTTGTTTGTCTATACGTCACCGAGTAAGTCGACTCCTCTATAATCTATAGAACGGCTGCATTGAGCTGTCAGCGCGCGGCGCGGCCGACGCGGGCGCGGGCACATGGCGCGTGCGTAGACTTGTCACTGCGGCCACCCTCCAGCCCTAAAATCGGTCGTTCCATTGAAAGCGAACGGCCGGATGAACAGGTTGACTTTTGTTAGCCGATGAAAGGGATGCATTAGAGTGCGATTGTCGGTGCAAATGTTTAGGTAATTACAATGCGTTTTCTGTTTACCGATTAGACGTATGCATCGATTGCTATTAAAAGCGAAGTAATGATTTTGGTTTAAATCAAACAAAAATAATTTCAAAGATCGTTCTCTGTTCACACGGTTCCTAAATACGATTCCAATAATAATCTCATCCTACATTACACTCTTAACTTGTAAATACTTACTCTAAATCTATATAACATTAATGACTTTGATGAATTTGATACACAAATGCTGAAATAGTACATAAAAGCCTCATTCTAAAATGAGGTTTATACTCGTACATCATGTATTCGAGAGGTCTAAAGTGGTTCTTTAACATTTATCTACTAATTTGAACACTAAATTGTAGTTTTTTAAATAGAAATCACTTCAAGAGTATCTATTTAAGGTTCCGCAACTTAAAATGAAACCCCAAAGAATCACTTCGTTCTCCGTCTGACTTTCTAATAAGGCCCTTTTTGTCAGTGACACATGGAGGTATCAAGTTGAAATTCAAATTCCAATTCAAAATAACTTTATTCATAGGTTATAAAGTACCGTACGAAATACGTGATAATTCTTTGTGAATTTAAAATTTGCCACTCAATCAAAAAGTAATTTTCCATCAAGAAGAACAAGCAAGAAACTTAAAGGCTTTACTTAAATTAATACCAAATACTTAGATATAGGATCCTCTAAAAAATCCAGATTCTAAATCAACGCAATCTAAAAGTACGGCGAAGATACTATCATTTATCATTCATATTTTGAAACTTGAAAGTAAGTCAAAACCTTATTTACTTCCCATTGATGTAAAGTCATGGAATTTGACAAGAAGATAGCTTTCACATCACAGGGAAAATATCTGAAAATCGTTATTTAGTGGTCATGTAATATGGAAAATATTCTTTTTATGATTATAAACCGAAATTTGCAATCGGAGTACGGACCGTGACATATGGGAGAACACTTTCTAATTTTCCCCTATGAAAACTTAAAATTTTCTGTATTCAAGTATTTAGATAAAAATCTGAATATGTTTAAAAAAAATAAATTCATAATTTGGGATCAATATCTTGCCAGTTGAGTACATGGAAGACAGACAGCGTATGACCGAAAGACTTGATGGACGAAATATGAACATACATAATTAAGTGCGTACAGAACCCTCGGGCTGCGAGTCACATTCACACTTGTCATGTATTTGTATATATTACCACGCAAATACATATAATTAAAATTAAAAGTATCACATGAAATACGTCTAAAATACGGCGGCAGCTCGGGCAGAAAATTTACTATGTTTTAAATTTCTAGATATTTATGACATATATGTTAAAATGGTTAAGATTGGCAATAGATCAAAAAAGTTTTAGTACAATAATAAAACCAATAGTCATTTTCATGTTAGAAACTTTAAAAATAACTATTTTTGATTTTGATTGATCAACAACCTATTCTGGTTTAACTTAATATTTTCACTATGGCTATATTACAAGAATGAGAGATCGGAGCAACGTCGTTTCATAAATTTTTTTTAGCTACGCAGCTTCGGATGAAATTTGGTTATAAAATTTTTAACGAAATAATAAGGTATTAAATTTATAATTTCAACGCGTCAAGAATCTCAAACAGAAGGAGTACTTTGATGACGAATTCTAAAGCGAGTATCGCAACACTGCATTCAGAATTAAAACAAGTGTAGGAACATTACTAATATATGATACTAGTTGTATATTAATATTACTTCTCTTTTTATTGTTATATATTAATATTTACATTGCACATACTTGCAATCTACTTTCAAGGTCAGCGAATGTCGTCTGACTCACCGGCTCTTTGTTTCTACATATCGTTTTATTTACTACATATTTCTGGTTGTAGAACAATGTTATAACATTGTGTTTTGAGAATATCTTTTGTGTTTCTAAATAACTAGATTTATAATTAATAAGTCCCATCCAATCCAAATATTAGCACACTGGACACGCCAAATCTGTAGCGATTCCTTTTTAATTTTAGTACTATTAAGTGACTTCAAAGTAATTGATTGCACGTAAATAAATAGATCAATTGATGTTGGTTAAAATCCAAGTCAAAAAAAGGAAAAAATTACATATTTATTTTAATAAAACCAAAAGCTCTAAACATTTGAAACCTAAAATGATCAAAAATAATAAAAAGAAATACTTTAGTTTTTAAAAGCGTCTCCATCAATTTTCCTACAATTATTTACAAAACAATCGTATTTCAGCAGTAAAGTTAAAATAATTTCAGAAGTAAATTTAAAGACTAGCGAAGTAGGTTTCGTTAGCAGAGAGCGGTAGGTAGGTACATATATAGCTAGCGCAGTAGGGGGGACCAGGGGGCAAGAGGGTAGTGTGCCTAGGGACGCTCACTACTCCGCTTGATTACAACACGCCCCTCCACACCGCCCTACACCCGCCCGCCCTATGCCTGAATTCACCAAGCCCTGGTTTATAAATTCTTATATACCGGTTTCGATTGTAAATTTTGATGCATTTCGTTCTCAAATGGATGATTCTATTTTTCTATTACGTTTACAATCATTTTCAATATATAAATGTCGTTTTTAGACTGACTGCTGTATATAACAAACATAATTCTATCGTATAATTTTGGAGAAAATTATACTTATTTTACAACTCACACCTATCAGCTTAGGATCAGCGTTCGGCCTTTTTGATATGTTGCCAATGACTAGTACAAAGCAGTAAAAAAAAATGTATAAATAAAATGAGTTATTGGTACAGAATCCTCATTTCGTGAATCGATTTGCACTTTGCTCTTTTCTTTCAATATTCGGATTAATTTATAATAACACATACAGGTAATTTAACTGTAGGTAGGTAATTAGACGGTCTAAGATAAAATTTAAGAGGGGAGCACCATCGACGGGAAATATAGTCGGATATCGTTATTAATATATCAATATTGGATCTTCGTAAAACCGATTGTTCAATACTGTTAGCTTCTACATCCTACTGCAAGGCCAGTGAGAATATGTAAAGAAGTTTAAGGGCAAATTCTTTTCTTCTGCGTCTTAGCTGTCGTCTCAAATGATTTGTGGCCAGTCCACCTATTTTTTTTGTACCGCACCTCCCGATTATAAGTTGTCTCCTCATTTGTATTGGCACAGCTTATGTCGTTTTTGATTGTCTGCAAACAAGTCATTGGGCGGTCTACCAAAGAGCTCAAGAGGCTTTAGGAACATATCCGTCTACAGTTTTATTTTGAATTGAGAAATTCAGATGCCACTTCAGGATTAGGAAAGAGATTTTCCCAAATGCTGAACCGGTGATAAGGTGGTTGAAGACTGACATCTTCATAAACTTATCGAAATATGAAATAATTAAGGTAAATTAAAAACTCATTGTTCGATTGGCTCGTACACTGCCAATGATCGTACCCCATGCCTTTGGAGTTAAAACTTGTAGATAGCCCTCTTACGGTCGAGCGGTATGTTGACTTTATCAGGAGTTTGTTGGCAGTCATACATATATTGCTTATTTGAAAAATCGGCCTAGCGTATTACATTTTTTTTCTAATATACCAAAAACACAGGTATTGTGTCTGTTCTGTGTTACTAATCTTCTATGGTATTATCATATAAGATCAACAAGTGTCGTGTGATATAATTGCGACAGATATTTTAAAATACTGTGTATACTCTTTAATATTTCATATTATATTTTTTTGGGATATTCAATAACGGAGGTAAAGAACCTCCACTTACTTATTTAATAATAATTAGAGCAATCACTGCACTTCGCACCGAGTGTCACTCAGGGGACCGACGAAAACTAAACCTTTTAAAATCTTTTTTAAAATATTTTCTGGTGAACCCCAGAACTTGTCAAAACTGTATGTACCTAAATGTACGCAAGACTTCATGGAAACCTATTGACGGAACGGGCCATGAACGTAAATGGACTTTCTCGATAACTGTCGTACACTCAGATGTGCACATTTACACGATTTCATGCAGATCGCCGGAACTGCCGCGAAAGTGAAACGAACATGGTCGAAAAAAACAACAAAACACACTTTCTCGTTTAAATGTTAGCGGAGATGTAGTGATGTAATACGGTACACTGACCTCACAACTTAAATTCGTACCTGTCCGTCCGGTTTTTTTTTAATAACACGTAATAATTCAGTTGACGATATAATAATAATTAAGTTTATCAACTTGCTTAACCGTGAATAATTATTAAAATTACATGGAAAATACATTACCAAAATGATATAGAATTATTATTTTGATGGATGTCAGGATGTTGAATTTTATTGTTTATTGCATTATTAAAATAAAATGACTATAAACAATACACTAACGTGTCGTTTTTTCAAACCGTCTGATTTCGATACAGTTTCCGATGATCGACGCTGTTTTTTTTTTCAAAACAACAAGTTGTATCTAATAATTAATAGCTTAGGTTGTATTTTAGAGAGTAGCTTAAAAAATATTCTAAGAAACGTTTTTTTGAAAAATTTGTCTCCAACAATATTTCTTGAATAAATAAAACAATTTTGATGAATATAGCAACGATCGATGTTGTTTTTTAAGGAGAACAACTGAATAGATTTTAGAATATATCGTAAGAGCAATTTACAAAATATTGTAAATAAACATTTTTTTTTAATTCATCCAAAGATCTCGTTAACAAATCAACTTATTTTTATGCAGATGGTGGCAGTCGATGCAATTGTTTAGTAAAAAAAGCTGATTAGTTTTTTGTATCTATCTATAGAGTAGTCTAAAAATTGTTTCAAAAAAACATTTTTAGAAAACTTTATTATCGAGATTTCTCCAAACCTACCAAGCGACACTAGTTCGAAGTTTCAGGAAGCCTAAGTTAAGTGGATTCCTTTCGAATATTGTAAATTGTGTTTCAATGACAAAACTTAATTTACAAACGACATTTGTTGTTTACACATCGTATCGCTCGACGGGAAGTCGATTTTAAAATCTCTCGTTTAGAAGTCGAATTGTAAGAGAGTACGACTTAAATAATTACTACTTCACACGAAAAATACACATCTAGTGGATGCTGACTCAAATCTTTTAACCAAAAAGGTACAGGATTGCAATCCTATAACGGCGAACAAAGCGACTATTTAATGAGTTTTTAATTTAAACTACTCATTCCAAGTTAAGCCGTCTGTGTAGGACGTCGTCCTTGCATCGGTAACGACGATCGTTAGCAGTTTCCAAAATGTACCAGCGTGGAGGGCTTAAGATCTGAACTCCTCAATGTAAAATCAAAAAATTAGAGTTAGGGAAAAAAATAGGTCATGAAAAATTTGTCTCAACAGTGGTCTGATTAAAATCTTGATCCAACGAGATAACTATAAGATTTATAATGAAAATGTCGTTTATTTAATTTGTATTTCAGTATTTCGAAGGAGGAATATGTACATCGTTGCTTAACTTTTAGAAAACATTAATGAGAGAACATTATATTAAAATAACTTAGTGTATTTCCTACGTCTTTCATATTAATTAAATCGTTATTTTTCATATTAATTTTTAGAGCAATTTATGTTACAAAGAAGATATTATAATCGATAATTAATCATTGCAAGGATAAATATATTTTTTTTATTTTCTGACTAACTAACATATATACCACGCCTTCAATGCATTAAGTAGGCATAACTCCCGTTAATTAATCCAAGCCGTTAAAGATAACCGTCAGTGTATAGGGCGGCGCAGGTGCGCGCCCGCCGAGATTGTCTGCATCAAAGTTGCAGGAGCGCGGCCCCGGGCGCGCATAAAAATGCATATTGCAGAGGCGGGCCGGCCGCTTTTAATACGCCGCCGCTAATGAAACGCTCCGGGTCGGGACGCGCTTTAATTTAACGTCTTATCTACTGTCTGTCGCTAACCGAGACAATACCTTACCCTAGAATCGTTTTAAGGAAGCGCCTGATACATAAATCGAATTAGCATTCGCGTGTAATTTCCAAATATATTCAAATATAAATTCTTTCGTCGCTTTACGAGTCCTATTTTAAAACGTGCTAAAGGTACCCTTTCGGGTAATGTTCTACAGCCCTAATGTATACAAGAAACTATTAACTTGGGTCACGCATTTTTTTTTTATATTTCTTACTAGCCGTTACCCGCTCGCTTTGCTGGACTTAAACTAATATTCAGCAATAATTGTTTTTGTTTTATGATTCAATTATGGTTGTTGTTTTGTGTTGGCAGAGAATGAATCTCTTCGTTTTTAACATTAGCCGTTCTCGCTGTCATTTCTGATACCGATCACGGTCCAGTTACCGACATATTTTCTTCCTTCTATTTTCAGGTCCGGTATCGGTTTTGATGCCAAATTTAGTCCTTATTTGACCTTATTTATCCTTATTTGGTTGTTAGTGATAACAGTTTACTACCAGTCTACATTCTTATTTATTAATATTTTATCCTATTTGACAACAGAGTCTACCTCTACGCAAAATCGATTAAAGTCCGTCTAGACGTCAGCATACGACAAACATCCATCTAAATATTCTTTACAATTTTCATATTATAAACAGCCTATAACCATCTATAAACAATTTCGCGTCGAATAGTCAATGTCGCATGCCAATAGGCTCAGTAGTTTTTACGTGATGCCCGAACAAAGAAACCATTTTCATTATATATGCAAACGGAAAGAAGTTTAATAATTACAAAAACAAATGTATTATGTATAAAATGTACAACGCAATCATTTCAATGTTTATAATATGAGAATCTATAAGGCTGAAATAATATAACCATACTCACCCATGTTTATTTAGCAATTTATTGGTTGAGATCTACATGTATTTTTTACATCATATATGTTATATTCAAATGACCACGACCTTATCTGCGAGCATAGACACAACATTTCGATGAAATTAGAATAACAAACGATACGTCACTTTGAAAATTTGGAATGTCGAATGATGTTCCTTCACTTTTTTGTCTTTGGCACTGCAAAATGCTATCATAAAACGCAAGACAGACACAATATACACATTTTGAGTCATTTTTCGCCATCCAAATAGTACGCAACTGTGCATCTTCTCTTTTTATACATCTATGTGTACGAAGCGAAGTTAATACGCAGTCGCAGATTCCGCAACAATACGCCAGCGCATCGCCGCCCGCCGCCCGCGCCGCGCCCGCACCCGCACCCGCTTGTTATCGTAAGTATTTAACGGGCACCGCCAGAAATCACCCCTAACCGGCTATCCTGTGAGAGCTTTATTCTCATTCGCCGTGTTGCAACGACTGATTTCGTACAACCTTAAATGTTAATTAACCTTCAAATCAACGACGAATCGAAATGGTGAAGAATACATTTTGAACTTTTAAACACGTAATGAAATAATGTTGTTAGATTGTAGGTCTACTTTGAAGTGGTCCGAAAAGGAAAAGAAAACCACTAAATTGTAGTCATATTTTTTTGATGATTTGTTTTACTAGCTATATTTACCGCGATGAAACGATAAATAAGTGTATTTCATTTTATTTTACTTACAAATGTTTTTATTTATTTTTCAAAAACATTTTTTGACAACACATGAAGTTATCGGTTTAGCTTTGTCCAATTTTTAGGAACTTTGGAAATAATAAACGATCAGCACTATTGCACAATTTTGTAAACTAAATATTTTCATATATTTTTAAATACATATACTGCATTTATATTAATTACTATTCAAAATTTAACTCCACTATTAATTCTATATCTTATTTTTACTAAATGAAATATAGACGAAATATCATAAATGTAAATGATTTTTACAACTGTACTGAAAATTAAAATAACAATACCACTTATTGGAGAAAAACAGTCTTGACATAAATTCAAAAAAAAGCTTAAACCTGAATTTGGGATTTTTTCTCGGGTCTTTAGATAACGTACTCTAAAATTTAGCTTCATAATGTTAAATTTATAGTATTATTATGAGTATGTTGCGACTTTTTGAAACTTGAAAACAACATCATATCAAATTGACTATTCTCAAATTGCTGCAACGGAACAGTATCACAGACTCGGTCGATTTTAACCATTATTCGGCCTGTTCTTACTACTACTTATATGCGAATAGTAAGTTACATAAAGCGACCTATATTATTACACAAATTATAGAAACTCAATACGAAGTAATAAAAGTTACAAACTCCACTCGACTTTTTTCTTTTAAAGATTTAACAGGATTCCCAATTTACATTACTAGTTTAATGATGAGTTGCTTTTAAAATTTACGTTCACAAAATTTGTAGAACGCTACTGCGATAAGAACGAATAAGTATTGTGAGATTATTTGGATTCACAAATATTTCTCGTGACTTCACTATAAGAATAAAAATATAACTACTATGTAACATTTTAATTTGTCTAATCATGTGTTATACATTTGATTGTGTTTTCAGATTTTTAACGTTTTTCGATCTCGTATAAATTTTTTGCTATAACACGCCGTTAGTTTCGCCTCAATTTCTAGTCATACTTACCTTTAAGATATAAAATAAAATTGAATAAAGAGTAAATCTTAGTTTATATATACGTATATAGACATATATATATATATATATGTTAACTTGAAGGCTGTTGTTTTCCGTTCAAGTTTGTTTCAGCTGTACAGTTTTTCAGTTTTACAAGTTGAGGTATCGCTATCGGCCCTCCATCCTTCAGCTGGCGGCGGCCGCGCCCGCCGGCCCGCGCTCTTTGATTGATTAAAACGCTAACAGAGGGATGAAGCCGATCCCTCCGCTCTTTGTGCCGAGCGAAGCCTTTTATGTTCTAACAACGAAAACCAGTCAGCGCTCCTATTGGATTAATTTGGAAAATTTTTGGCCGCTCGTAATAACATATTTTTTGCTCACGTCCATCGTAAACAAGACAATGTATGAACTGCAAAATTAAAAAAAAAACCGATGAAAAGAAATTTCATTATTTTCTTTTAGAAGGCGACTGCGTTCGGTGGTTGAGGCGTCTTATTGAGAACCGGCAGATCCTGTTCAGGTGCGACTTTCACTGATGCGATTTCAAGTTTGTGTTTCTTACACTATATAAACAGAAAATAAAAAAAAACCAACTTCAAAAAAAAAATTCCAAAACAAATCAGTATGCACTAAAAAGTAAAACAAATAATTGCGTATCGTTCTTCAACTTAACATTCAACTTACTTTTTCTACTCATCAATGTGTAGGTACGTTCTATGTGTTTACCCCGCAAGAAGATAGATAGGTACTTACCCACTTCAAATTTAACTTAACACATACCTATGAGTAACAAACAATGATCAAAAAATTTTTTAGAGTTCTCGTAAATAAAATGAAATGAAAAATATTAGACTACTTAAATGTCAATCTAATTATAACGATAATATAATGAATTATGAAAATCGGTTCACCCAGTCAAAAATTCCGAGATAACAAACAAAAAAAATACAATTGAATTGAGAACCTCCTCTTTTTAATTTTGAAGTCGGTCAAAAAACGGGCGAGAATGTCCAGCGGACAGAAAGAGATAGAGTCATACGAGCGAAAAAGAAGATAACAGTGTATTCCTTTTTCTGGAAGGGGTGGTAATGTTAATGTCAAAAACAATGGTTCATGACTCATTTCAAGTATAATTTCTATTATCTACGAAATAAAGCTATTTTTTATTTGATTTGATTTGATTTTTGTGCCACTGCATCGTTTCCTGTCGGCCGGACATGCTTGCCCGTCCCTTGACTTTGTGTCAGGAATGATTATCGTTATAGAAAGTAAAGCCAAAAACAATTGAATATTATAAGGAAAACTGTAAAAAGTCGATGAAATAGCATTTTTTTTTAATCGTCGTCACATAACTATGGGCCTCTGTGATCATATTAGTAAAGCAATAAATTAAATTATGTATTTATGTGAAAATGTTTTATAAATACTAATTTACATTCAGTATTCCTATAATTATTATTACTGTAGTTGATTGCTATATCGTGATAATGAAAATAAAACTCGATACAGTACTGTGCAGGTAATAATCTCATTTAGATCAAGAGCTTTAGACGTAGTCGTTAAATATATAGCATACACACGTAAGAAAATAATTGTTAAGCCTCCAACTGTGGACGTAGAAGGCATTTCAAATGAAGTTCACAATGGATGAATAAAATTGTTTGTTGATGCAAAAATATCGGTCGGAGAGTGTTTTTAGGTACCACTAATATTAATAGACTAGTGTTATAATCGAAATAAACATAAAAACTGACCAAGAGCATGTCGGTCCATGCTCACTCTAGGGTTCCGAAACCGTCACTACAAATAAATACAGCACAGATAAAAAAGATACGATGTTACACTTTTTTCCATGTTACCTGCACATAATAAGTATAGGCACTTTAGCGCCTATAACTAGAAAAACAAGTAGGTATGTCAACTATTACTCTTAAATTAGAACGAACTAAAGTGTTGGTGCACTTTAGTTCGCTGTAATCTAAAGTGCACTGGCAAAAGGTTAATAAAAAAAAATGCTTAGTAACCCTAAAATGTTTTTAAAAGGACTGTCGAAATATGTGCCATTGATGCCACGTTCATATTTGCTGAAAAAAAATTTTTTCAACTTTACTTACATGTATGGAGTGCCCCACCTAGAAATATTTATTTTCGTTATTTAACTTTTAAACTAAGTAGCGGCTTATACAAGACACTTACGCCATAAATTTCATCAATGTACATCGGGTAGCTTTTTAGTAAAATGCCTGTGACATACGGACGAACGGACGGACAAGACGAAACTATAAGGTTCCGTTTTTGCCATTTCGGCTTGGAACCCTAAAAATCTAAGCCACCAACCTGACGTTTAATTATTTACATGCTATCTCTCATCATAATCCTAAACCCGATACAAAACCGGCCAGCCGATTTCGTAATTTAAGAATAGTAGAGAAAAGTAATGATGGCCGATCGATAAAGAGTTTTTCTTCAAACACAACCCAGTATGGGAAATCTGATCACGGGTAAACTGGGTAATGAGTTTTTAACTTAATATTAAATTAAATGACCTTAATCAAATTAAAAGCACCGATGCTTTTTTATCAAAGGGCATGCGCTCTAGTAACTCAGGCCGCTCTAGCAGCACGCGACTCGCACTGCGCCCGCGTGATACGAGCTTAGATATGCGCCCCCAATCTGAAATAAAAACATGAGGGATGCCTCCGCAATGAGTTATAAGAACTTGACGTGTTGACGACAGCAGTGAATGTGTATAGCTAGGCAAACAAATATATATAATATAGATGTATATTGTGTGAGTAATTATTACGAATTACTCATAAAATTTGTGACTATATTTTGAACTTCACCTATTAACGCACTAAAAACATATTTTGTTATTTTAAAATTTTTTGTCCTATTTATTTACCTATGAGTACACCTGGTTGGTGTTTGTAGCCAATACACGCTATCAATAGATAAAAATAAAAGGTACATTTTTCCCGTGCAAAATGGAGACATAATTAGCCCGACCTCTACAAATTAGCATATTGAAAATATATTTATTTAATAATCAAATTATGAACCCATTTCTAGAACGAATTTACAATGGCAAAGAATGTTTTTAAAATCGTCGCGACAAATCTTTTAGGATCTGGTTACATATTCAACAATAACTCTGTCAAAATATTAGTTACTCGATGTTTCAAAACATTTCAATGGAAACATATTTTTTATAAGTATTTGTATATGATAATAATCAAACATTATTTGTAAATCTTATTAAATACTCAAATATGGCACGTATCATGTATAGAGTACCTTCCAAATCGTTGCACAAATTTTAATATCCTTTTAGTAGTCATCAAATTTATTAATGCACACAATCTTCCGAATCTCAATTAATGTTCGGTTTCGCTGGCAGATTTTAACTGAAGCTAAGTATCTAAAGCAGGTGAGGCGGGTTGGAGGCCGACAGATGTCGCCCCCCGCGGCGCGCGTAATAACTCCACTCCCCCACTCGATTCACTGAGCCCCGTAAAATATATGACTTCGTGACGTTCGGTTGTAACCGAGCGAAGGAACGGCTCTGCGTTGTTGTGTACCCTTAAAAACAATAGGCACTGAAATATCGATTTTTAAGGAAGATTTTTTAGGCGGGCGTCCATTTTAGTGTTTTCTAATATTCTAGGCAGAGTGTACGCGCAAAAGTTAAAACTTGAATCGTGTTTTCATTCAACATTTTCTAGACCATAATAAAAATTGTTCATCATGAATTGAAATGGCCGCATGCATAGACGCAGAGACGCAGAAGTAGGCATCGACAAGCAACGATAGCATTCTTCAAAGTGAGTCAGCTAGTAAACCCCTTGTCCCTGTCTCTGACTGTTACTACATTGTCAATTTCTCTAGATTGACTTTGTAAACCTTACCCAGCCCGTCGTCTTCAGTTATTGTTTAAAGATACTCTTTCCTTCTATATTTTAGGTGCATTTATTGCATCAGATGTATTGCTGCATAACAGTTATTTATATGAAAAGAACTTATTTATAATCAAGTGTCAACTCTTAATAGCAAATGTGCTTGTGTATAAAACGGATTCTCTGATAGCAGTGCTGCCATCAAAGAATTAGATATTGTGATCTATTTTTTAAACAGAAAATAACTAGTGCACAGCAGTTATAAGTGAAATTTAAAAAAAAACTTTTCCCCAAATTAACCTCGAAACGTTCCCATAACGTAAACGCTCTCTCCAACAAAAACAAAACACTTTCACAAACATTCCTATTGTGTACGGTGAAACACGATAGCGGGTGAATTACTAAAATAATGAAGTGTGAGAAAAAAGTGTGGCAAACAAAGCGTGTCTGCGGTGGGAAGAGCGCGCCGATGTCGCCTATTATCGAGTTAGTGCCGGAAGTGGCGACGGCGGCGGCGCGTGCGCCCGCCCGCTTCCTTCCGCAGTGCCGCCGGCCGGCGCGGGCGCGGGCGCTTCGCTACCCCTTCCTCGTATAAAAAACGTTTACGTTGGTCATTTTAATAGATTCATTATCAAATTTTACTCTGTCTGCCGGTTGGATTCGGAAAGGTTTCGCTTTTCAAACCGAAAAGCGAAAGTCATCCGAATCTCCTGAACACGTATGCGACCCTGACTCAGATCTTTCATACACAAGCAAACCGACAGACAGATGCGATTGCGTAAAAAATATGTTGTCCTAGCATTTTTTTTTTTTTGATCGTTCGACAGTATAAATTTTTATCACGGAACAACTAGATGTTCTACCGGGACGGAATAGTAAACGCAATAGACCGATAGTCATCGTAGTGATATCTTCAGTAAGATATACCATTACGTCGGAAAGTAAAACACTACAGGCAAGAGTCTTAGTTCGTTAAGAGCGTCACGAGACAATCGTGGCCCTCGTCTAAATGTCGATTCACGCGTTCGACGTCCGCCGCTGTTCCCACGAGATTTATAATCCTTCAGTGATTGGTTTCTAAAAACGATGAACTGCCTACTGTGTTTTCATATCGGAACAATGGAACGCGGTCTGGTAATATAATAACAGTGGAGCGGGCAGCGCGGGCGGGCGCGCGCGCCGCCGGGTAAACGCTCCCTAACTGCGTAATCATAGGCTTACTACCTATTCTAATATTGCTTTCATATTGTTATCGTGTGGGTCCACGTTTCCGACATACGGCTGTGGTTTAAGTACCTCCCCCGTTCATTATTTTCAAGTTTATTTCGTTATAAAATCCAAGAACTACTAAAAATTTAACATGCACTTTAATGAACTTTATGCATTCCGATGCAAGAAGTTTTTTTAAAGGAAATGCGACGAGTCAATCATTAGATAAATCAGCTCGATTGTGGTTATGAATGTCTTCATGTATTGAAACAAAAATGAAGAGTGTTTAAATTTTTATTAGAGATATCAATTAAAATAAAGTATGTATTAAGATTTTAAACTATTTCAGTTGATGTCTAACTCTTAATATTAATAATTATCATCATTACTTTAATAATATTTAAAAATATCTTAATCGCGTTTAAGCTGTACAGTTGCGAAAATTTAAAATAAATGTTATAACTTTTTGCTTTGCTTTGACTTTGATTATAAACTACATTTTGGTAGGCTCCTATGTATAGAACGAAAGGAAGAACTTAATTAATCACGTGAACTTCGCAAAGCAGTTGACACATTTAATGAGTTAATTCAACGTAACGTTTGAAACGCAATTGCAAAACAGCAATCAATCGATTGTATGTACAAATAGGTTGATAGTATTTTCCATCTTCAATTTGAGTATTCGGCACCATCGACAAGTTCGAATATCGCGATCGCCTCGTAGGCGTTGTAGGTGTTGTACACCGCCGATCACGGCACGGCAACAACACGCCGATGTTGTACGCATGGGCGTTATGAAATAATAGGTCAGCAGCCGTCGGCGCACGGGCCGCGATAGAAATCAGAAAGCGCGGCGCATCGGGGCCCCTCGCGCGTACGGGAGCACTCAACTTGATTACACGAAGCCGTAGCCACGTGGGCCGCACGCGCCGCCCGCCCGCGCCCGCACTTGTCGCACCGCCTACCACTTTGTTAGTCTGACATAAGCACATCACAACTAAAAGCTCGGCTTATATTTAGCTTCTACGGTACATATGCAATTCATACGCTTGCGCATGGATCGTTTGGTGAGGTACTTCATTTTATTCAATTATTTTTATGATCAAATAGTAATATCTTGATGTAAATTATGAAGTAATTTAATACTTATAGGACATTGTATTGTGTGAGGTGTTAATTCGCGGAAATCAATAGTAGACGCTTGCCTGCAACATGCATTAATATGCAGCGTGCAACCCACCGCTGACGCTCGAATCTGCCTCTCCACTACGAATCTCTATCCAAATGATTGAATATTGATTCCAGAGGATTGACAGATATCGAACACCTAAGCAAGTGTTATTTATTTTTATAATTATCTTATTCCGCTAACTGTTAAATTGTTAATTCTACGTACGTTTCATGCCAACCAGGCATATCCTGGAATCAATATTCAATCATTTGGATAGAGATTCGTAGTGGAGAGGCAGATTCGAGGGTCAGCGGTGGGTTGCATGCTGCATGTTAATGCATGTTGCAGGCAAGCGTTTATAGGACATTGTTTAATCGATAAAAAAAAGCATAATGTGGAACTATTAATATATGACTATTTTTATAGAGTACTAGAGCCGTACTGTGGTCAACTTGTAGAAAATGGCTCCGACTCCAGCGTCATGGCGCCGGACCGACCAGTGAGATATCACAGTTTCACATAAGACAAACATGTTCACAGTTTCACAGAATACAAAATATAACAGCTTCCGCAGTTGCCTCTTGCATATTTGTTCAGCGAGGTGAGACTTCCGGTGACCCACTTCCCCTTCATAGTTCCCCTTCCCCCATTCATCCCTCCCAACAATTATTCTATCTAAAAAGAAGCTCATAAGGTTGTTTGCCATTCGAAACGCTATAAAAAATGTATGTACTAGCTTAGTGTTCGTGCGTAACGCATTCCTCCGACTGGACTACTGTCAGCGCGAACTCATGACACATGAAATGACGGGATTGAGGCACATGCCAAATAAACAGAACTTGTACTTGCTGGGGATTCTGGCGCACCCTTACACATCATAGACACTCTATTCGACACTACATAGCATTGTTAGCATACCGTAAAAGCATAAGATAGTGAACTCCTTTCGCAAGTGAAAATGCCTCCCTCTGAAGAATACCCCGCACGAGACGCTATATAGTTACAGCACACATCATAAACAATACTAATTACGTATTATTAGATATTACTATATCTAAGGCAGATCCATAACAAATCTACACACCTACCGAACTTTACAGAACTAGCTAGCTTAAGGACGTATCCAAAATACATCCTATACAATGGGATTTTTTCATTCCAACTAATTTTTATTACATTGTACTTCTTTTATGTGAATAATATGGAGAAGTTAATATAACATAGTACAAACTACAACTACCAAATGTTTGTATTCTGATTCATGTCTTACTAGACATCCATTACGTTAGTATAGACTACCTACTTTCCTGAGAACTATTAATGTAATAAAATCATATTCAAAATGCATAAATCCAAATAAGACTCACATCCTGAAGATTCCGTACAAATTTAATTGTGTGTGTAGATATTTCATCCATCCAGAGTCTCGACGAATTTTGTCTGTCATTGATACTGATACTGGTCAGATGTCGATCCTGAGAATTCCGAAACATTTGCATTTTTTCCAAAAAAAAAAAGTAGAATGTTTTTAACAATGTCCGATTTTTTTTTGTAAATGTGTAATTTTCATAGTGGGAAATTCAAACATGTCCTCCCATACATAGATTCATACTCTACCTGTAATAATAACTTCATAAACATAGAAAAATATGTTTTTCATTAGATATAACTATAAATTAACGATTTTCTTTTACTTTCGCTGTGTGTGCTGTTACGAGTACCTTATTCTTTGATAGGGCTTTGTCGCCTCGTTTCTTTTTAAAAATTTCATGATTCTAGTTAATGAAAAGTACCCTACTGGTTTTCATTTACTTTCAATTGCCAAAATATAAGGCACAAATAACCGTATTTATTGATTACGATGATTCAAAAGCTTGATTATTTTTACAGCTCCAAGGGATCGCAGACTTAAATATTTGATATTAATTTGAACTAAATAGCTCCATGCGTTTCGGAGAAAAAGGGTCTCATTATATAAACAAACAGACTAACAATCTATATTGAAAATCCTACAAGTGTACCTTTTTTCTTTCGTGGTACGGGACCCTAATAATATCAATTTCATCGCCATTATAAAGTAACTTAATAACATCTAAATGCGTGTCGAATTGGTAACCCTGTTTTTTGAAGTCGGTTAAAATGCAATTAAGACTTGATAATATTAACCCATCGACAATATATTCATTACGCATTCTAAGGTAAATATAGAAAGTCTTAATTTTGATCATATTGATACATAATTAATACTCTCACTCAATATTTTGGCTTAACAGATAACATTAATCAATCTATAATACGTTAGTCCACTTTATTTATTCTTCGTTCATTTCCATGAAATACTGATGTATAAATAGAACGACTCCAAGGTGTGGCTATTGAGCATGAAATGGCTGCGGCCTTATTATGCACGCTTGATTACTACTCCAAACAATTTGATAAAAAATAAAATGCAGTCTTGAAAAATTGTAGAAGTAAGTTTTAAGATGAGAAATTACATTTGTCTAACTCATATCGTAACGTCAATATATTTCTTTCGAATTTCATATAACAAAGACTTGAATACCAAACCACAATACTTTTCTTATTTGGTTTTCAGGAACAACACGTGTATTATCACTTATAAAATATTATTAAAAACACCAATAAATAAATATAATAGAAATAAAGTAAAAAAGTACGAAAAAAATTATATAAAGCTGTGACGTTTAATTTGCCGCAAAAATTGATGATCTGTATAATATGGTACTGTGTCGCAATCGCAATGGTCTTTTAAGGATAAAAATCCACTTTTTAAACATTGACATTAAAAGTGAATAAAATAAATTAGTATTTGTATAAGAAGTTTATACGTTTTTATATTGTTCCAAAAATAAAAGAAAAGTTAATCCTATAGTGTTGTTTTTACTTTATCGAAATCGCATAAGGTCTAAGGCCGCAACGATGGATTGACTTATTTTTTGTGCATATGTCGGAAAGTCTCAAAAGAACTATATTAAGTAAAATAGTACTAAAAAAATGGTTTATACAATTAGAAATCATATAATAAAACTATAGAACCATCATATCTGTAAATAAAAAATATTCGCCCAAAAGTAATTGAGATCAATGTATGGAGTGTAACAGGATACTACAACTCATAGCTAAGGACAGGACAAAATAACCTATCCTGTTATAAACATACAAATTAATAAAAATAATTTTAAGCATTTGTAAAAATTTTGTCTGTTTGAACATGCTAATTCCCAAAAGCATTAACTGAATTTTTATGGGGTTTTTACACACGATGTAACTTGTTGAGATAGTTTCGGGCAATATACAGGCTTCATTTCCTCAAAATCAACTCACGAAAAGTAAATTGATTTGTAGAAGTAAATTTGACACGTATGAAGTTGCGAGCACAGTTACTAAGTATTAAAAGGCGTCCGTATATCTAACGGAAAAAGGAATCCTTATATGATCACTTAATTTGTCCGTGTCTGTTCGTTTGTTAGCCAACACGCTCTATCTCAAAGACTTGTGGAGGTATCAATTTTAAATAAAAATCAAATAATTATGTCTACTGTTTCTTGAAGGTGTAAAGAAATCAAACTTCTAAGCTGGCAAGAAGAAAGGTTCACAGCACAATCAAAGGAAACAATCTGAAAATCGATAATATGTAATTTTCTACATTATTTGAAAACATATTTTGTATGATTAAAAACTTACAATTGTTATTAAAATGTGGAACAGACCAATATTTGGCAAATATTTTTTTAACTTCACGTTACTTAAATTTTTCATAATTACGGAAACGTCAGGAAGGTCGAAAAAGAAAGTGCGAAAATTTTTCTAAAAATATTATTGAAAGTTTCGAAATTTCTGGAATCATTATAACACCAGTATCATCGTCGACGATAGATAAAAATCACAGAGACTCTTGATGGATGGATGAAATATCTACATACATAATTAAATTTTTGCCTAACCCTCAAGGTACAAGTCCTGTCTTAAATTATCCAGATTTTTTTTCATACCTTTCAATTTTTCGCACCATTAGATCGACTTTTAACGTTTCTAATAAACGTAATTGCTATTGATAAAAATGAAGAGTAGAGTTTCTATTAGGTAATTTGTCTGTCATTTAAAGGAAAATTATGTGTGTGCTTAGCAACTTCCATTTAAATAATAGTACAACATATACCTCTAATCTCTGGAACCAAATACAAGGTGATGCGTATTTAATAGGCCCTGTAACGACACCATATTGCACTGATGTATCGGTATAGTGTCGCAAACTGCTTTTTTTTCTAATTTTATTAAATGTTTATACATTTTAATGGTATTTTCTCCAATATGGAGTGAACAAAGATGATATACTGGGTATAAATCTAAATATCGAAGTTAGTTGAACCCAACATGGCAGGTCGCCAACCTGTCACAGCTTTACCAAGTTCTCGTACAACACGAGTAATTTTTACCTATCTCGAAAGGGTGATATTTAGCGTCACCTATAAATTATGACATTTTTCATTTAATAAATACATTTATTTTGGAATACTCCTCAGCTACATGCTAGGGTTCGATTACACGACCTTCTCGATGTGGTGGCAATCCTACCACAGAGCTACCGTTTCGTTTTATAAATAAGCAGATAAGGTACATTGTAAGAGATGAAATTAATAATGTCTCGAGTGAAATACAAACCGTTATTTAAGAATTAACAACTAGCAAACTTTAAGTTTAGTTACAGACAATGTTGTGAATTTAGCGTGTATGCAAACAAAGTGAAGTAAAGCACTCAGGTAAAAATTAATTTTTTCCACCACTGTTGACGCAGTTATCTTGTAATATTCTTTTTATAACAAATTAAAAGACATCAAGCCTTCACACGTTTGTAAAATAAAATGCAAATTGGGAGTAGCTTACGACCGTTGTTATAAATATGGTGATAATTATTGGAACCGACAGTTTAATGTGCCCTCTTAGGCACAAAGCGATTGGTTTATTTTGACTCAAGCAAAAAATCATTTAGTAAATACACCGTGATCAAGACTGCAACCGGTTACATTCTGGTTCGTAGCGAGCTGTCACCAACGCGACGCGACCCGTCACTACCGCTATAGTGCATTACTTTATACGGCCCACAAACAATGATAACAGCATAAGTAGAAAATCATAAAAGTAACTCAACTAATTAGGTGAATAGTTTCCAGAATATAGACACACATATTTAATGGAAAACAAATAATAACCATTGTCTTACGATTCACAAAATAGAAAATAAAGGCCGAAAGAATGATCAAGCTCAGCAAAATGCTACAGCCTGAGCGCTGATTTTCAGCTGGGCCGCCCTGAAAACTTAATATGAATTAGAGAGCACACTAGATAGCTGTGCCATTTATAAAATTAGTATATACAAAAGTATGAAACAATTTAGGAACCTTGCATGCAATGATATGTCAATACCAGCGTAAAATTAGGTACAGAAATAAATAATAATCTAGTTTTCTTTATTTTTTCTTTTTTTTCTAATTACTTTTTTAAATATGGAGATATGTTTAGAGTAGGTGATCAATAATGCAATTTATTTTACATATGCTATTTAACGCACATGAACACATCAGTTTTAGTTCATAATTAATGCTAAACGAATATTTTACCAAATGATATACGGCAATATAATGGCGGTGAACGAGTTTTCTTTTATTCATATTTTTTGAAAGTTTTCCGAGCCACAATTGCAATTTATATCACAAGCAACACTAGAATCACTTTGTTATGAAGAGGTAATTACATGGTTGATATTTTCGGTTATATTTTAAATCATGTACACGATTACAATGAAAATGAAAAGGAGAAATAAATGTGTAACATAAGTATCAGTTCATTGAAACTTGAGAACGAAACTATTTGTGCTAGTCCATCTAACCAATTTTCAACCAGTTTACTTTTTCCACGCCTTCAATATAAATCAATGAAAATGAATCTATAGGAATAGCAAAGAAATTTTAATTAAAAAAAATCGTAAAAACATGAATTGGTCAATAAAATAGGGTGACAAAATGATTATGAAAGTAGATTTCATGGAAATATCTATGGAAAAGATTGGAATAAGACTGAAAAAATACTGTTTATTTTAATGTAAGTTGAATCTACTGATTTACATCTGCGGGAGTGTGTTGAAGATACCTAGTGGATGGATTAATATTGCTGATAGAACTATAGTCGTACGACATTCAATTTTTTTTTTAAAGACTTATTGGAGATTGGTCGGTAAACGCGTTCTATGCGGTCTTATATCGTACGGCTCGCGCGTTATCGCCGTACGTGCACGGCACACAAATAACAATCATTTTTGAAAAGGTGCACGAAAGCAAAATTAAAGGAATGCATACATTTTACGTTTTTTAAGAAAAATGTGCCTCATGTACTGCTTGTAAATTTGGTAAATATAAAAATGTATTTTACCCATCATATATATATATATATATATATATATATATATATATATGTGTGTGTTATCGCTAAACTCCAACATCATTCATCCCATCACCATCAAAATTAGCATGTATATGTATTTTTTTGTGAAAAAGAATTTTGTAGGTTCCCTTTTGTTTTAATTTGACATCAGATGACGTTGCAGCACAGCAACTTGTATATCCAAACATTAATTTATATATACACACATAGTGAATGTGTGTGTGTGTGTAGTGCAAATGGTAATCGATTTCATGAAATAAAAACTTAATGTATTGTTGAAAATATGAATAAAATCCGATTCATTTAAATAGACATGATATGGACTGGCAGGACAACGTCTGCCGGGTTTAGCTAATTATAAAATAAATGAATAAATTTAATTGTGCTATTATAGATTCTTCGGCATGATTGTTTTATGAAATGAATAAACTCTATACATCCCCATATACATTGATCAGTAGGAGCAACCTGGAGAATCATTTAAAAAACCCTGAGAGCAAAAAACTATTAAATTACGTGCCAAATATCGTAATGATCGGATGATCTCAAGACTTCCTTCTTACGTAACAGCTAAGTTAATAGTAATGTAACGGACACACTTCATTAAAAACGGTGACAAAAAATTAATGGTTATTCTTTTTTTTAGACGTTTTTTTTAAACGGAAACACAATTGAGTCGGCGAATATCCAAAGATTCATTTTGTGATTAATGGAAGGACTATATCACTATACTACACTAATTTGACACATTTGTATTTACTTGCTACCTTACAATTACTTATAGCCTAAGAGACTGGATGAACGTCACAAGTTTTGTATGTATGAATGTCTTACCTTCGAGCGCTTTATTGCGTGCAAGGAGCGCCAGTAACACATCTGGCGGCGGCGGATCCAGAGGATGCAGCGCGCCATCGACCGCGCTCGCCGCACCCGCCCCCGCGCTGCCGCACTCCGCCAGAAGCGGCAGCGAGTTCGATCCGTACTCCGCATCCATGAGCCACCACAACAATCCCGGCAGATTAACCACGACCCTACATCTTCACCGCTGTTCACGACCGCGATCATACCCCGCCGAACCTACGTCCAAGGAAACGCGGCTCGCTCGCGATAGCTACCGGGAGGCGCACCGTGCGAGACCATGCGAAGGCCGAGTGCGCCACGGCGTGAGCCAACAAAGTCAGCAGGGCGTCGGGCCACGTGGCGGCGCCGCCCATGCCCGCCCACAGCCGCTCTCCGCTCCGGCCCCGACCTCTCCTACCACCTCCCGCACAACCTCCCATTGAGAAGTCATTTTTTAACCCCTGAATGTGATAACCCCCGCGTGGGTACGCGGCGCGGTGCGGGGGTGCGACGCGGGGTGCGACGACGGGCGTGCGGGGCTCCCCCGGCCCGAACTAATTTGCCGGAGTCGCACGACACACCCCCGGTGCTTACATCCATCTAGGATATTACTCCGGCACGTTATCCCATTCGCTGGGGTTCGTCGTGCCTACTCATCTAGCGTCGCGAAGAAAGGAGCTCTAAAATTATTGTAATTTTTTTGTAATGTTTCTTTGTTAGTATTACGAACTTCGATACAAGAAATATGAATTCGTATTGTACTGCCTATCAAACATCCCTAATTAATATATCTATGTGGAATGCAAAGACCTAACAGACAAGCCTAAATTATATTTTTAAACCATTTTGAAAATTATATATATTCACAAAATAATCGTAATTCAATTAGAATACCTTACGCAGTCTCACACTGGATCAAAATTTACTTGACTGAATTTGATTTCCTGACTAGTTTCTAAACAATACCTTTCTTTTTAACAATTCGCTAACCTTTGAAATTTGTATAAAATTAAAACAAAGAATCTTTCCTAACGTATAATAATTAATATAATACATAGAAAAATGTATATCGTTACTTGGTAATATTATTTTATTTCCATATCATTTATTTATTTCTGGCTAATTCGCTCACTGTTTACGTGTACACTGTCATTTTTTGTGCATATGGCTTAATGCTATTTTGGATTTCACTATCAGTGCAGCCAAATCAATATTAGTTTAACTGATTTTAATAATTTAGTACTGAAACCTTAGCTAATTAAAAAAAAACATATTTCATTAAATCGACTTAAATTTTTAAAGAAATGCATCTTTATGCTACATTGACAGTATTTCTTTTTTTGAATCCGAGCACATTATTTTTTTGTGCTCCCCTTTTTACCAGTGAATTACATTATTAATGAATTAGATAAATTAGAAACTAAAAGAACTAACAAAGAAATATTACACATAAAAACTACAATTGAAAAATTTTAAAATCATAAAACAATGTGAAATTTTATTGCTCCTCATTTGTTCATTGCTTTTAGTGAACCATTCTATATAATTTTTCTAAGCAGTTATATTTTAGTTTTGTCTGTAGGTTCATTTCCTAAACAATGAAAATTTTTTGTTCTAATTTGAAGTGAAACTTCTTTATCGGCGTAGTGAAAAAATATAGTACGGTATTAGAAAAAGGGGGACGTTTCCTTGTAAAGTTTTGTCACAATGTGGGACATTTTACCATCTAGGTTGTTTATTTTTAAATAAATCGTTCCTTTAAATTAGAACTTTGCACACTTATCGAGGACCGATGACAATACAATAACATGGTAAAATTTTGTACCGTAACGGAACTCCATAAAGGAATAACATATTCTAGTCGTGTTCGAGCTTGTTGGAGTTGTCTTGATATGTTGTCCGACTAGGAGCGATTTTCATGGTTTGTTGATAGAGCCAGAAGGTAGGCAATAACACTAAACACTACATAAAACAGCATGACCCTGCTTGAGCGTCTTAGAATTACCTTGAAGTACACTTTGGCCATTATTGACTTTCAGGGTCTGACGACAAAGCTGGAAGGTCGACGCTGGAACTTCATAGCGGAACATGTCCTACCATTGTTTGCGTTTGTTGAGTATATCTTGAGATGAACTTTCTCTTCGTTTGGTTTTCGTAATCTTATGATAGAGCTGGCAGATTGACATGTAGCTTAGTTTGCTTGAATGTCATTCAACTTACTTATTTTACTTATAAAATAAATTGAAAATTATTTTTCATGAAGTAATTTACTTTATATGTTTGTATACAAAGACACGCAAAGGTTTTTTTTTAAAGGTTTTAGAGAGGCGTACGAACCACGGAGCAACAGGTGACGACCACCGCCCCACTCGTAACCTCGAAGGGAATCAGTATTACGTTGCCGATATTTCAAAAAGGAAAAGGCTCTTTTCTTTCAAAAAACCTTTTGTAACCAATCAAAAAAAAAATGCTAATGATAGAGCGTTCCAAAAATTTGGCGTACTTGGCAAACAATTGCACGTAGAAAAAACCAGTCATCGAAATGTTGATAATGGTATTTCAGGAGAACGGAATGGCAACAGAATTCAGGGGCAGGAATAAGGTTCTATAATTCTTCAGGACACTTCTTACATTATAAACAATAAAACATTCGCAAAGATGCTTCACTTCTTAAAGTAAGCTAGGTTCAAGCTAGCAGGATATTACAGGATTGCCGACAATTCGAGATGTCCGACGTTGGATGGAGTCTTAAAGCAAAATTCGATAAAGAGGTACTCCAGTCCAGAGAGGACAACAGTGTTCCAGGTTGAAGTACTGTTGTGTTTTATTGAGCACCTCCGGTTTTTTAGAGCCTAATCTAACTTTACCCTCCAGATAATCAGAAAACTCGGATCCTGATACTTGATGTGGCACTAAGGGGAGTACTTTGCAAAAAGACGAGAAGATAAAAAGAAAAATTTTTACCGGTTAACGGATAAATTTCTGGGATCAAACAAGATAAAGTTAAGTCCTCATCACTCCGAGACTCGTTCTAAGCATGAATTGTTTTTAAACTCGAGTTGTTTGCAACTCTCATCAACACAGTACCGAGAGATATTAATATGACCGGAGCATAGTGCATCCACAGTTGATAATGTTTCTGATTTTCAGTAAGTTATTGTACATTGTACGAGTAAATAAATAAATTAATATAAAATAGTAGGGGCAGTAGGCTGCCTTGAGAGACGCCCAGGTTCATGAGCTTGGGATCTGAGCACGAACTGCTAATCTTGACCTTGATGATCCATTCAATAAGGAATATTTTTATGACCATATTATCCTAATCTAGGTTCCTATTTCGGGTCTTAGAAACGGAATTCATAGCGAGACTATGGTCTAATTCTCAATGTCGATTCCAATTCCGCATTCAGTTTCGTTTTTGTTCCTCATCCTAATGCTGATTGATCTTAATGTAGATAACGTTTTTCCATTTTGTATTTAGCCTATTTTTTTACCACACGCATACCTAATCAGAGCGATGGCGACTCAGTGGTTAAGAACGTGGACTTCGCAATGAAAGGGACTGAGTTCGAACCTGACCAAAAGCCAATCGACCAATTAGTATTCAACTAAATCGCTTGCTCTGTACCTCAGAGAGCACGACAAGATGTCTGCTTCGACGTTGCATCACATTGATGACAATAGTAGTTATCAATTCCCGTACACAATTGGGCCCGCTTTGAAACTTAAGTTCTAAACCTTCTGCGATACAATTATATTATTGAAAGATACGCCTCAACAGCGATTTTCTCGTCTAAGGGAAGCAAATAGACAACGTTTCGATTTTATACGCACTTACTTGAGTATATGAGGGATGTGCCAAAAAAAAATACATTAATTATCTTTTCAAAGTATTCAACCTGAGCATGTATACATTTTTCCATTAAACCACTTGAAAAATACTACTAACAACTCTTTTCCATATACTTGTTTTTCAATTTTTCTTTTATATTGGGAAACAAGTAGAAATCATATGGTGGTAAGTGAGGGGAATATAGTGGGGGAAGAAGAAAGACACATATTTTGAATTAAAAAATCAACTGTTCTGGCGGACGTGTGCGACGCGCCGTTACTTGGTACCAAAGAAGGTGCCGAATTCGTGACTTCATTCGCTTGTCACACAAAGCTGATAATACTTCTAGGATACAAACTGTCACATGCCACTCAAAGTTAACTGTTTTGTGATCCTCTAACATCAGAGTAGCAATATGACAGATAGTTATCAATATACGTGGCGGCCATTTGTTCCTATGCGCTTCGCGCACGTCAACATTTTATTAGTATTCGTTCATTTTCAAAGCACCATACCGTTGATTGTCGCTTTGTTTCGGGTCCATAGCTGTACAGTCATGTTTCTTGTATGTCGTATACGTTATTTTTCTTCTCTGCGTCGAAATTCCCTATCATAAATCGATACCAATCTACCTGACGGTCTGCTTATTGGTAAATTTCTGCGGCACCCATCTCGAACAACGCTACGACGAGAAATATGTTAGTGAGTAACGATCTAAATCGCTATTGATCCAATATCCAGTTCTAGCTCAAACTATACATATATAATTATTCGGTTCTCTACGATCAATTTTTCAACTGTTTCAATATTTCTTGAATGACTGCCGTTAGCGGCTAACCTGTCCTCGCTTCATCTCAAAGCTTCTCCGTCTTCTTTTAAGTCGAGAAATCAACTAAAACTGTTGCTCGTGAACAAGCAGACTCATCAAAAGTAGTAACCAAAAGTCCCAAATATTCTTAGAGCTTTAAATCATTCTTGTAATCTTAATAAATCATAGTGCTAAAATCACGTCGAATGACTTCTACTGTTGCAAGCAAATTCCCGTCAGATTCTCACAAAATAAGTATTTTAAAGAGAAAAATATTTGAATTCAAATATGTTCCATTATTAAATTTATCACTAAATAACCATTATTTACTATGATCTATAACTTGCCAGTATCAAATTATTAAGTAAAGAGTATAGTAGTAGTTAATGAATACTTAGAGTATTATAGTACATAACCAAATCTAAATACGAATTGTCTTGTCTTTTTTTTACAGAACCCTTAATATCTACGTAATTTCTTTTAAATGAGTAACGATGGCATTTCCATAAATCTATGCCACCAGTTTTATTTATGTAAGATTGATCTTTCAAAAGCTCTGAAATGCATTGTATTTCTTAATTTCTAAACAGAAGCCTTAATGTCTTTTTCATATTTTAAACTTCGATAATGACGGACTTCCATATAAACTCTTATCCCTTATTCTTAAAGATTGAATTTCTAAAAATACTTTGTTAGCGTATGTCTACATGTTATTATTTATACCATGAAATCTCTAGGAGTACGGTAATGTATTCCCAGAAATTTCATAATGAGTGAGCGAGTGTAGTATGTCTCTAATATAATTGTTTCTTTCTTCTCTAATAAGTCTTTAAAAATTATAAAATAAGTAAATAAGTAACTTTTTTTTAAAACATGTAAATAATATTTTTATTTAATAATAACTGTACATATGCACTATTGTTTATTACTTAATGTTTTTTTTTAATAATTAATTCCATATATGCCTAATAAAAATATCCGTGTCGTAGCAGTAAGCGTATATGAATTTCATTGTCTATTTCCCTAAGATTACATCTCTTTTATTTATGGAAACTCGGGAAAGACTGAGTGAGATTGCTTATAATTTTAATTCACTAAAATCTATAATCACGCACCTTAATGTAACTCTTACAACTTTGAGGATTAGAAAAATTTAACTAAATCAGTTAAATAATGTACACAGAATTACTCGAATAAACGTTTAAGCTTAATATGTATTTACAGGCAGCGCATTTATAACTATAATCATAAAGTTATATAAAATGTATTATCTATATTATTTAAACTCATCTGACATTCTTCATCGACACACATCGTATTTCACATTGTGATCCTTGAACCTTACTTCATTTACATAACCCTGAAGACTTTTGTTCGTTTTTGTCCATAGAGACCATTATCGCATGGTGCTCCTGCACTGGCGTAAAGCATAATTCGGCACACCATTAAGAAATTATTTGAACCACCGTTGAGTCTACAGTGCAGTCGCGTATTCCCAACTTTGCTTCTGCATCACTCATCATCGATGATTATTTCTATCATACTATTGTCATTTCCTCCCTTCCATATATGAATGTATATCCTTTACCGGTCAAACGTAGTACTTATTAGGTACAGTTAAATGCATTGGAGAAGGCGAACGTCATTCTCGTTTAATATCTTGTATCGATCTTGATGATCCTCTCAACATGACGATCCTTTTACTTCTTTTGCACTTCACTAGTATGTCTCTTTCTTTGTCCCGAAACTACTCCCGCTCTTTAATTAATTTAGATATGCTAATGGAGGCTTCAATTGCAAGAAATTAAATAATTTTACAAATTGCACAAATTTATAAAAGCTTAGTTGTAACAGGCTCTCAGTTTATAAAATTTCTATTTACGTCAATTAAATGTCAAGATGACGTATTTATTTGTACAATTGCTTAGGTTTTATAATGTGAAGGTTTTAGAAACTGTAAATGAATAATGGCTTGCGCCAAATACGATCCAAATATAATTTTTCTCAATATGAAATTAGTTGATTTCCCAACGACACTCGTCGGGTTAAAATGTACAAAATACGTACACATTGATTGTAACTTAAACACTACAGGATATCTGAAGACTACTTGTGAGGGTCAACTCGTTGTAAGTACATATGTAATAAGAACACCCAACAGTAGACGTTCACCGTCAGCAACATTATGAGAATCGCAATGTTAGAATATTTTTTTAATTTGAATAAAAATTGGAATATCCTGAGAAAACACAGTTGTATCATAAAACTATCTTAAAAAGTTTAATGTTTCTGTTCCATTAATTAATATTAGTACTTCAAACAGTATTTAGAAAAAATATAAGGGAAACAGTACCATGACGTAAGTAACCTCCTATACAGGACTAAATTCATGCTAATTCAACTGCGAGCAAACAATCTATAGCAAGAAAAAAAAGATATCTTTATTGTATCACGTAATATCTATGAAATAAGGATGTGTTTCAATATTACTAAGGTTATCTAATCATTTATTAAGTTACGATGGTGTTCAATTAACTCTATGGTATTCTATTTTTTTTAGAAATTTGACGAAGCACGTGAGATATCTGCATCACACAGAGCATTCGAAATAAAACAAATAAATAATGAAACACTGGAAGTTAACTTTAAACCTACTAATGAATGTATAAGCAAGGCTAAAACGCACGAGAAATCACAAAAACCTTTTGTGGTGCCCTTACACATTATAAAAGTCGAGTCGAAAAATGTTACTGCGACAAAGAGCTGCATTCAGAGATATTAAGATTTTACATTTGCGGTAGTTTTGAATACACTAATATCTCACATTATCCTAAGACTATTAACTTTGGTGAGATAATTGCAAATCAAAAAGTTACTCGTGTTTTAATGATGAAAAATAGATCTGATGTTCCTGTAAAAATTGAACATTTAAAAACCACAGGACTTACATCAGAGCCGACGGAATTGACCATCGGTCCAAACTCAGAGAAGAAAATTACGGTTATCGCTCAACCTGCATCTTTGAATTTTAATAAAGTGATACGATTCAAAATAATGAACGCCCATAATAAATATGAATATGAAACCGATAATGATGGTTCTAACTATCTGAATTATGATATATGTGCTGAACAAAGTGTAAAGTGTCGAGTTATCGCGAGGTCCTGCTTAATAGAATCACTTCACAAATTGTACGAAAAAAATAAAAAAAATACTTATGTAGGGAATGAAATAATCAAGAACATGGAAGCGCAGAAAATTGCAAAACGTAACATATTTTTTTGTAAAAGTGCTAAGCCAGAAAAAATTGAGAAATTCGCATCGTATAGAAATAAATGTTGTGTGTCTTTTATACCAAACAAATCAATTCAAAATTTTTGTGCAGATCCAAAGAAAAAATTATTGATCTATGACTTATCCCAAATATACTTTGAACCACGCACGCTCAAATTCGGTAATGTTTGTATGGGAACTCATGCTGAAAAATCATTAACCATAAAAAATAATACTAATACTAATATTTCGGTAACTTTGCTGGACGATGAATATATTCTTTATACCCAAAATATGTTGTCACATAAATCATTCAACATAAGATCCATGACTCATAAAACCATATCTATTATTTGCGCTAAACAAACAGAAGGTAGTTATGAAGGAACTTTTACGGTTAAAATTGAGGATATGTATTACCTCAAAGTTTCTTACGATGTATATGTGGGGAATCCTATGCTGATGATTAGAAAGACAGCTTTAAATTTTGGAATGATTAACAAAGACACTTTTGCTACAACATGCCCAGTAAACGTTTACAATTATTTTAATGTGGACGTTGAGTTCAATTTTAAAAACTTATATGATGATTTACCATTTGACATAGTTCCGCGTTCAGGGATAATACCTAAGCGTAAATGCCAAGCCTGCAGTATTTCGCTCATAACGCCATCGAAATTAAACAAACACAAAGCTGTCTTTGTATCAACATATGATGAAATTGATAGACATATTCCATTGGAACTCAATTTAATTAATGGAAAATGGTTAGTAAAATTCTCAAAGAAAGAATTAATTTTTAAAGATATACCACTGAATTTAGAAGCAGTAAGAAAAGTTGAATTAGAAAACGCTTCGAAGGAAATGGTAGAATTTTCTGTTGAAGACCCTCTTTTATCAGGTTTCACAATCATACCTTTGTCGGGGATAATTGCACCTAAATCGATAATAGCATTTGAATTAAAATTAAAAATTCCCTGCGTAATAAAGTTTTCGTTTGATTTGTGTGTGAAAATCAATAACAAAGAAATTAGAAATTTACCTATAAAAGGTAATATTGTAGAACCACAAGTTGTGATCCAGCCTAAAATACTGACTTTACCCCGAATCCCAAGTTATATGGCTACGTACATACCTGTGGTATTTCAAAACGTAGGTGTGTCAAGAGTTCTCATCGAATTTATGGACACGGGATACAAATATATGTTTGGGGTATATTTATCTCGAGACGCAATTATGGAAAAAACAACCAATTTTTACATGGAACCCGGGGGTAACGAGACAATTTATATTAAAGTTTTTGCTTCATTTCGACATGAGTATGAATTATTATTGCCATTAAAGATTAATGGGTTGTTAGGACCGCCTAACGAAGATCCTGAGAGTTTACAATTTCAATATTACGTTGATAAATATGCGACGTAAGTATGTTCAAATTAAGGCAGTACCTTGATCGATTAACCTATTTTATTTTCACAAAGGTACTATTAAATAAATTTTAGTAATTGGCACTATTAATACTCATATAAATCTGAACACATACACAAATTGCAAATTTGTGTATGTGTTCAGACGTCAGTCGTCAGAGGAACGCTTCATCAACTCTTCAGCTGGCAATTTATTGAAGAACGAGCGTTTTCTTATATTCCTTAAGTATAGTCAAGAACAAGTATATAAAAGAGCAGTGCGATTCTTTTGTAACATTTGTAACAGTTTCTTCTGCAATTTATGCTGCAAGCAATCTGCGATTGTTAATTAATTAGTATATCATTAATCATCATCTAGGTCATGAACGAGATTTATTACATAATAATATGGAGAAATAAAAATTATTTGTTACAGATTTTATGAAAACCATCCAAATACCACAATTAGAATAGTGAAGGATGAGATCAGTTATTGCAAAATAAATGGTGTTATTACTACTACTTGGATAAAATTTTCCCGAGAAAACTTCAAACTTGATTGTAATCCGACCAAAGAAACAGAATTGGAATTTTCGATGGTTAATGTGTGGAAAGAACTTTTACCAGTGACTATCATAACTTCTAATCTAGGACCATTTTTCCGTTTAAATTTACTAACTGAGTCACTAGAACCGCTTGTTGACGACGACGAGATAAAATTTGATTTGAAACCCAGTGTTGAGGCTATGTTTCGATTAACATTACGGCCGAATAACGATAAAATATCGTGCGTATAGCACCGCTATTTTTAGATAAATTAAAATCTATCGCATATTTTAATTTGACATTTGTTGGAATACATAGAACCTGCAGCCTGGCATCGAATACATATAGAATCATCTTTCCTCCAGCATTGCTTAATTCAAAACTTTCTCACACAATAAACCTCAGCATCGATGAAGAAGTTAGTATGAATGGAATATTCACGCATTGCAAGGATGAAAACTGCATCACGATCAACTTTCTAGAAGAGAACTTTGACAAAAAACTATGCAAAACTACATTTACTGTTGAAATCGAAGTTTGTAGCGAGAAAAAAGGTTCTAATCATTCTATAATCACATTCCATCACTGTGAATACACGAATTGTGAAATAGAAGTCGATTACTGTTTCACGTCGTGCCCCCTCACTTTGCACGCCAACCCTCTCATCGATCCCAATGACAATCCCTATCCGTATTTTCCTACTGAAGAAAATGATGAGTTTTTCAATTACATGACCGCGACTTTAACTTTCTTAGAAAAGTGGATGTTTGAAGAGGGATTCAAAAAAGAATTGTATCCAACATTTCCGTGCACGTTTTATGCTACAGCCTCGGTCTTAAAAGATCAAAACAAAGGAAGCAAAAAGAAAAGAAATGCTGTATCTTATATTAATTTTATAAGTCGCTTAGCAGGACCGCTGTTCGAGCAGTCTAAAGGAAAAAGGTGAATCTGATTTTATGAAGATATATAAAATATTATATAAGATGAAAGTAATGGTAAAAAAACTCATTTATATAGTTTTTGATTAAAAACTTTTAATGTGATCATAACATTTTCCAATGTTATGCGTACAAAAAAAAAACCTCTGCATGTCCACCGTAATAAATGACACATTCTTGTTAAAACAATCAACATGTATTATTAGATCACCATTTTAAAATACGTTGGATAATACAATGGATACGTGGGATAATACAATGAATTATCAAGTTTTTACGTTCTATGAGTGTTGTGAGAATAGAATATCAGAGAAAATCATACCGATAAACGACTGTACAAACATAATCATCTATTTCATCATCATCAAACAATTTTCATTTATTTGTATAAAATTCATCTTATTTCGTTTTATTTTTCAGTTTCTCCGGAATCGTTGATAGTTATGAAAAAGTAAAAGATATGCGATGTATATGAAGATTTAATTAATTTATTGATATCTAGAAAAGCAGATTTACATATTTTACATGCTAAATATCTATTGAGCTACGAACATTTTATATTGTACACCGAAAATGTACCTTCGAAAACAAGAGCCGAGCAAATCGAAACGGACCAATTGTTAAGAAACGAAAAATTATTCAACAGACTCAGTAAGCAGAGCTGGTTTGATTTCGTTATTCAGAGTTTTAAAGTTTTTATCGTTGACACTTGTTTTTTTGAATGCGTCTGTGAAAATTCTCAAGATCGGAACATTGTGAAAATTTTGATTGAATGGTATAACGAAAATATTATCTCGCAGTACAAAACTTTGTTCAAAAAAGACTACGAAAATGATATTAAAAAGGTTAACAATTTAACACACGACTTATCAGATGGGCTCGCCCTTATCAGTACCATTTTAAAATATTGTCCTTTCTTAGAAGAACACTTTAATAATTATTGTGCAACAGACAATAAAAACATAGAAGAAAGTATTGTAAATAACGCATGTCTTATAATTGAAGCGATGGCGACATTAAAAATAAATTTTCCGTTAAATACCAAGGATTTAATGTGTCCGAATTTTATGCAAATGTTGTTTCTGTCAATACAATTATACACAATTCTGCCTCTGTATACCATAAAGGACACGATAAAATTTAACCCGCCCTTATTACAAAGCTCATCTCGAGATGTTCACATATCAACCCTGGATCAAGAAAATATAAATTTTAAATTCGTCATATTAAACAATGAGAAAAACTGCTTCAGTGTTGAAAAGGGATCCTCGGGAACAGATACCAAAAAATCATCTTTCGTCGTTGAATACAAAGCAAACTTCGTTAATGAAGTGAAAACTATTTTAATTTTTTACGGCTCTAGTGAGACGAGAATATTTGATTCATACGCTGTATTCTCACTTATCGGCCATATATCATCAGCGCCGCCGATCGCGATACATAAACTCTCGTCTCCTATATACATATATAAAAATGCAAGCATTCCAGTTACGTCGCCTTTTTGTACTTCCGCTGATTTCCGGGTTTTCGTCACCGACACGGAACCTGAAATACCAGTCGCGTTTGAAAATACGGAAAAACCGAAATTTTATTTGCGAAGATTAACACTCAAAGTCAACGTTCTACACGTGCTAGGAAAATCTACGGATCAAACAAAAGTGAAACTTTTTGTGAGAGTACTCTGTATGAGCACTCAGACTGGTAACTCGTGGATATGGTTTAGGAGTGACATAGGAGAGTTTTCTGTACAAGTTACAACCCAACCCAGACTGAATTTGCCCATACGAAGTTTAAGTGGGCGATTTAATAAGTGGCCCGTGGAGCCCTGCGATTGCGGCGAGGAATGCGAGTGCTATCGAACCACCGTGCTCAAGTTACCCCACAGAAACGATCTCACGCTGACTGCTCTGAGATCGGCGTTATCTGAGTTTGCTTCTGAAGTTATGCTGGAGGTTTACGACCGATTAATAGGTACCAAGAATTATATTTCGTACGATTTCTGTTGGTATGTATATTGCGTATGTTCATAAGTTCGGATTTTACACGTGGACTTTAAACAGATCGCGATTTGTACAAGTGTCGTTGATGACACATGTGTGAATCACTTACACAAATAAGGTGATGTCGAAATCATTTTGTTTGTATGTGTTTGAATACATATTCGGTAATGATACGATTCATTCGGTATTTCGTAAAGGATCCACGATATTATTCGATAGTAAAAGGATAAGTTCAACAACTGATGGTAATCAAACAGAAAGACTTTAATTAGACGGTTCCAAAAAGAAACACACAAAGTTAAATTTTTTGAATACGTTACCTCTTAAACGGTGGATTTGTGTGTTAAAGGTTCTTTTTTCAACTACACATTTCACGGACTTTTTAAATTGGATATACATTTTTCTGCACAAAAAATATTATCAATGAAATGATGACCTACATTTCTGTACTTATAACTTTGGCGGGGCATGTGGTAGTGGCTGTTATATATGAACTGGCTGTTATTATACCAGCCGCGACTTCATGTTCCGCCAAAGTTCACCATCTCGAGCGCCAGCATCCCGCCTGCAGCTTATATTTCATTAACATTTTCACCGCCACCGTTGCCATTTTTACGCTTACTATTTAATAAATTGCACGTAATGACATTTATTTCAGTGTCTTTCTCCTTCTTTGATTTGTTGAAAGAAGGTTCTAGCTTGAATTCTAGTATCGATTATGTAGCAACTATTAGTTTTCGAGCTTTAGTTCTAATTTAAGTTGATTAGTTTATATACGTAACACCACCACTAAAGTGACTGCTCAACTGTCACTTATAAATCGAAAATAATCTTAAGTTTTAGCAATGAAAATGCCTTTTTAATCACTTTAGTAGGGTAAGCGTTTTTGAAAAAGTGCGACAGAGATCTAGAACCCTTAATTATATGTTGAACGGGTTACAACATTATAAAAAAAATATATAAATGTATTAATATCATTAAAAATTAAAAAGAAATATATTGTTTGATCTCTTTTTTGGGACTTTATCGAAACATTACAAATTTCTCAAAAACGAAAGATGTTACTTTTGTTTTTTTTTTTATAAAAATTTGACATTGATTTATGGAACCTATTTTTGTTGTTCTTTATTTTGTTTACTTTTGTTGTACTTTTTACCAAAAGTGTCAAAGTCAAATTAAACGATACGATTTCACAAAGGTTAATAATGTGTAAAAGAGAAGTTTTTGATATGCATAATTTTGATTTTAAGATTAGTCAAGAGTTGTCACTTTTGAGAAATTGTCGTCACTCATACGATGCACGTTTGCGTATCGGATAATGCGTTACGTATGCTCTTAGTACAGTGCGGTATGGCTGAAGGTTATCATGGTTATTGCCAAATATTATTGTGATAATTAAGATCTTTTTAACATTGAAAGTGTTTCGATCGGCTCAGTACGGACTCGATTTTATTTCTCTTTCAATTTTATTTCGAATGATTGAGGTGTCAAAAATGCATACACAAAACTACACGAAAAAAAATATTGAAAATGTTTTATAATTTTTTGAGAGAATAGCAAGAAAATCACTAATAATGGGTGTTTATAGGTGGTTTTTAAAGGGCACTTCTAAACCTATTTATGTATTTCTTTTTATAAGTTTTTATTATTTATTACTGAAAATTTACTCAAAACCTGTATTAATTTTAAAAAATAGTGGAAATTATTTGAATTACGATTTTTTTTTAAATCGGTCGTTTCACAACTTGCAACTTACAATGTGAACGGAAGTACTGATGTTTGTTTATAATGACTAAAAATATTGATTTTATATATTTATCAATACTCACGACTCATAATGCGAAGCATTAAGAACTCTACGAACGAATAATTTTTTCCTCAATTTCGTAACTTTTTCATCAATAACACGATTAATAATTCATGTAATTTTATTAACCTGTGCACTATTTGATAGATAATTTAATGAAGATTAATTCTATCACTGGTTCAAATCGATTTAACATAATACAATTAGAAAAACTATCAAAATAGTCAAAAATTTCCTGTCAATCAACACTTTTTCGTTCCGGACACGATAGCGAGCGTATTAATTAACTAATTTGATCCATTTTTTAATAGCTTGAGATCCACTGTCCGGAGATTGGTATTGAAAATGGTTAACTTGATTTGTGTCGTTTAATAGTTATTAACAAAAACTAATGAACATTATGAGTCGTGCACTTTTGGATTTTCAAATATTTTAAATTATTAAAAAATTAACTTAAGAACAATTTTGTTTTGTTTTTCCTTTTATTGTTTTTCTTTCATTCCTTTAGTTATTGAGTTCGTTTTCAAAGGTCGTGTACAGATTTTGAATTTTTTTTTGACAATCCTTGTAAACTTGATAATTAAAATTAAACGTAAGAAACTCGGAAGACAATCTCCTTTCCCAGTAATCTATACAAGACATGGAAAACACCATCCAATCTTCCAAATTTAAACAAATTTAAACTTGAGAACCAAAGCAAACTAAGAAATCTAGGTTTTTCATTTGATGTTAATCGATTTGCTTAGCGTGAAAGATTTTTTTAGATTTAAAATACGTAATAAGTGCATGAAACATATATCAAAAATAATCTGAACCAGCTTTATATAACTTATATTTGTAGCTATTATAAGTGACATGATTCTTACGATCTGTTTTGTTTTTCATCTTTTAATTCACTGTTTCCCAATTTTTATTTAACATTTTTAAAATGTCCATATTCATTTATTAACTTATTTGAAAAATGAAGTAGATACGGACTTAGCTACGGACCCATCTACTGAAATTATCATATAGCTGTGTCTCTAAAATCATTCAACCTATTAAAGTTTTTAAATCAATTGTAACTACTGATTATCAAAAACAATGTTATGATAAAGATTTACATCTAAAGCAATAGTTGATACCTAATCAAAGGGTCATTTGAGTATATTTTTTTTACAAATCTGTAATAGCATCTACAAATAGTAGGTATTGTTCTTGATCTAGGTTATAAAAAATAAAGTAATGTGTGTCAGCTCCGACGTGCGACTATAGTTTACTTCTGAGAAATGTATTTCCATACATTCGTTAGGATAAAATACTTGAAATAAAATTAAAAAATGGGTGCATGTACTTATGTATGCGCGTGAGAAGTTATATTTCTTTGGCATCATTAAAAATAGTTTTTAATTTAATGCAAATAATTAATTATAATAAAACAATAAAAGGACTGGAAAAGGACAGTCAACCTATCATTTAGAATCTCAATTATACAAATAACCTCAATTATATTGGAGAATTAAAAAAAGTATATAAGCACAATTTTTTTCACTAATATTTACGAATAATAAATAATATTAATCAAAATATTCAATTTAACTACTGATTATAATTTATTAGCACATATATAATTGGCACTTGTAGGAAATTAAAATACGTGTTGTGAATGTAGAAACTAGAAACGTGTGGATAAATATTATAAATATGAATACAGTGATCAGAGGCGACGAGCATGCCAACATGCGCGACTAATAGAGGTTTTATTTCTGTTTTGTTGGTAGCACTTAATGAGCGGTTTAGCGGCCAACTTCAACCTGTTAATTTTGTTACACTGATGCGAGCGCATCTTAAAATTTCACTCTCGTCATTTTTTCATAACTCGCCTAAAGTAGTATAACTTCAAAAAACGCGAATATATGAAGACACAAAAGGGAAAGGAGTTAAATAAACCTATCTCTTATAACACCTTTTATACATATTTGATATTGATTTGATAACAGGTATTGCATAAATCATGTTGCATAGGAAACTAGAACTCCAAATCTCCACATTAAACGATTCTTAAAAATGGCAATAAAGTTTAACACCATGTGCATCGAAAACTTAACTTACCTGCGTTGAAAATAAAACATCAATATATCGGCAATGGAAGAAAAACACACGCGTTCAATAGTATAAAACGCACAGAGGCATAACATAAGGAAACGAGTTCACTTTATGTTAACATTCGATTTCGACGTCACCTTACCGCCTTGAATTTGCATATCGCGCACTACATACTAAAATTAGTGTTAAGGGAGTAAACTTCAAGTATATCCATAAAAAATATATATCACAGCTAAATTATTCATAAATCTTTCAAAGCCATAAATATCTATTTCTCATGTCATTATAGTATAGATTTCTAAGTATAATAAATTCGACTTTCATATCTTGTGGAAAAACAAAATTACAGCCACCATAAATTTTCTCTCACTTTGGAAATTCTGAAGTTACTGTTAATATATAAATTTGCAATGGCTATGTAGTATCTGATCTAGTTCAAAATATTTGTAAACAATAATTTTTATCTCGTTCTCAATTTCCAGAGAGCCCCAAAGGCAAAGTTATAATACAAATGTTACTGGAAGAGAACGGCGTCAATATGTCTGAGCTGAAACACATGTTCTCCGATGAGGTTATATATCACCTCAAATCCAAGAGTCTGTTTCCACGGCTGGAGACCGTTGCACTGTATCAACATTCCACTGACGAATTAGATTTACCTATTACTCTGCCCAACGTAGACAAGAAAGAAATGAAAGACGAACAAACCCATACTATAACCCTGGTTTCAGAAGATGACCTGGACGTTCGTACTTACACTGTAAAATTTAATACATCCGAAACAGATTCGAGTACCACAAGAACATCCCCACTATAGTGTCGATTTATTTTTATTTTTATGAAACATTTTACTAACATTTAATGGCATTTTTATATTCGTTCTATGAACTAATTGAAAATTTTATATAAATGCATAATAATACCTTTAATGAAGGATACTTATTAAATATTATTCGTGACCATTGTAGGTGTTTAAATAAAACTCAAAAAAAAAAATGTTTACAATAGCAATCTCTCTGCCTGTCTGTCTGTTAATTTATATTCTCAGAACACAGAAATCATTGCATTGACCTTAATAAAGCTTTTAAGAGATAATACTCATATCCTAAAATAAAATAGAACCGGAGTTAATAACAAGTATTTGTTCCCGTCCACGCGGGTTAAGCTGTACTAAGCGTTCGTCTTTGTATTGGTCTGTAATTTATGTATGAATATATTTCGACACTGCGCAAGCCGCTTTGTACTCTATACGAACAGGGTAAATTTGAATTGCCTTCTAAAGGTGCGTGCCAACAAGAAGAGTTGATTAATTCTTTGCTTAAGATTTATCTTAGCTTTCACATAAGTTTTTCTATGAAATAGAACATCACGCATTTATTGACGGCGCTTACAAGACCAACAGTGATCACGGGTCGCTTATAAAAATTTTAAGATAACTGAAATAACGGAATGATTGTAATTATTAAATGATTAACAAAGTTTGAAATAGGAAGTCTTGGGAATTTTGCCGAAACGCTTTCTGCGAATGTGAACTCTATTGTATTGTAATTTTCTCGGCAATTCCACAACACGGTTAATTATTTAATCGTTTTATTGTCTTCATTGTTCCCGATCACACCTTTAATTACCAAAGGCGTTTCACAAACAAAAATTTTGAAAAATATCTTAATGACCGTTGAATAAATCATGCTGAGAGCCAGATTTTTAAAGTCTGGTTCTATTATTCGTCGGGTGAGTGTGCTAAGGCATACCCTCCCACGTTAGATTTTTATTTCAGACAAGATTTCGCCTGCGGCTCCGCCCGCGAGGTCATAGAATAGATTCCTACACCTCTTATACTGACCGATGACGCTGCGTTCGTCATAGTCCCTATTCCGGACCTGCTCTTGACTATATCTAGTCCCGATTGCGTATCACTCTCAATCTCGATTTCGGCCGCTTTTTTGATTCAATTCAGATCAATTAATCTGAATTGAAACACTTTTAGTATTATTTAATTATAACATAAAAACTATAAATATTTATTATAACATTAAGGACTTAAAAAATACATTTATTTTAAAATTATGAATTATTAATTGTATATATTTATAAATCGAGAGACATGCACTGTAAACTTTCGACGCTGACCCGATGCTATAGGGGGCCGTAAATGGCTGCTACCATCAATGCGGTGAGTGGTTTCATTTGACTCAAAAACCGATTTAAAAATTCACTCGTTGTCAGAATTCGAAGACGGTACCCTCTGCTTGAATGCAACTCAGCCATTACTGCGCTTTTTGATAGGAATACAAGGTCTACGTTGCCGCCCGTGGAAGAACCGAGCGGCGGTTGTTTAGTTACGGTTGAGTTAAATAATGTAAAACACTTTTGATTCCTTTCAGTCTTCGTTTAAATCATAAGAATCATAAACGTAGCTGAATATTCTTTAAGAGCTAACCTAACAAAAGGGTCATCCATAAATTACGCCACACGAATGTCATGATTTTTAAATTTTGTATGTATTTAATTTTGAAATGTATTATTAATAAGATATTCAAAGAGTATTTGAAAATCGACCATTCCATCCTCATCTCCAGAACTGCTAAGTCTGAAATTTAAATAAAAAGCAATTTAAGTCTTCATTCATAGTTTACGGGAAAACCGAAAACGAAAATCTTTATTCTTTGACATTCTCATTGGAAATATAAAACACTAGTGACGAGCTTATTTTTATTAGTGTTGCTTAATTTTGCTGAAGATTAAAATTTCTATCAATATCAGTAGATTGAGTTGTTACTACGAAGGCCTGTTTATGCAAAGAAGTGTGTTGTTTGAAATGTGAATTATCTATTAGTATACTGTTAATTATTGTACTTTTTTTACTTTGTAAGTCTTTTTTGATCATCACAAAGAAAAATGGTTCAAAGTTCGAGAGTACAAAGTAAGAAATGCCGATGATTTATTATTCTTTTAAAACACTTTTTTTCAAATTCTTATTTATAGCACCGAAACAAATCTGAACTCGTTTACCTTAATTTGCAGGTACTTTTATATTGTTCTTCTCAAATCAAAGAAAAGTTATTTAGCGACCTTTCAATTTTCGGCGAAATTCGTGACCTAGACGGAAGTACACTTTCTTAGAGATGCTGTAAAGACCATGTTTATCCTAAACTGCGTACAGTGTAATTAATGATTTTAAGAAAAAATAATTCAAAACCCTCTTAGCGACAAAAGACAGCTACCAACACAATAACATCACGATATACCACATATGCGAAATCCAACACGATATTAATATCACAAGCATTTCTTATGAAATGTTTTACATCAAAATTAAAATTTATATCAATATTAAAATTCATTGTATTAAAAAACTCAACATAAGATTTTCGCTGTCAGAAAGGTTCTTTGAATAGGTAGAAAATGAATTAGCTTTTATTTTTTGGCGTCAAAGTGGTAACGACGAAACTGCACATTTCTCGTTTGTTGACTCAAATCGTCCAAGAAGAACTAAAATGTCCAAAAAAAAAGTATTCTGTTTGACACAAGAGGACATGATGTATACGAACAGTTACTTAATAGAATACAACGTACGGTCGTCGAGACGTCGGATAACAATACAGTACGTGTGTATGCATATCGAAAACAATGACGTCTCCGTCGTTGTGCAGCTGAAATATTATTTGTATATTTCGGAATCATTTACTGAAAAGCATTACAATGGTTTTATATTCGGTGAGTAATATGTTACGAATCGGTTATCTCTTAAAAAAATCATGAAATTTGATTCATGATTTTTGATAAAAAAGTGCGTCAAACACCGCGAAGTGGATCATAATTGAACAACTTATTCGAAAGATATCATAATTGAAAATTTAAAATAAACCGTTTTTTTTAATAATAAATTTAGATATTTTAACTCGAATAACACGAAACTTATTATAACAACATTTTTAAGCTCGGAGAACTCTAAAAAGCACTATTTACTGCTATTTATATTTTTGAATGCTTTGAGCTCATATGTATGCAAAAAGGTTTTACGATGCCCTACAGGGTCAAGTATTTTTCGGATTTTTGATCTCGAGAATTTCAAAAAATTATATACTACTATGTTTTTGAACTCAAGGAGCTCAAAAACATAGTGATAAATAAGATAGAGGGAAGTTTTAGGATAACCTGCAGGGTCAGCCGTTTTTCAAATTTTTTTGATCATGGCCCCCACAAAGACATTAAAGGCATTAAAGACTGCGATACTCAAGAATAATACATTCAATTTTGAACTACCCAGACCAGTTCAATAACAATTACACCTATGGAGGATTATTCACACACAGCTTGATTAAATCGTTTATCGTCGGCTTCGCCATAATAAGATTTAAAATATGTATACATCCACTTTGCTTGACAGCCTAAGAATGAATGAATACGTTCGCCTGAAAGGCTTTAGTTACCAAGTTTGAATCTTGAAGTCCTGCATAACTGACTCTCATCTTAACTCATGTGTATGTTTCAAATGCCAATTACTATTAACTTTACGAGTGAAGGAATATATTGTAAGAAAACTTGCGAAGAAGTTTCATTAAAGTCTTCAGGACTATATGAATTATTGTGAACACGCTTTATATGTGTGAAGGCTGGGGCGTTTTAAAGAAGGCCGTGCTCAGTTTTGCAACGTCAGAACGATTGTATAAAAGCAAGCCCCTAAATATTGGGCCGAAATGGAAGGGTTATGGCCAAAGGCTCTCAAGCGGAAATAAAAATTGCTGAAACGTTTGCCCTGCCTAAGGTCATTAAAAACTGCAAGCAGTAGAAATATCTTTAAGATTATTGAATGGTGCAGTTTTACATTACATTAAACAAATCCTAATATATGTATTCAGTGAGTTAAAAAATTCAATGGAACTACCTATTGCACCGGAAATGATGTAATGAAGCATTACAAATAGCACGTTGGCTATGGATTGTAGTGTCGGAAGATGGAGCGGACACTCCACGCGGTCCGTGACCTAGGCACTGAGGCTGCGCTGCACCGTGTCCGCCAGCCAGCGCGACCCATAGTGGGGTTGTCAACATTTGGCGTTTCTTATAAAGACCTCCGATTAATAATTATGTGAAAAGAATTACTTTTTTTTTGTTGCAGTTACCCACTTAATGAACTTTTTTTAAATATGTTTAAAAAAAATGTAATATTAATATATTTAACCCTAGATCACTAACCTTATTTTTCAACGCTTATTACTAACCTTCGTCGTTTCGACTACGCTGTCAAAAAAGTAGGTTTATAAGGTTTTATTGAATAAAATATTAATTTCTTTTTACATATTTTTTTTATTATATTTATTTACTTAGAAAAATAACATTTTATTTATTTAAATCACATAATTATTACTTAATCAGACTTTTACTGAGACCATATTTTTCGCTCAAAATAAAGATATTAGTTTTTTTAAATGCTTACCAATTAAAAACTAAAATATAATTCTTCGAAAAAAACTCAAATAATCAAAAGTAACATATGAAATTAACAAAAAAAACATAATTTGGTAAAAAGACTATGAACTAAGACATTTGTGACACACGTCAAGTTTGTGTTCGCCACACAATGATTTATGGCACTTGTAGCAAGTAGATTTCGTCATCCTTCGTTTTGCTGACGGGCATATGGCACAAATTTTCCTCTTTTTTGCGATAGGATGACCTGCAGGTTCTCTTTCTTCAGTCTCAAGTGTCAAACTCGATCTACTACTTCCTGGCATATTCAAAATGTGTGTAATAGAATCGCGCAGGCCAGTTTGAAGTGTGGGCACAAGTATTCCATTACCATATCATCTGTAATAAAATACGAAAAGCAACACAAAGGATCTAATTCATTTTTGCACATTCAAGTAGGTCCAGGTCTAACATGCACAATATTCCTTGCAGCTGTTCGGCTCTGTGACTTGGACTTTAGGGATGACCATTTGTGCTTATCTTTTCCGCGAAGTATGTTACGCGATGGTATAATAATCAACTCGTTACGCTCCTGTGCCGAAGTACCAGGTATCTGATCTTCAATTGATGGAGATGCGTGGTCATTTACCTGAACGTCTAGACCTGGAGGTGGATATTGTGTCAAAGAAGAGACCTCATCCTCACTAACTGATTCATAAGCGGGATCACCCTCGATATGGTCTTCCTTCTCACTCTCTGATGAATTTTCTTCGTCACTATTATCTGATAATAATAGCTGAAGAATCGTATCTATAATAAAAATAATTACTTTTACATTGTAAAACTAAAAATAAACTTAAAAAAGAAACACAATAGTACAAAATGTAACGTTAATACTAACCTTCGTCGATGCGACGAGCCATGGTCGCTGGTCTGGTGCTCTGGGCCTCCCACACAGAAACACTACCGTCTGTCGCGGGGCAGCGGGTCAACTGAGATTACGGGAGCTAAAATAGGTGCGGCCGCGCACTCGAAATTTATGACACTTTTTTCGAATTCGCGTCGTCGATTCGACGAAGCTTAGTGATCTAGGGTTAAATCAACGAATACTTCATTACTATACAGTAAATTATTTGTTTTAATACATTTCAGCAATTATATATTAAACTAACTTTCGACCGCAACTCCGCCTGCGTGGAGATACAATGAATTATTTCATCTTATACATCGACCGATTACGGTTTTAGTCATGACCACGATCGCTATCTTTTCTTCGGATTTGGTTCCGGTTCTGCTGTCTTTGTTTTATTATTGATTCCGATCGGAGTCCCGTTTTCGATTGTGCACCCTGTCTCGATCTAAATAGATTACGATTTACGATATCGAGATTAGAATTCAGAGAAGGGCTAACCCCACTCTGAATTCTAATGTCGGTCCTGTTTCTTATTCTAATTCTGATCATGCTTTTGATTCTAATTTTAATCCCACACTCGAATCCGACCTTGATTCCCCATTCGCGATTTCGATTTCTTCCAGTCTCGATTTTAGATTCTGCTCTTTGTCCCAATTACAGTTTCAATTTCGCTATCGCTCACATTTCCTATTTAGATGGGGCTAGTATCATAGTAAAATTTAAGCTATATTACTTGGAGATAGTTTATTTTCCTATAAATTGAAGAATTTTTAAAAGCTAAAATAGCATAAATATGCAGATGACGCTCGAGCGAAATAATAATATGTAGTAAATTTTACTCATAGAGCTTCTTATTCATGAAGGAATTTTTAGAATCGGTTTAGTAATTTGGGTCAACAGTACGAATGCGCAGACGAAATTGGGGACAGTTGTTAGTTTTTTTTATTCAGAAAACATTCAATTTCATATCGCGCGTTTTATAGTAATTGAGTGAATGATTTAGGCACACAAGAAGACGAACAAAACAGACACCAATTTTTATACATTATATAGCCCTACGAAAGTAGGGTTATATAATCACAGTAACTATGATTACTGAAAAGCCATTTTTATCAGAATTCAATATAGCTTATAGCATTGAGGAATCAGAATAATAGTTTCCTATTATCGATAAGTTTTTCGGAATCGGATCAGTAATTTCAGAGATTACATTCTGTTTCAAAATTTACAAGCTTATAAGCTGGTACACTTTTACAATATTATTATAAAAAATAACAACCAAAGACTTATGTTTTAGAATAAATGATAACAGATTAAATGACAGATTTACGTATACTAGTAATAATGGAAAATTATAACTCACAAATACGGACACACAAAAGCACAAACATAAATATATAGTAACGCACACACATACACATGCACTCTTACACACCAAACTATAAAAACAAATCAATATAGCTCCTAACAAAATACAAAAAAATATATATTTGTGGTTACTATACGATATATCAAAATTACAAATAGCCCAATTTACCCAATTGCACGTTTCGACTGTTCACCAATTTTCATCAAGATAAACCTTTTTTAAGTTATAAAAGGACAAACAGACGGACAAACAGACAGGCATTTCATTTTCGCGATCACATATTCTGACTGTATATTAATTTTCATTAAAATGGGTAAAACCTTATTAAGTATAAAAGAACATATAGACAGAGAAACAGACAGGCAATAGCTTATCATTTGTGCGATCACTGTATATCAATTTTATAAAACAGGCATATATATATACTACATGGCTTTAAGACTGAAGCAATCTCTACAGCTAGCAATATCCATTTAGGATTACGTCTATACAGCTCGAATGTGTGCAAATATTTCAACAAATGGCACAAAAAGTGACGGGGTGTGACCAGTAAGAAAATTTATATCAAAAACGTATTCATAGCTCAGAGTGAAAAGAATAAGTTGAATGAAATAAAACACATAAAAAAAACATTTATAGTAAACATTGGATGGGTAATCGAAAGCCGTTATTTTTGGTCTATAAAAAGTTGTAGCACGGTACAAAATTAGTGCCCTAATTAAGTAATATTAAAAACTTCATTGACAAGTCACTTAAAAGCCTAACATACATCTTTTGTCATTTTGTAAAAAATATACAACACGAGGAAAACATTATGTACAACTTACCATTGTATTCATTTTAAATAGTATTAAAAAAATAATAAACCAAAACTTGATTTCGGAAAATATAAGTAAAAATTATAAACAAGCCAATAGTTCTTTTTTAAAAGTGACGATTACTGAATTATAAAATTGTGAATCTGTAAGTTTTGAGCTGTCATAAATCTTTTCAAGTATATTATTCACTATGTTTCAAAACTGAACATTACCTACAACTTCAGATTTTTGTAATCTATAACCTCTCAATGAAATACCTAGGCTGTTTAGACTTTTTAGTTGTTTTAGATTTTTAACTTTTGTTTACATAACATCTTTAGAGACCTAAATAATCCTAAAGGGTTTCCAAATTGATGACAAGAATACACAGAATTTGGTACACTCATGACTCCATTACATACAAACTCGTTATCCATCAGTATCGATACATTATATAAATTATAACATTTTTCGAATCTGAGAATTGAAACCTTCCATTCAATACATTTGCGATTTTTTTTGTTCCTTAACGTATTACGTAGGTCACATTCACCATATTGAATTTATTATGACGTATGTGACGTCATATAATGACACTTATAACATGCAAAGTCTAAGACCCAAATAAAAAGATTTTATATTTGGACAAATATTAAGTAATTTAGAAACTACACTGGACAAATGAACATACTAAAACACATACCTCCCTTCTTGCTTCATCGTAGTCGGTTAATAAATGTAGTCGATTAATAAAACCATATTAATATATCTTCGAAGTTGATATAGTTTTATACAGTCTTCTTTATTAGTATTAAAATATAAAGAAAAACAACATGTTTATGTTTTTTATGCATATAACATCTTATAATTTATGCTCCAAATTAACTTTATTGATATAACAACGATGCGAAAGAACTTTAATCATCGTTTATATAAATTCTTAATATAATTATTTTATACACTGCTACTATAGAGTAATGAAAGCAGAAACATAAACAAAAAACAAACAAAAAACACACTCCTTTCTATATGAATTTCTTTTTCTATAACGTCTGTAATGAAACAAAAAGGGATAGCATATTAATTGACAAGCACTCTTTTTTGTTTATAAAAAAGTCTAATGATGTTCCTTACCGAAATTGTTATCGACAATTTTTTTACTTTATTTTTAACATAAATGCGTATGAAGATGATTATATATACTTTTTAAAATGTGTTTTTGTATCAGCAAACAGCGTAATATAATTTCAAAAAACTTTTTGCAAATTGAATGTCTGTCTTTTTGTACGAGCTTTTTTCCGAAACAGCAGAATGGATTGTGATCAAAGAACATTACTACGTTCCTATATATTATTCACCTAATATCCAAAGCGAAAAATTGTTTCCCACATTTCAAATACCAATTATGTACTCTTAAAATCAGGTTAAAATAATGTTGCATTCTATCCAATGACTAAGAGTTCCAATGGCCCACTCCCTCGTCCAACAATACACTCCCCCATCCATTATCCCATTCCTGTCTTTATCAAATGTCGTATTCCAACAGGCTAGGCTCCTTCATGCACCGGTGAAGCCTCTGAGATTGAGAGTGTGCTTGGGCGTCGGAGGTCACCTGTTCTTTGGTGTCTGGCATTCTCGTTTATCTGTATAAAATGCCAAGAAAACAATTAGAGAATATACGATTTAATTAAGTTGAATGAAAAACGTGTGTCCAATATAAGACATTTATGTTTCTGGAGTGTATTAAAATAACGCTGTCGGACCCAAAGAGGATGTACATAATACAAATATATTGATTTACAGAAGTAAGTTGCATGGAAAAAATTTAATACAATTCAATTTTCAATTTTAAGTTACTAAATTCTTTTACATTGACAAAATTTAAAAATGCACTTGAGGACACTGCGAGGAAATACAATGATACAACTTTTATCAGTTCCATAAATATTTAATATTACTATGTTATCCTGATTACTTTTAGACTATAGAACACTTTTTAGTGGAAAAAATGGTATTTTGTCAAGCGTCTGATTCACTTCATACCAAATGGGTCACTATTCACTTATTTAATATTCATTTACTAGTATTTCAAAAATTTTATTGGAAATAATCAAAATAATAAATGTATTGCACCAATACAATAAAAAACGACATAACAATAAATATCACGGTTTTGACAGTAAAACCAACAATATTTGTTTTTTTTTTATTTTATAATATTACCATTTTTATTTTACAGGCTATGTCAAATGCTAAGTGAATAGTTTCAGCTATTTAGCCCTAGATTTAATCTGTATTCAATATAACCGTACCGCTGAAACAAAAATGTCCTTTACATTTTAAACAAGCTGAACTACACATGTTAAATATATACTGCATCCTTTTTGAAACTTAGAAATGTCCTTCGCAGAGAAGTAGATAATTTGCTGGAACATGAAACAGAAGATTTTTTATATAAAAAAAATATTTAAAATCAGAAAAATAGCAGCGATACCCAAGGAAGGATCGAGACTGAATTTGGGACCGGCATTGAAATAAAAAGCAGAGTTACAATCGAAATAGAGGGTGTAATCGGGATCATTACTAAATTATAATTTACGCCAGCGTAGCGGGCGGATACGACGGGTAGTAGAAGATAAAATTTCCTTATAAGTTTTAAAAATTATCGATATCGATAGCCATTAAACATCATTAAAGACTTTCTTTATAACCTTAAAGCAAATCATAATTTTGTAAGAAATATTGAAATTTGCCGGTAACTTTTTATAAAGAACTGTTTATACACAATAGTCACATTGATATAATCAGGATGCAGATAATGCCGAATATTATATGTTTTCACGAATTTTGTAACTTGTTACTATAAGACTCGATTTGTGTCGGTCTTTCGGCAGCAAGATAGTTCCTCTAAGACGACCTAAGACGAATTTTTTTTTTCAGACGATTTTGTTGATAGAAATATATGGATAATGATAGTAATGACAATGCTTGTATTGGTGATTTTAATATTGTTGAGAATCATTTTATACTGATGTACCTAAATGGTTAAAAAATAAACGCGATCTAGAATAAGCTCAGTTTACGTAATGCGGTTTAAATACTGTCATTTTTCTATTTCAATATGTCCCAAGGATTACAATCAAGCTTACAATTATTTTCTTGTTGTTCTGTTGAACAGATGAAACTAAAAAAATTGATAGGCCGTATGGACGACTATCAAGTCTGTTACTACTACACGTTTAAAAAATCGTTTCGGCCTGCCCGACCGGTTTATTTAAGGAAAAAATGCCAATAGACTAAAATCATTCCTAAATTAAGTCAAATCCTCTTAGATACGAGAATATTTATACGTTCTCGTACCTTAAAATGTTAATGGCGAACGGTGACCGGCCGACGCGAAGCGACAAAAACAGTTCACGTCAAAAGTTGCGCACCTCTGGCCGAGTCTGCATTTCTCACGGCTGAGAAGCCGGTGGACGTAGAAAGTTCCGCGGCTGGATGCGCTTATAAATCGACCCGGCCTAACCGAACACATTCATTGTCATACCGCACTTCAAAGTGGCTTGTTGCGATCGCGATCAACTTTGTAAAGAATTCTTACCTTCTTATATTCAGTTTTGAATTAGTAAATATATATTTACTAATAAAAATAAATATCGCCACTGAGTGTCGACTCGTTTGTTGGCATTTTTATCGGTGCTGTTCGGGAGCGGTGTAGTGCTCGAGAATGGATTCAAAGGAATTCAGAGAATTCGGAAAAGCTGCAATCGATTTAATAGCTGATTATATCGACAATGTCAAAGAAAGGTATTCCCTTTATCTTTTCGTATGTTAACAACAAAAACTCGGAACTAAAATAATGTTAAAGCTTTACAAAATATAATGTTTTCCATTTTTTTTTTCCTTTTGATAATTTTAACATTTTTCTATGGAGTGTACTGACGCCCATGCTGTGTATGTTAATTGGCACAATGTCAAACTATTAGAGATGAAGAATACGCATCCAAAGTCATTTCATTTTTTATAGTCATGATAAATATTACGTAAGGGTTATCATTATCGGAGAAGACCATTAGTAGAGATATTTTTAAAGAACCGCGAAAATATGATTAATTGGCAGTGAACAAATACCTATTTGGGCAATTCTTAGAAGTTACTTATATTCTGAAAATACTTATAAACTAAATAGAGCTAAACATATACCTCAATGACAATCTTTTTCAACTTAAATTGCGAACTGCCTAATTGGTGCACTCGATAGTAAACTTACCTGTTGCGCTGAGAGCGTGGGTTCGATTCCCACACAAGACAAACATTTATTTCATTAAAAATTTATGTTTCGCTTGAATCTGAGTGTTTCTATGTATTATGTGCATATATTTACAAAAGAAAAGAATAAATATACTCCATCAACTGTCTGATACCCATGGTATAAGACACGATGCTTAATTTGTATTGGATATGATCCCAAGTGTTCGGAAATATAAAAAAAAGATGTACGTCATTGTAGTTATATGTAATACCTGTTCAATTACAATGTACAACAAAACACTAGGTACATGAGTACCTTTTCGTATAAAACGTTTTGTCGAGGTGTTTAAATAACGCTTATCCAATATGGTTGACACGAGTCTCTATTTCTACAAACCAAATAAAAAGTCATAAATTTTATGGCATCTTTATGATTATTGCTGCAATAGCAATTTGAAATTTCATTTATAGCAATAACCGTTAAAAATTAAAATGTGCCGATACAACAGTATTCCCACACTTTGCATTGATTTTCTTGTTTCTTGGAATATGAACGTACACGTATTCATAGCTGCTCTATTGATAAACACATTCGTAATAATATTACACAATTCGTAATAAAGGAAATGTGTAAAACCATATTTTTTAAAGAAATGAAATGAATATTATATGAATTAAAACTCTTTGTATATAAAGTATAAAATAATGCTCAAAGCAAAAGCAAAATTCAAATATGTACCCAAGAAATTTAAATTATAAACTAAGCTACGAAAGGTTTATTATGTTTAGTTCATTATCTTAGGATTTTCCGTTTGTAGAAGATAAAAATAGCGAAATTTCGTTGAATGTCTGCTTGTCCGTCCGTATTTCACAGATGTATTTCTCACTATTACTCTTCATATTGACTTGAAATTCGGCACAATTATAAAAATCATTTTCCCGCGCCTATTTACGGCGAAACAACTTTCTGTTTTTCCGGGGTAATCTTCGAGACGGCTAAACCGATCTTGATAGAACTTTAATTAGAAGTTAGAGGAACTTATTAAGCTACACGTAGGGTACTGTTTATTCCGGAAATACCTAAATTAACTGCATGAAAATTGAAAAATTTAAAAAATGGAATAATTTAGTCAAACTTGAATCGGAGTTGGAAACGGAGTCGAGATTGGATCGGGACTATCTTCTGTTCATTATTGAGGTGCTGACCAATGTCGATTGATTAATATTTCGAGATTTTGGTGTCACAGTTTCCAAAAGAGAGACTGATCATCTACATTAGCCTTTGTGTCGCTGCGAAAACAATATCGAATTTTTACCACCCATCTTTATTTTACTAAACCTGACATAGGCCTCGGTACTTGGATAAGAAATAAAATGACTTATATAAAAAAGTAGCTTTCGTAAATTACCTAGTTTAGTTGAATACTGCATAGATTTGAAAATGTCTCACCTTAAGAACTTCAAGTCATATTATTAGTAACATGTAAATTAATTAATTAACCTTGTATTATACAGTTTTATTTCCTAAATAATTATTTAGGCGAATGCAGTGGTGTAGGATCATGAGATTTTTTGTATTAATGGCTTTAATTACAGAAACAAATAATTTTTTTGCATTACTTTATCTGGGTACCGACTCTAAAAACAAGTAAATATTGTAATTATTTAAATAATAGAATTGGATAGTATTTGTCTAATAGCATTATAAAATATTTATGCATATAAATTTAAAAGATATTTAGCTTGTCTAGATAGGTTTGAAACTTTTTTAGTGATTGAGTTATTGAACTTTTTATTTCATCTAGCTCTTGCTCGCGTTATAAGAGAATCGTTAATATATTGTATATAAATGTAAATATGTTTATCCTTTATGTATGGCTATCCATTGATCCGATTATGGTGCAACTATGCTGATATGTTGTATGCAGGCTAGGGAAGTATTCCAAAAAAAAAACTAGCATTTGTCCCCAGTCTCATACGAGTATTTGTACTACTAAACCGAACTAATTAACTGATTCTGAAAATTCTTTCGTTAATAGATATTTGCACCATTCCTAAGTAAATTAGGCTGCTAAAATGTACCGGCTTTATCCATTATTTTATAAACCTAAAATGATTTTAATAATTCTTTGTTTTATAAAAAGCTACTCTATCCCTAAGTAATATAGCTTATATTATATCTTGATATTAGCATTTACAACCTGCTTGTTGGGAGGCTAGTAGCGAAATTGGTATTGAAAGCTGGACGCTGAGCAAAATCGAGTAAGGGGCCATAATCAGAACCGAAAATGAAAACGGGTCTGAGATCGAAAACGAGTGTAGAGACGGTGTCAAAATCAAAAGTGTTTAGTACCGGAATGTTTCGTGTTTCATGTATTATACCTACTAGCTTTTGTCCCTGACTTCGACCATGTATTTGCATTATTGAACCGAGCTACTAAACCGATTCTAAAAATTTTTTTATTCGTATAAAGCTACACTATCCAAAGTAACATGACACATGTGTTACTTTGATGGTAGCATTTGAAATTGAAAGTAGGCCAGGGAGCAGAATCGACATCCGGGACCGGCCCGGAATTGAGAATGAAGACGATTTTAGTAATTCCTCAACTTCTAGAAAGCTACACTATCCCCGAGTAATAAAGGTTATATTTTATTTTGATACTAGCATTTTCGCCCGGATCCGTCCAAATCGGTACTGTAGCTGGTAGCGGAATCGAATTCAAAGTGGTATGGGAAACAGAATCGATAACGAGATCAGGATAAGAATTGAAAGCGGGAGTGAGACTTAAATTGAGAATGGCATCGGAAGGGAATAAAGGGAATAAAGGAATTCATCCTATCTCCGTGCTGGCGCAGATGCGGGCATTAACTATACGAGCAACCAACCCCTGAGGAACAGGAAAGGGCTGGACAACAGCGACCGGGTCAGCTCGCACGTTATATAATTGGCTTGGCCGGCGCCTTTGTTTTTTTTTTTACAAACAAAGTGAAAATCAATTTCTATCCAGAATTTCTTAAAAAGT